>JAGFZM010000207.1:472016-518291 GCA_017657215.1 Limnothrissa miodon
ACACACACACACACACACACACACACACACACACACACACAGGAAGGATGGCGAAGACCTGGCACACAGCGGTCATTTATTTATATTTGAAGGTGACCAGTTTGTCTGTCTGGGTTGGGGGAAGTGCATTTATATTTGTGTGTCTGAGTGTGTGTGTGTGTGTGTGTGTCTGTGTGTGTGTTTGTGTCCTTGCCTCTGTGTGTGTGCACGGTAGGATGTTGTACTGCTTTGTTTCATTTCCGTGGTCAAAGGGAGAGCCGTGTTGGCTGGTTGTTAACCCATTCTCCTGTTGTCAGGGGGAGAAGCAAAGACAGATCGCTATATTTCTGCTCCTGTCACTGTCCTGTTCTCTCTCTCTCTCTCTCTCTCCATCTTTCAGTAAGTGTCATTCTCTCCCCACCTCTCTCTCTCTCTCTCTGGCCGCCTCTGTAGCTCTGTCTGTCTGGGCATCATGTGAGTAATGTGCATCCACAGCAGAGGTCGAGTACAATGGGTTTGTGGAGATAATGACTGAGGTGACAGTAGAAGGTGCTCCTCAAGATTGTGTGGGCCCTTCAGACCCAGTCATAAAAATCGACACACACACACTCACACATGCGTACGCATCAAGGGCATTCTGTGGTGATTCTGAATGTCATAGTCATACAGTTAGCAATCTTTATTTATCCTATTCTATTCAATTTTGTTTTATTTACCCTGAGAACCGGGCCTGTAGATCCTGTGACACTCCTTCACTCTCTCCTTGAGCCTGAAGGAAGGCTTGCTTTCGGCTCATTCAAAGGTCAGAGCGTCATGAGGAGAAGCACTTGCCTCCTAAATTCACTGCGTGACAGGTGAATGTGCCCTTTGAGTGTCGTCACCGGGGATGCATATCCCATATCCCCTATTGTTTATAACATCCGTCTCCATGACATTGAGTGACATTGATGCGTCTCTCTCTCAGTGTCTCGACCCCCCAACCACCACCACCACACACACACACACACACAACCCATCCTCCTTCCTGTGTTGTGTTTTATTGTGTTATGCTCCGGTCACGACATCTTTCATCATTGTCCAGGATGTCCATTTGTATCACTCTTACTCTCTCTGTCTTTCCCTTTTCCCTTCTTTCTCTCTCTCTCTTTCTTCCTCTCTCACATTTGTTGACTTTCCAAACAAGGCCCTTTTTCAACAGAGTTGAGCCTCTTTTCCATTTTCCTATGCTGCATCTGAACACAGACTTTACCTATAATTGCCCTGTATTAAAAGTCAATGAGCCATTTGTTTAGTTGCTGCTGCCCTGGATGTGATGGCTTTGCGAAATAATCTATCCGGAACACGAAAGTCCCCATGTTAAGCACAGAGGCCCAAATTAAAGACATTAAAAACATTTTTGTGCCTGTTGTAAGGAGCTTGTCACTGGGAGTAAGTAAGCAATATAACACTGCCATCACTGCCTGTCTACTATTCTTTTTTTTCTGAGCTTAAAGTGTTGTAAAGTAGCACAGCTTGTTGCATAGGCTCCCTCAGATTAGTATGTCGTGCCGTAATGGCTTATTTATGGGTCGACGGCTGCCTGTTTTGTGTTGTCACTGCGCGTTGCGTAGAAGTAAGAAAAGAGGAGCGGAAATGGGCTTGCGTGTACATGAAAGATAGAGAGAGAGATTGAGCGAGCAAAGGGGAGAGAGCGAAAGAGAAACACACAGAGATGTCTTTGTCGGCTCCCTTATGACTGCTCCTCCTGAAGACCTTGACTGTTTTGTGAGTAGGCAAAAATGGCAGCCGAGCTGCACGGGAGAGTGCGAGAGAGAACGAGGGAGAGAGACAGCCAATGACGTGCGAAACGACAGTTTCCTTATTCAGCCATGAAGCAATGTGTCTCCATTTTCCCTGCAACGAGACATGCCATCATGACTTGCAGTAGGGAGGAGAAAAAAAACTGATATATTGATTTATCCATTTTCTCCTCAAGATCGTTTTTCGGCTTGGACTCTGCCCTGGGTGACGAGGAAAGACCTATTTGATGCATTCGGAGATTGATTTATCGTACCAAACGGATCATCTCTTCCCACTGCTTATTTAATTATGTGGCCATGTATTAACTCGCAGATTGATGACTGGGAATGAAGTCGACATTTATTGGATGTGCATTTGTTGCCCATTTCCACAACAGGTAATCAATTGGCGGTGGAACAATGCCATGTTTCTCCCTTTCTGAATTGCTTTTCCATCCGGCCAAGTTCTTCCAAACCCTCCATCCTAGTGAGTAACCTCTGCTGAGAGAATCCATCCGTAGATACACCACATCCGCCCTCCAGCTTCCATTCCTAGAGCCCCCTTGAGGGCTCTTGCCTCTCCGTACGGGGTCCAACTCCATCTGAAGCCCCTCCGGCTTTCCTAGGAGGCTTGGAACAGGGCAGCGTGTGTGCTGTGGTGTGCGAGGTAGGACAGGTTATGGAGAGAGGGCTCTCTCTCGGAAGCAGATGTTCACACCTGATTGCTCCAGACTTCCTGGCTGTAGCCCGTGGCCCCAGTGGGATGCGTGACCTTGTGGAGAAACACCGTGCATGCCACCGCACACCCCCCGCCACACACACACACACACAGACGCAAGCACACACACACACACACACACAACAACCCTCCCAGCGCTCCCCTCTCCCCAGTGTTCCCTTATTTAGGTAGAGTTTGTCACGGGCAAGAGGAGACAAATGAGTTTCCCCTGCGCTCCCAGGAAAGGGTCAGTGGGGCCTGCCCTGACGAGACTTGGTGCCTTTTTTGTCTCATATCCCCTACGCACACACACACACGTGCACACACACACACACACACAGATACACAACCTGCCCAGACAACAGAGGAGACACAGGGCTACTATGTCTGTGGGGCGATGGTTATAAATATTTTTTTTCAAGTCCTACACTTGCTACTGTATGTACTTGCCCCTAACTGCCGCTATTTTAGTGTCGCGTTTGCTCATTTATTTATTTATTTTCTCATTAGTCAGCTCAGATTATAGGGGACGCTCATCAGTCACCGTCCAAGAGACAGCCTCACTCATTAACAGTTGTGTTTTAATACAATGCATAGTATGTGACCGCTACAAGCAAGTAAGCATTATCCTGCCTCGTGACACCAGCTGTGGCATTCAATGGCGCCCAGTATAGCTTAGAAAGAAATAATGCTTGGGAGTAGAAGATAAGGCCCCAGTAGACATAAGGGACTGTGTACACGCCTTGTCATGCTGAGGCGACAGGTGGACAGCTGCCACTCTGAACCCAACTGCAATTAAATTGTAGGAGGGGAATTTGGGGCTTCTTGTGTGAAGTCTCTGCTCCTGTTTGGTGGGGAGACTTTTCCTGAGAGATAAGTGTTGTTTGAAGTGAAAGCAATTATTTTTGCGCGAGCACAAATGCATTCTTGCACACACATGTATTCACAAATACCAGACACACACACACACACACACACACACACACAGCCAAAGTGTAGACTCTTTTCTTCCTTTTATTCTTTCTAACACACACACACACACACACATACACAGTCATGAACCAGGATGACCAGTCACAAAACAATACAAAAACCTGAACTTTTTGTTTGAGACACATATACCTGTCCACTATGGCATTGTTCCCTTTTTTCCAGTCTGTAGTGCTGATGTCGCCAGCACACAATTTCTCTCTCCTGGCAAGCGTGAAAAGAAACTGTCAAAAACTGTCTCTGATCTCGTTGTAAAGAAAACTTTGCAGTTGGGTTTATTGACCTACTTGGCAGGTAACTGCACATACTGTAGGTAGGCTGAATGGTGGTGAGCTAGAAAAGTGGCTGAAATCCACTGTGAGTGGGTGAAGTGGTGTAGAGCTTCATTTAAGATTGCTGCTCCCAAACCTCCGCCAACTACGTTTGTTTACGTCTGAACTGGAACACTAGCTTTAGTTAAATTCATAGAATAAATAATCTAAAAAATAAAGTGTGTACACTTTAAAGTTGAGAGTATTTCTTTGTGTTTTTAATTCATTGTTTGAGTTTTAGTGCTATATATATATATATATATATATATATATATATATTTTTTTTTTTTTTTTTTTTTTTTGGATAGGGAGGTAAAATCCCATATGTTGTACGGTGAGTGACTGGGTAGAGACTGGACAAGTGCACAGTATATAGCTGAAATGGCAGTTTGAAAGACAACTGCAAATCTCAAGTCCCCATTGAACTTGGTGTATCGCTCATAGCCAGACTATACATTTTGATGTTACATTCTGGCTTGTATGCAGTAGCAAGCATTTCCAAGATACACATTATCCAATGTTTTTTTGCTTATACATGATATTATTAATATAAAGATGCATATCATGATCAAGATATGAAAGATATACTGAAATGGATAGCATCATAAGATGGATGGGTATTGGCTCTATGTACAGTAATCATTCAGGCAACTCAAGCATATCAGCAAGGTCAAACACTGCTAACCTCAACCCTTGACTACAAGCGCCAAACATTTACAGTAGATATATCATGTGTCAACACATACTGTATTTATTTTGCTAGTAGTGGGCTCATGCTCAGTGTCATGCTAATGACAGTTTCATTACCTCTTAAGTGAAAGAAAACATGGAAATGGCAGCACTATGTATACAATGTACTTTAAATGTAATATAGCAGAGCTTGGTGTGATTGGTGTGGGTAAGTGTTAGCAGGGACACTGTATAGCATACCTGGTCCCCCCCCCCCCCCCCCCCCCCCCCCCAGAGAAATAAACATATTTTTTATGAAAGATAAATCTGCTTATCCCTTTATGCTGCCTGTTAAATTAATTCAATTACCGCACCCTGCGCAAGCCCGCATTCACACCGGCAATTACACATCAGGTATCCATGGATTACTTAATTATAATTATAATGATAATTGACTTGATTTGGTTTGATAAGCCCGCTATTAGTGGAATAAAATTTAATTTGTGCCATAAATACAGACGTTGCGTATGCACACCACAAGTTAAATCTTCTTTGTCACAGTACCCAACACACCTACACACAGAAACACACACACTCACATACACACCCTTACACTCATCTAAATTAAGTTCTATGTCAAGCCATTACGATTACTGCATATAGGCTTCACTATGGCTCCTTGGCCCCTGTGCATTGCCAGCAGTATTCTTTACCCTTCCCAATAGATCATTATCACATGATACAGTGTCCTGGCCATGTAATGAAATGTAATACATCACCTGGGCTCGTGAAAGTAGTCCAGAGACACAAAGTCCTATAACAACCCCCTTCTTGCTGTTTTTCTTGATTAGAGGTGAGGAGCTATCTACAAGGTCACCAGCACTGTATCAGGGAACATAAAAAAAGTCAAAGCGTACCTGAACAGAATATTATACTGCCCGGCTGTGTCATCAGTGATGGAAAAAAAAAATATTACACCCAGCGAAATACTGTATTGAGCATGATTTCTATAAAATCTTACATAGAGCTACAGTAACTCTTTTGAACTTTCTGGATACTAATAGTACTCACCACGTTATGTGATTTGTTTTTGCAATACATCAATTTCAGCTGAAGCAGACATTTCTTTCATAAAACAGAATAGTGGATCATTCACTCAAACCAACATGTACTGTACATCGTCTAAGTTCCATAATGTGATTTTAACAGAGAAAACAAAGGGAACAGTGGATGTTGCCTGTCTTGTCTTTTGAGAATCGTCAAGTATACTACACCGAGTGGGAATCAAGAGCTTTGAAGGAGATGATAGAAAAAAAGAAAACAAAAAGGAAACAGCACACAAATAGAGTTCTAGGAAGGCACATATATTTTCCAGGCCTAAGACCTATTTTCTACTGTGTAGCTTCAACAAAAGCCCTGGCTTCCATTTTTTTAAATATTATATAGCCTATATAAAGTGTGCATTTTGTTTGTTTTTGTGTGTGTAATAGCTTGGAGTGATGTAAATTCATTGGGGTTGTTACATAATGTCAGGCAGGCATGCTCTTGTTGCCTGGGCCCGCCCATACTTCCTGTGATGCTACATTCAATTTCACGAGCAAGTCAGTCTGGCCAGGCTGCCGTTTCAGAGGAATTATTTTTCCCAAATCTGTGGGCACCAATGAGAAACAAGCTTACGCATACGTCATCGGAATGAGTGGTCTGATTGGTTGTAGATTCGTCAAGTAGTATACAGAGGCATCTGATGGAGGCAGGTTAAGCCCGCCTACCAGAAGACGTTTAGTAATGTAGGATGGCCAGACTACGCTCCCATGAGCTTTGTTGCACAAGCCAGGCTAATGCTCTAGTAGTGTACATTAAAATAATGTCACATGGTCTAAAGTCTGTAGTTTGAATCCATTTAAGATCCTGAGTGGACTGTGCCCAACCTTACGACTTTAGGGCTTCCTTCCTTAAGGGCCTGCAACGGATCCCTTCTTGGGGTGAACGTTGACACTGGTCAAAATGAACCAACCAAATGTTACCCCCAAGATCAAACACACTTCATGCTTTTAACATTATGTCTGGCTGTTACTATGTTGTCTGTAACTTTAGACAAACACCTTTGACTTGACCATATAATATACAATATACAATATAATTGTTTGTATTTTCTGCCAAAACCATTGAACAAATCTTATTCTATCACTAATGGTAACTGTTAACTGTACTAATTATGCATGACCCTGTTAACCAGGAAGGCCCCTCGAGCTGTGGATCTGCTCAAGATTTCTTTGTATATAATTACAACAAGGGAGTTTTCCCTTGCCCCTGTTGCTCTTGGGTGCTCCTTGCTAATGTCCAAAAATGGCACATATAAATTAAATTGTAATACTTTGACAAAAGAAGGCTTACATTAATAATGTGTGTGTGTGTGTGTGTGTGTGTGTGTGTGCTAGTATCTTGGCCAGTACTGACTGGCAAGTGAAGGGGAAAAAGGATATTAAACACAAGCATGCCAGCACGTCTCATATTTGTGCAAGTTCATTTGCTACTTACAGTGCATATGCCTGATAGGATAATAATTACTGTGTGTGCCACAAACTAGCAAAGACATTTGCTAGTTGCCTGTCACAATGTGTAAGGGTGATGTTTCTGATGGAGTGGGGTCATGACACTTTTACCTACCTAGGTTTTATCTTACCAGTAAATGGTGTTGAATATTGATACTAGGGCTGTGTGATTTTGGCAAAAATTAAAATTGCGATTTTTTTCAACCAATATTGCAATTGCTATTTTATTGTGATTTTTCACAATAAAAACCACAAGCACCAGACATGTCCCATTAATATGCATATTTGTACACAATCTCTAATTAAAAATAGAAAATTAACTACTCATTAATCAGCATATTTTTATTCAAGAGAATATCTTGTTGCATTGAACCCCAATCCTTGTTCAACATGTGCAGACTGTGGCTAACAAACAAGTCTATGCATTAAGTCTATGCAGTTACAAAACAAAAAAAAAAGAAATTGCGCACCTCTGCGATTTCGAAATTGCGCTTTTCAAAATTGTGATTATATCGCAAATGTGATTAATTGTCCAGTCCTAATTGATACCAAGGGGCATAACTATCCATCCTCCCAATATCCATTACTCTTCAGGGTTTCCCCTATGTACACTTGACTGCGGTGGCCCACCTTCAAGCCTTGCCACCGCACCTTCAGAACCCCCCCATCCGCCCCCCGCTCTTTAGTCCTGCCTTACCTTTCTTGTTTCTGCTCAGCCCAAGGTTTCTGTTTGATTCCTGACATTCTTCACTTCTCTCCACTGACCTGACTCCAAATGCACTTCTAGGAAAAATGCCACTGAAATCCACAATCATATAACAATCATCCTTGAGAAATTGTATGGGGAAAACAGTACACCTTGGCCTTGCCTCCCAACCACATTTTCTAGCAGGTGTCATGATAAGTATTTTTTCATAGTAGTTTTGACCTTTTCTGACTCCATTAATTATAATCAATTGAACTTTACATTAAATGTAAAAATGTATTCTAATGTATTCTTAATTGCATTGCTGTATTCAAATCTAACAGTGCATGTCTCGATCTGAAATTATTAGACCAAGTTTGAGGTTGGTGTTGGGGTCCTATGGTTCTCACCAGGATCAAATTATATTCCTTGAAAACAAATGTATATTAGTTTACTCATAGCACAGTCTTGGTGACTGTTAACCAAAAGAAGTATCATTATTTGTACCATATGACATATATTTATTAACAAATAATCATAATTAACAAACAAAAAAAATATACATTCGCCATCAGCACATCGGAAGATGGAAGGTACCATTAACAAGGGCTTTTTTCTTCAATAATGCAGCACTAACGTCTAAGAATTGTGCTTTTACCAGACACTTTTTGATTTATAAATATCGCAAGTGTGCACAGTTAAAATGATTGCCAACAGATGTAAAGGTGCCCGTGGAACGTCTACCGGCACATGCTCCATGCACCTTCTTTGATGTCATAAAGCTGGCAGATGTAATTCACCCACCACTTAGAGTCGAGTGCTAATTTAGCCTGCCTCCCTAATGCAGTTTACCCCAATTAACACCATCCCTTTTTTCCCCACAAACAGCCAGCGCAGGGGACTGGAGTGTGTCACGGCAGTCTTGCTGGTGGTTGGCAGTGGCGGGGACTCTGAAGGTGTAGTGGCCTTCACAGGAATCAGCATTCTCCCTCACACCCCAGAGCTGACGGGGAAGGTGATAGCTAAATTAGCAAGAGGGGCGTCAGGATAAGTCCTCTTCTCATAGATGTGTTGTGAGGTGGTAATAGATGACTGCTTGGCTAGCGTCTCTGCTGGCGGTGGAATGTCAAAGTGCTCAATGGGAGAAAGAAAGCAAAAACATTTTCACCTAGAGGATTGGAACAAAAAATGTCATTCATGCATTTTCACTCCGTTATCTGAAAGAAACGGAGGGGGTCATTTGGCTTGATAGAGATCGTTCCAGGGACTCAGGGCCCCTCAGTGGAAATCTGCCCTCTCTGATCAAAAGTGTCCTGGGATCCTCTGGGGCATCCTTGCAGATGTGGCCTTGCCCACAGCCTCCTCTCCTCTCCTCTCCTCTCCTCTCATCATCTCTCCCTCTCTCTCCTTCTGTCACTCTTTTCTTCTCTCACAACCTTCATCACTATTACTTACTCTTTTCTGTATCCATATGAGATACTCTAGGGGATGTCAGCAGGGAGAGATGAGAGGAGGAGGAGGAGGCTTGGGACCGGTTCCCTGCAGCCTTCTCAGTGCTAAGTTGTTCTTAAAATATGGTATTTTATGCGTTAATGTGGTTATAAACCTTCACCTCTACTTTAAGGTTATGCCATGATTCACATGTTCATATCCTATTAATCTTTGTTCATATCATATGCATTATCTTCTACAAGCAGGGGTGTTGTAGTTGGGGGGAAAGGGGGACTAGGCCCCAAAAGTGTGGAATTTTATTTTCCTTTAAATATTATTATATTTAAATTATGATTTAAATTATTAATATACTTTAAAGATTTAAACTGGCTTGGGCACAGCTCGTGAATAGGATTTGTACTCTTACCGCCATAGAAGATCTAAGTATGTTTGCGTTTTGATTCATGAACCGGGAAAATCGCCAAATTTCTTTTCTAATTCTTCTAAAATGCAAACATCTACTACACACATCATATTGATGGTTAGATAATTGGAAATATTTTGCTGATACCTGCATCTTCAAAATAAATCACGTGTGCTCAAAAAAATAACACAAGCACAAATAATGCCAGAACCAACAATTCAGTTTATTAACATATAACAACTTAGGTAGAATATATCTTTCTTAGTGTGCAAAGAGTCACAATTATCTGGAGAACAGAACCTTGGCTGTGCACCTGCTCCTTGGTGGGACGTAACGGTGACAGCACTGTCGCCCTCCATCAGACAGGCGAGGTAATAAAAAGCTTATTAATACACCTGCGTCAGTCGAGGAGATACGGCGAGATTTGTGGGGAGATGATTGCGCCACGGCGGGCTAATAGGCGCAAATGCCCTTGGTCCAGACGCCAGGGTGCTGACAGCTGTAGAGTGTGTGAGCGAGCGAGGGCTGGCATCCACATCCCAAAAGCCCGCTGTGTGTCACCAGGCAAGAGGAGACAGAAAGTTACTAAAGGGTAAAAGGGAAAAAAAAACTAAAGGCACAGTTAATAGTTCTGGTGCACAGCCTTTGATATGTCAATCAATTGATACGCCTCAAAGTCATACTCCTGAAAGTACATCATGTGTCAACTGGCAAGGAAGGATAGAATTCCAGCACGGTAATGTGTTTTTTTCCTCAGTATAAATAAAATAAAACTACATTTTATTATGTACAGTTTCGGATGAAAACTTCATTTAGACTATGGCTAAGCAAGGCCATAATCATAATTCATTCAAATTGTTAGTATGTGCTAAGTTTTTTTTTTTTCGTTTTACTAAAACTGCTAAACTTATTCTTATGCCCCTGAAGAGCACCTATGAATGTAACCGTTTCTTCACACTTAACATAAAAGCGCACTTTGCCCAAATTAGCCATTAGAAGGTTAATACTTGAATCAGAATTTGTTTCACAAAGGTGATGTCAAGGTTGATTCTCTTGAAGACAATCACCCAATATAATTAATAAAAAAAAATGTTTCCTCAAAAATCACTGTTGTATTGGTAAGGGGAAAAAATTCAATTTGAACAATGGCAGTAATTGATGCTTGTGTGAGTCATTTCGATTAATGGAGAACTCGGATTCTTTGCATGGAAGGCAAAGAAATTGCCATCCAAAATAATTTATAACTTGTCATTGTATTCTGTGTCACTTGGCATTACTAGCGAAGGTGTCACTCCTGGAGACAGACAATCTGCTGAAGAACTACATTTTTTGCCCATTCTCAGCAAAACAAAGCCACTCAATTAATTCAAAAGATAGATGTATTGCTAGGATTGATGGAATCAAAATATGTCTGACACAGGCATATTAAACCATGACATCCTTTGCTTTTTTTGTTACATTTTCCCCTTTTTCATTTAAAGTAAGCAAATACTAGGGTAAGGCATTTTTCTTCAGCTATTCTAAATCAAATCACATGAAAGGAACAAAGAGAAAATTCCAACTGCTTATAAATGTGCATTTTAATGTGCCGAAAAAGCAAGTGGAGATATTCATTTCATGATCACAAATCTTCTCAGATGTTTTCATGTCCTCCCTTCTGTTCAGTTTCAGGTGAACATGAACATGAACAGATATGTGGAGAACTACTGGCATACATAGTCTTTGCTATTACTAGTGAGAGTTATATGATCTTATATTAATTTATTTTGGGGAACCTTTGGTATTATCAGGAATCATGTGGGCAAGGATACTCGGGCTGTTTTTGTTTTGTTGTTTTGCTTTTTTTTTTTTTTGGCTTGTTGTTTGTTTTGGTCTGCTGCAGTAGAGAAATGGAGTGAGGCCCCATCAGTATGCGCACGAGCACGCCTTCTCATCAAAACAAAAACGCTGTAATTGGGTTTGGGGTGTGCCCATTTCTCCTTCATGTGATAGTTAAGGTTGAGGTATAAAAAACACAACACGCAGACCTGAACACACCCACGCAAAAAAAAAACAAAAAAAAACACACACAACACACACACACACACCACCCACACACACGCACACAGACTTTCATTGTCCATTATGGCCACGCTTGTATAACGTAATAGAGGTGATTTGTATCAATAAGGAAGAGCCTCCCATTCCTCCTTATGCCATTTCTTTTTCATTATGTGCAAAGAAGATATAATTCTATTGTGGTGATAAAACACATCTTGAGAGACAGAGGGGCTTTAAAAGGCGCTGAAACAAAAGCAGCCAGAGACGGCTGGCATTGGGGCTGGCGGAGCGCGCAGGCAGGCGGACAGAAAATCAGGCGGGGCGCACAGGCAGAGAAGGCTGGCAGTGTCTTAATCCGCGCCATGGCGCTGATGAATCGGCACGCGCCGGCTCCGTTTATATCATCTGGGCCTTGAGTAATGCCCCACTTCCAGGTTGCCTAGCGGGCCCCTTTGATGTAATATCCAAGCCAGGATTAGGGCCTTGTCCGAGTGGGGGAACCTGGGAGAGAGGTGTGGGTGGTGTGGTGGTCCACCCCTTTCTCTTGGAGGACACACACACACACACACACACACACACACACACACACACACACATGCAATCACACAGTCAAACTCTTGCAGAGATATATGAAGGCTGTCATCCAGATGTGCCTAGATGCACTCAGGTTCCATATGTCTGAGTCAGTGGTTAAAGCTGCTTGGTTGGGAGGAGGGCACTTAGGCCAAAGCAGATGCCATGACCATGCTTTGCCCCGGGCCATGCTGGCAGATGTGTCGAAACCCTACAGTGTTCCATGCTGTGCATGGCTGTGCTAGCCACTGCTGCTGCTGCTGCTGCTGAATGGTGTCATGTGGCGCGGCGCTCTCTGCATTGGATTGTGGGATACAGTGCCATGCCGTGCTGCTCTATTTAGTGCTGTTGAGAAGCGTGCCTTCCCCACCATGTTTTCCCACACACGGGTCTGTTTCAGTGGGACTTCTTGCCCTCCAAACAATAGAGAACAGATTGTCCCATGCCAAGGACTCCAACTCACCTCGACCTCCCCTCACCTGGCAACAGTTTGTAGCCACCCGCCAGTGCCTTTACTCTCCTACCGACTCAAATTCATGCCAGATGTTTCTATACTCGTCATGTAATATCAGGACAGAACAATGCAATTCAATGCAATGGATGGCTCATGTTAATTAGGTCTTGTTTTAGCTAGAGAAATGCTAATTGCCTCACTTTTTCACAACAACAACAAAACAAAGCTGTTCTTTCTGTTTACCCATCCCTGTGCATGTCCATTCATCTTGTCTTCCTCTAAAATACAGTCACTGAATCTGAGGCTATTAGGTCAATTATTTGGTTTGTTGATGTGTTTAAGTAGACTTGTTCCTCTCTCTGTCGGGATCGCTTGGAAATCCCCTTTATGCGACAGGGAAACATTTACCTCTTCTGTTTGCTTTGGGGCCCGTTCATTATGCTGCACAGTTTTTCATCTTTTTTTTTTCTCCCATATCCTTGTTAGTCATGCGTTTTCTGCATAGTCATTAGTCTGCGATGCTGTCACTGAGCTTTGCAGGCTAAAAAAAACCCTGACAATTTAGCTGACAGAGCCATGTACTGAGAGCCTACTTTTTAGTCTCACACTGTGTGTTATGCCTTCTTTTCCCCTTTTTGCCTGCAAATCGACACTCGGTAAACGTAAACCGTGTCATGTTTTTGTTAGCACGGATTGGAGATTATGTGCTCCCGCAATTATATTTGGCAAAGCATTTTCCCCTACTCATCAGGAAAGAAATCACAGAGAAAATGAGCATTGGGGTTACATAGTCATTTAAATAGAAGATTTAGAAGAATAGTTTTTTTTTTTTTGGTGAACATGCCTACTCATTCTTGTCTGACACCACTCTGAGTAGGGTATTGCACAATGCCTTAAAGCTTTGAGAGCACAGTAGCATCTAATTTTGGCTGGCTGTGACTGTAGTAGCTGGGAGCATGAGGGAGGGCTGGAAATGTCTGCTGCTGCTGCTGTGGTTTTCTCTTACTGCCTTGTGGGGGAACAAGGATGCTAGAGGGGAGATGCACCCTGACTTGGCTTTACCTGTCAGACCCATCCACTCCCACACCCCTATGTGACTCCCTAATTGCTTAATTGATACCAGTCTAGTAACTCCATTTTCCCTTATCTACACATTAGGACAAGGGGAGAACACACACACACACACACACACACACACACACACACACACCTGCAGAGAGACAACCCAAGTGGACAAGAGGCACACTTTACGATGTTGTAGCATCTTTATTATACAGTATATGGGGTTTTCTTGTAGGCATTTGAAGTATGTTTTATTTGTTCTGTTTAAAATACACTTTGATTTTGTAACTTTGAAGTCTTTCGAGACATACCCTCAAATGATAAAATGAAGTAAACATAGAATTGTGGAAAAATACACATAAATACTATTCATAAAATATTTTTTTCATGCTTTGTACCAAGTATGTGGTAATCTGGTTTACCATGTAACTTGTCCTAATACCAGTATGTGGATATGAAATGTATGAACCCCTTAAACTTGCTGAAGCAATCAAATAGGCCACAGACAGACAGAATGAGAATCCTACTAGCTTACCGGTAGTAGTGTGTACAAGACAGAGTCGGTGAGTTGGGTTTTCAGACGGTACTGATTTTGTTGTGGTTCAGTTACATGTACTTGGTAAACTGTTAGCACAGCCATAATGTTAGATTTTTCAAGGAGGCTGCTACCCTGTTGGATTGCCAATGAACATTTTTGTAACTAGGCTAGTTAATTATCATTGGTTCCTATTCAAAATTAGACATGTATGATGTGTTAATTATAAAAAAAATCTCTATAAACATGTCAATATTAACTTGTGAATAGGTGGATCAATCAGCTGTCAGGGTCCGCTGTCAATCAGTATAGCAATGCTAGTAGTATTATTGTTGATGAGCAATGTTCACATTCTTCCATTGTACCATTCAGCGCCATCCTTCCCACTCCTCACCACCTCATCCAGCTGCACCCCACAACCCCCACCCCACGCCACCGCCATGCCCCTTCTCCCTCCAGCCGCAGTTCTCTCTCGCTTCTGTCACGCCACGCTGTGATGCCGAGGTCTGCAGCAGATTGAGTGCCCAGGCAGTGATTGATCTGCGGGTTGCCGTGGCTGTGCCCTCCCTCCGCCGCTTGTGCTGGTGTCTCAGCAGGTAGCCTTGATTTAGCCGGAAGGAGGGTCATGTTTACCTTATTAAAGCAGATTGGAATATTTATGTGGTCCAGCTCAGCTCGGCTTGAAGGAATTTAATATTTCTCCAGGACAATCTCTCCACTGGCCCAGGCCATTCATAAACAGTTGGGTTTCACAGAAATATGTGGATTTCACTTCTGAATCAAAACATTTGTGACATAAACAATGTTTCTGGTGGAGAAATAGGTGCATGTTTTACCCTTCAGAGGTTATCTGTTAATTGTGTATGAGGTTCCTTTTCAACTGCCATGCGTCTGTCACAGTATAATATTTCAGCGTATGAGTAAGTGATTCTTATCAAGGAGACAGAAGAGAATTACACACACAGCAGGGCTTATTCTTCAACTTTAAGCTGCATGCCTGTAGGACCTTCTCATTCAGCCTGATTACGCAAATTATTTCATTAAAGAATCAATTATTTCATTGAACTACAGAAACGCTGTAGTGTTAACTAGGATTTTTGCTAACCAGGAACTTACCAAGGGTAGCCTACGTACTCTGCAGAGTGCTTTCATCAAATGCACAGGTTCAATGCCTTATATCCATAGGTCCAGATACGGTTCAATCAACCAATTGCCCTGTTGTTTATGGCTGTCGTGTACTCTAGGTAACATTGTTGCTTGGAGATTTGTTTATGGTGGTAAAACAACACCCTAATGACACATAATGGTATGAATGGTATGGATGTAGGCCATTTACAGGCAAGCACTTTAGTCCCCTGTGTAACTGGTGCAGGATCCACATCTTACATCTAGCTGGCTGGTTTGAAAACAGCAAGAGAGGAATTTGCCATGGCTACAGAGGCAGGGTGTTTCGATGAGATCAGTTTGGAGGTCTCTGCACAATGCGTGTAGGATATGCCTGTGGCTAAAGAATACATTATCTTTAGACTTTACTGCATTAAATCAAATTGTTTTAGCCAGGATTATATCTGTTTTTGCCATATCCATATCAATATCCCCAACCTTCAGTTTTAATAATTCCCATTAATTCATGTTAACCCTAATAAATTCCAAATAATTCCCACGGAAGATTCATGGAATTTTGCAACCAAAATTCTATTTAGTATTTATCTAGACTTATGTCATAGACTACATTAAAAGTACAGGCATATAACACATAAGAATAAAATACATCTCTACATTGCTGAGGCTTCATAATATTATATCTACTACTGTGTATTTATGTATATAGCACAGCAAGTCATCAAAACATCCAACGGATATGTGATGTACAGATGAGGGAAATCGATTGCATTGGATTCTAAAAATCTCAGCCCATTAAATTAACGAAGCCCCATTTGATTTGTGGTTCTGACTTGGTAATGGCTATTGGTTATGATTGATCTCTTGAACCCTCACATTCAGTTTTCTCTTCCATCTCCTGCCCAACTTGTTTGTGCTAATTTTCTTAACTATCTGTAATGTCTTGTCATTACCAAGGCTCTGCAACTCTTCAGAGGAACCAATTTGCGATGTCCTGAGTATGCCAGAATTTATGATCAAACAATTTCAGGCGAATTTCCACCCTGCGTATCTTAATAGCACTGGCTGCTCCCGTAAAAAAAGGGCTGAGGTCTGGACAGCATTTGCATCTACAAAGGCATCAGGCCTGCCGGTCTTAAAATGCCATGACTGTGGCCTGACACTGTTTGCCAATGAGGGTGAAATACTGCACAGCTGCAGGAGACTGGCATTTTCCATAAACATTTACTTTTACAGAAAAAAATAAATATAAAAATAAACAAACAAACAGACATGTTTATGTAAGCACCGCTACGTTTGAACCGCAGATTGTTGCTAATGGACACTACAACCGGCTGACAAGCAGGTGCTGTGATGCAAACGTGTGATAAATCCAGCCTGACATATTGCATGTGTGTAATATAGTGCATTACTAGTGTGGGAGTGCTTTGAATTGCCCTTTGCCAATTTTTGCCCAAAATTAAAAAAAAAAACAATATTCTCCCAGCACGCTACCAAGGCCGTTGAGAGTTTTAACAAGCGTGGAAGTAAACAGCCATCTCATATCGCATGTGAGCAAAGCTTTTAAAGCCCTAGTGAGTGACACAGTCATGCTTACAGCCCTGCTTTTTGCTGTGCACCTCTTCTCCGCCACTAAGTCACACACATCTGCTCCTGATGCGGCTTCATTTTTTAGTGAAGTGTATCCTTGGACCCCTCTCAGGCAAGACACAGCATTGCCTCATCCACCAACAAACACGCCAGTGCTGTGTGAGACACACACACACACAAACACAAACACTCACATTTACACACACAAACACACACACAAACACACACACAAACATGATTCACACAGCCCTAGGCCACAGTGACTTAACATTCACAAGGCCATCTCCCTGTCGCAGTGGTAAGGGGCCGGGGGCAAGTGCTCACGCTCAGAAAGCTTCTCTTGCAATAAACCCTCTCTTTCCTCCTTCTCCTCCTCCTCTCTCCTTTTCTCCCCAGTGCAGGGTGGTAGATTGACTCTGGGGGTCTGTCTTCCTGAATTTGATGCCCAGAGGGCCTCAGTGAGTGAAAGAGAAACAAACTAAAGCTGAGAGCCAGATGGAGAGAGAGGGAGAGAGAGAGACAGAAAGAGGGCTTGGACCACATAGAGGGAGATACATAGAGAAACTAATAGAGGTAGGAAGCTTGGCTTGGCAGAGAGATACCAGGACGCGAGAGACTGAGTGAAAGGGAGTCAAAAGCACAAGACAGCAAGTCACTGAGAAAGAGCTGAATACAGGGCGGCGTGAGAAAGGAAGCGAGAGTCTGTCAAGAGAATTTCGTGAATGGGGTTAAGACACAAAACGACTAATAGAGCCTCTTAAAAAGGGTGTGATAAAATAAATCAGAATCGTGAGGGTAGGAGAGTGAGAAACTTGTCTGTGTGAGGAGGATAATGGGTAAGGAAAAGGAGAGCGAGCGAACGAATGAGAAAACGAGGGCTTGATGGGGGCTTATGGAGATGGGCTCGGCCAGCTGTTCCTGCGGCGGTGCTGCCAGGTCATCTGGTCACATGTGGCCACTCTGGCAGCCGTCCTGCCGTCTCCACTGGTCGGTCTGAGTCTCAGCACACCCACACACACAGTCTAATTCTATCTCTCTATCTTTCTCCCTCTCTCTCTCTCTCTCTATTGAGCTTTCTCTCACATACACACATGGGCATGGATACACACACGCATGCAATAAACACATAGGCTCTAACACACACACAGAAAAAAGATGCTCACCAATGCACAATACACATATACTGTATAGTCACACACCAGTATAAACTCTTTTGCTGTGAGACTCCACCTCTTTCACACACAGTCTTACACACCTATACAGGTTTTTATGTACTACAGGGACACTACCGCCCAAACCAGTCTGCTGGTGTATTAGATGGACACCACTTTCCACACTACCTACATGTACAGACATGTGGAAACACAGAACTGAAATCAAAATTCATTTACACACAACAGAACTCGAGATATAACAACCTGACGCTATACATAATTGTGAGGACAGAGATAATTAGTTCTCTAAGCCACACCCAAGCCACGTCCATGGAGGTGAATCAGATGGACATAGTATACAACACACAAACATGTAACATATGTGTATTAGAAAGTCAAACATGAATAGACTGGACATGGATACACAACACACAAACATGTCACATAGGTGTATTAGAAGGTCAAACATGAATAAACTGGACATGGATACACAAAAGGGCACACCTATATATTATTGTATATTACTATACATTATATGAGGACAAATTGTCTTAAACAATGCATAGTACACTATTCCTGCACCCAGAGCCGGAGCTGACTGTGCCAACATCGAAGTGCTCCCAAGTGTAATTCTGCCATACATTATAGTTATCCTTTTAAATCTACTTAGAAAATCGTCACGTTATTTTTGGTGTAACCATACTTAGGTCATGTAACCACAGGAGCGTTGTGCTTCTCAAGCAAGCAACGTCCAACTCTTCCACCAGCACGCTCAGGCCAATCCAAACTGTTCTCATCAGTTGTTCCTCATTGGTGGAATGCACTACCAGTTCCTACTAGAGTAGTGACATCCCTCTCCATCTTCAAAACACTTCTGAAGACCCTGCTCTTCAGAGAACATCTCCTCTCATAGCACTACTTACAATTAGTCTTGTTGATCCTTGACTTACCACCTGCTTGTGCCTGTTGAGGGGTCCACGACCATAGCACCCTTGACAGAGACAACAAGGAGGCTTATACTTATAACTAGTCTTGCGGATCCACTCATTTTATGCTCCTATTCCTATTGCACTCTGCCTTTAAATTTTTACCTTTTCTCTTCACTCTTACGGGACTCTATCTTTTAAACTTTTTGTATTATTGTTAGAATTACTTAAAGTGTAAAATATTACCATGTTGTAAGTCGCTTTGGTTAAAAAGCGTCAGCCAAATGTAATGTAAACTACTCATGTAACCGTATTTAAATAGGGAAAACGTGGAAGTGCTTGGTCGTTTTTAACTTCACCCCCTTTTTGGATCCTAATGAAGCCATAGACTGTTCTGAGCTATTCTATTAAAATAACTCCAGGCGCCAGAGTGATTGAGCGCACGCACAAAGACGAATCAGGTATGCATCAACTGGTGTAAGATCAGGGAAGAACATATTTCAGTATGGAAAAACGGGGGCGTGTTCCTTTAAAGGCCCACTATGCAACATTTTTCATTTAATTAACCCGTTTCATACTGTTTAGGATGCTAAAATGAGTCATTACACGGCGAATGAACGGTGTAGAATGCGCCACCGTGGCCAATAGCGGTAGATACAGCACTTGCAATGTTCAGCAGCGCGGTCCGCCTCCAATAGAATGCAGTGCAATACAATGCAATCCAGCGGTCTTTAGAGGGAGCTTGTGAGAGAGAAAAACAGAACGTTGCTTAGCCCCTCTTTTAAGGCCTAACTACCTGTGTGATATGAAGTGTAATATGTTGATGTGCTACTGAATAGATTTCAAGACATATCACAGCAATTGCAGCCAGCCAGTCACATATCTGCACATGAGGCACACACACTCACACAAACAGATGCTTGGGAGGATGTTGTTGTGCACAGACACTCACATACTCCAACAACACACACACACACACACTTTATAACACACAAGCACCACTTACATACCACAAAACACACCTCAGAACAGATGCATAGGGGCCTAGAGTTGTGCACACTCACATACTCCCACAAGAGAACAGAAGAACTCTTATTAACATTTCAAAACGTGAAGCGTTCTTATATACACTATTGAAACGCTCTCATACATACACTGACACCGCACTTCATTAATGTGTATGAGAGCATTTCACTAGTATGTGAGAGCATTTCACTTGTGTGTATGAGAAAATTTCAGTAGTGTGTGTGAGAGTGTTGTATGTGAGTGTTACTCACTTGTATGTATGAGTGCATTTTAGTAGTGTATGAGGTTTTATGAATGTATTGTAACCCTTTACGAATGCAATACAATGCTCCATGAACACTGGGTTCATAGAAAATGACAGTAAAGTAAAAAACAGTATAAAGTAAAAATAAATAAATAAATAAAAAAAAACATTTCAAACACTGGGCGAATGCCTTTTGACTTTTTCGCAACGACACCCCGATTCCTGACAAAATCTCTAATATTTTGCTCAGATCGACTAGCCAGAGCAGGATGCTCAGCAGTCTTGCACTGCTTGCATTTGTTTGTTGTGGCTAGTATCCCTTTGTTAATGTGGACCCTGATATGCTGCATTACTGCAGCAATCTCTGTTGGTGACCACGGCCGTTTTTGTCTTCTCCTGGGTCCTTCTCAAGGTCATCAAGAACCACTACAAAAAAAAGAACGATTCGAAAACACTGGGGTTAACACTCAGATCAGTTGTCTTTATTTGTTGTTACTTCTAAATTTACATCTTTGAATCAATAGATTCAAACTTCATACTACTTTCAAAATCAACCCACTGGACATTAAAGTGATTAAATGCCAGTATTCTGCCTTACCTATATTTACATGGGTCATACAACTTGTTCTTATAATTGTTTGTTAACACTACATGCTCTTACTTAATCTGTTGATAGCTAAGAATGGGTATTATTTACTTCTTTCAGAAATATGCTCATTTGCCATCTCCCCTAAAGTTAAAAAACTGTACCATCAGGCTTTAAAGCTGCTACCATCATACACGTGCTAAAGAAATCATGTCCTGTGGTCTGATGAGACCAAGATAAACTTGCTCAGATGATGTCCAGTGTGTGTGGCAGCACCCTGATAAGCACCAAGACAACGGTCTGTTGCCTAAAGTTAAGCATGGTGGTTGTGGCATCATAGTCTAGGGCTGTATAAGTGCTGCTGGCACTGGGGAGTTGTGGTTGATAGAGGGTAGAGGTCTGCGCGGGACAGAATTATCAGTCCCGCTCCCGCCCGCACCCGCAAAGAATTGTAATTTTCACTCCCGCTCCCGCCCGCACCGGCAATATTTTGTCCCGCTCCCGCCCGCAAAAATCCTGCAAGAGGGACGTTGGCTTAATTTCTATCTCACTGAAAGGCCTCTTAATTGACTGAACTTTTTGAAGTTTATCGCAGAGCTCTGCATTTCCGCGGGTGTACCACTACGACCGTCCATCACGTTGATTCAACATTGAATTTCGGTCGTCTGATGGATACCTACCTTTCCAACCAACAACCAATGTCGATTCGACGCCTGTTTGCTATCTGGGTAGGCTACATCTGCAAGTTTTAATGATTTTAGTAACAGTAAACAAAATATTCAGCACAAATTATGTATGCTAGGCACTACATTAATCATTTGTATATTTTATTTTACACTCATATTGTGTTTGCGGGACTGCAGTTTATCATCCTACCGCCCGCTCCCGCATAGTGCAGTCCCGCTCCTGCCCGCGCCCGCGATGAGCTTTCAAATTTATTCCCGCATTGGACTGTTTTGCGTTGGGTCCCGCGGGTCTCGCGGTACACCCGCGGGAGTGCAGGCCTCTAATAGAGGGGAACATGAGTTGCAAACAGAGCATGATCTCTTCTCTTCAGAAACTGGGCCGCATACATGGCATGGCAGTTTTACAGCATGATAATGACCTTAAACATCTCCAAGATGACAACTGCCTTGCTGAGGAAGCTGAAGAAAAAAGTGATGGACTGGCAAGTAACTAAACCCATTTGAGAGCCTGTGGCTCATTCTCAAGCGGAAGGTGGAGGAGAGCAAGGTGTCTGTGGATTAATTCCTAATGTTCCATTCGCAGTTTGTGACATGTTTTGATTTGATATTTGCATGTTTAGGCATATTACCCATTTCTGTTGGTGTTTGTAGATGTTGCTCTTCAGTCTCATCGTCTTCACTTAGTTCTGCATCAGTGACGTCTAGCTCATCTAAAAGAAATATACGTATTTCAGCATCTTATATGTTTAACAGTGCAAATGTTCAAGTAATAGACCTGATTAAAAATAAATAATACAATTTCTGACATTTGTTTTAAGTGGTAAAGTTTTTTATCAATATGTGAAGGAAAAGGTGAACACTTAGAATAATAGAAATATTAGAATTTACAAGAAAAAAATAGCAACACATTCTATTTCAATTTCTTCAAGTGTTTTGCCATGAAGGTTTGTGAGAGAAACTTTCTCCATGGCAGGATGCAGTTTCGATATCTTGGCCAGCTGGGTTGTCTCCTCTGGAAGCCTGTAATATTCTCTGGGAACGCGAATGTCATGGCCCAGAAAGTCAGCAATTGGTCCAACTCGTGATTTTTCAGATTAAGGACCTGTCTTTGGTTGAAGAGTTTAATTTTTGAGTCACTCTGCAGAGTTGTGCATAAACTTGCGATGATGGCTTCTCTAGGTTCTCAGATGCTATACACGCAATCTTTTCAAGATGCTGGTGAATAAGTTGCACATCCTTTGTGAAAGGGAGGGGAGATGGCTTGTTAAAATGTGCTTCATTCAAGTTCTGACCACTTTGTGGTATTTAGTTTTTTGAAAATCTGGGTTGACTTGATGAGCTGACTGTCTTCTGCCATAAGAGCTCTGCAGTGTACAATGTCACAAATCTTTTGCAATGAGTGTCCCAACTTAAGAGCAAGGCTTGGAGTTTGGTAGCAGTGCTTGTCTTTGTCAAATCCTGATACTTTCTTGACACCTTGGACAACAGCATGAAAATTTGTAGGTCTCACAGCATCTTCAACATTGTTAATGGAATATTCTTTACGCAGTGTCACCAGTAATCTTCCAACTTTGACAGCGCAGACAACATATAGACTCTTAACCCGAATTAGTTGACTTTACTAGAAATTTGCGTGGAAACCCGTTGCACTAAACAAGATTAGTTTTTACAAAACATCTAAAACTAAACGGGTTAAACTTTACAAACATAAAAATGTTAGTGGGTGCAGTGGACTTGCATTAGTAGTCTTTACTGAAAACCATTACTTCACACAATTTTTTGTGTCCAATTTATATTAAAAAACCTTATTGAATATGAATTCCAAGGATTGTTAAACATTACATTACATAATGACTTATAATTAAGAAATAATACTAGTTAAAGAAATAAACTAAATGCATTCCAATGTTTTTATTGCTCATAAAAACAGTAGTGTATTCAGCCATATAAATTTGTCATACAAAAGACAAGTGACATTTTTTAACATGCATTTATGCAATAAGCAATACGTTCTTCTAAGTTCATCTTCTCACATGGACCTGTGAAAACAGAGCATAAGCAAACTTTTAGAAAAATAAAAGATAAAATTCCACTGTAAACATCACCAAACAGCACCAAGTAATCACTAATGCAAAACTACAAGTAGCATTTTTTCCAATTAGTTTAAAATAAAAAATACACACGCTAGCATTAGCCACATGGAAAGCACTTGTATGTGCATGGACTACAACGTTAGGCTACATGCATGAGTGCTAACCAGCAGAAAGAAATAAAGTTAACGAAATGAACATTGTAGCTAAACTGTGAGCATAAAAAAGCACTCTGGATAAGGTTACGATTTATGAAATGACAAAAATAGCTGAATTAAAAGTTAACCTTAGCCTATATCTAAACCATGAACAAACAGGGAAAAAAGCGTCTGCACATTAACACATCGTCGCCATCTTTTTGGAGTTCCACATCGGTCTATGTTCTGGGTTAGCACTTTTTTTTCCAGAAAGATACCTGCAGATAATACTCTTTGAAATCTCACCGATTCACGTTGTTTTTCCACGTTTTTTCCCACGTTGTTTTCACAGATTAGCCTAAAAACATTTTGAAGCCGTCTCTGATTAAACGTTATGCACGTCTCGAGGCACTGGCAGTTTCAGCTTTCTGCTCACGCAACCTGCTTCAAGTCCCTCCTCCTTTTCAAAAACGTAACATAGTGAGTGATGTCTTCTTAACCTGATCAGTGTAGTCAATTAATTGTCTAAATAGTGCAAGCAACTAATATTTTTTAGTAATAACAACTTTTTTTGAAAAAACAATAAAGAATATGTAAAGACTGCTTACATTTTTTGGTTTACACAAAATCCGGGTTAAGAGTGTAGATACTGTACAACACACACTGACAGTCATCAGTGTGTGTAACAGTCAGGTATAGCAGTCAGTGTGTAGCAGTCAGGTGAATATGTTATTTGGATAGTATCTACATTTTTCTGAACTGAAGAATTTCTCCATCAATCAGTCTTAACAGCTCTCCTTCAGTCGTCCCTTCCGACACACAATTGAGATATCGCAACCCCAGTTGCGCGCGTGCTGAGCATAACTAGAACCAACCCTTTGCAAAAAGGGAGCATGCAACTTTGCAGCTGCCTGCAGCCCGCGCAGTCGCGAGCTCTAATAAAGGCAGCCCTTATATAAGTTGCAAACACTCTAATCATTCCCTCTTTTCGCCTCAGCGATTTTACGAATCACTGTGCGCTCTAGCTTTCTAGTTTCCAACCCGTTTAGCTATAAAACCTTGGCTCTTAGCCCACCACAACAGCCTTTTTTAAGGCTACTACAACTAAGTTAGTACATATTCCGCTCACTTACCGCGAGGCTTACACCGGTGATATCCACGGCAAACCATCTTCGGTGCCCCACGGATTACGCGATGTCGGTGAAGCGATGTGCGAGTTGCCTCCGGGCAATGTTGCCTGAAGATCTACACGGTGCCTGCTACCTGTGCCTGGGTCCAGACCACGCGCAGATGGCGCTGGGTAGCCCCGCGTCATGCTCGGTGTGCGGGGCGCTCCACCCGAAAGCTCACGCCGCTCGGGCAGCGGTGTTCGAGACTGCGGAGCCCGCTAGAAACACCGTGGGATCGGCGGTGGAGGCTCCCTTCGCTGAGCTAGCTCCCCAAGCTAGCTCCTCGCTAGCTCCTGCAGCAGCTAGCCAGTTAGCTCCCCTCACGCTGGATTCGCCTGTGGCTAAGGCCCCGGCCTTGCCTTCTCCTTCCCCGCTAGCCTCTCATGTGGTCTCGGCCCCTGACATGCTAGCTTCCCAGCAGCTAGCAGGCTATGTAGCGTTAGCCCCTCAGCCTGTAGCTGCTCCTTTGCCCTCCGTTTCTTCGGTCCTTGAGGCTTATGCTTCAGAGGAGGATGACGTCCTTTCTCTCCTGGCTCCAGACGACGGCGATCGTTTTGAGGATGTGGATAGTGATCTCCCTCGGCGTACTCACACGGCAGCAGTGTCCAAGGAGTTGACCGACATCGTCACACGTGCCGTGACCAGGCTCGGCATGGAGATGCCTGTGCCTTCGGTGGAGGACGCAGAGATCGTGGGCGGCGCTCAACCGTCACCTTCGGCACGCCCACTTCCCCCGCATCCAGCGATCATCAGTGCAGTAAAGGGCAGCTGGGCGGCTCCCCTTTCAGCGCGGGCACCAGTTCAGGGCAATTCCCCCTTTTTTGCCATGGCGGAAGCGGCTACCCACGCCTTGGCCACCACTCCACGTG
Source organism: Limnothrissa miodon (assembly GCA_017657215.1). NCBI lineage: Eukaryota > Metazoa > Chordata > Actinopteri > Clupeiformes > Clupeidae > Limnothrissa > Limnothrissa miodon. The sequence continues at coordinate 497,817 of JAGFZM010000207.1, forward strand.
TCGAGGACGCCGTGGCTGGTTGTTTGGCTCCCTCCTCGGCGACCTGGGGTCCCTCTCCCACCCTTCCATCTAAGCCGTGCAGGTTCACTGCAGCCCTGGCGGACAAGTCTTATGTTTGCTCCGCCCAATCCATCAGGGCTATGAACACAGTGTTCCTGTTGGCCTCTTACCAGGACCTCCTCATCGGCGACCTGACGCAGCGCTACTCACCGGTGACGCTTCACGAGCTGCGCCGTGTGACCGACCTCCTCTCTCAGGCAACGAAGTGCGCGGTCACAGCTCAGGGCCGTTCTTTGGGTTCGCTGGTGTCCCTTAATCGCCACCTGAGGTTAAATTTAGCCCAACTGAGCGATAAGGACAAGAAGCAGCTCCTCAACGCGCCAGTCAGCGCAGCGGGTCTGTTCGGTGACGCCCTGGAGAGGCGTCGGCAGAGACTGGAAGAGCAGCAGAAGGCCTCCGCCTCCTTACAGCTCCTCCTACCCAAGAGGGAGTCAGCACAGCCTCCAGCCCCTCCGCCGACTGTGCAGCCACGGCCAGCGCCACGCCGCGCTGTAGGATTACGCCCAGCAGGATCGGACCAGGGCCCGCACTCGCAGGCGACAGGACCAGCCTGCTCCCGCGTCTGGACCTGAGCTGACCCGGCGTGCGTCACGGAGCCTCCACCAGTGTGGCTTAGGCCCCCTGGCGGCTCCGTGCCTCTGTGCTCACAAGAAGGGGTTCGTCTCCAGTGGCCTAGCGCCCGAGCTAACCCCCTCGCCTCGGCGGTCCTGCGTCCACCCAATGTCTCAAGGAGCCTTGGGTTTGACATCTCCACTACGAGCACACTATGCACGCCCCCCTTGCGGGCTTCGGCCACGCATCCCTACCCCGCACAACGGTGCCTACACCTACCACCCCGGAGAGTCTCACGCGTGCTCTCTCACGCGCCCGTGCCCCGGTCACCAGGCTTTGTGCTACAAGCCCAGCCTGGGAGTTCCCGCTGGGCGGCAGCATCGCGGGGAAAATTGCCTATCTACCTCCTCACAGAGCAGACAGCATGCAATGAGCTTGGGCCGCCTGCACCGACTCGCGCTGGGTCCTCACAACGGTTACGGTGGGCTACCAGCTGCAGTTTCGGTTCCCCCCCCCCTCGCTTCAGACGAGTGGTGACGTCAGTGGTGTCTCCGGAGCGTGCCCCGGCTCTCAGACAGGAGCTGTCGGAGCTCTTGGACAAGGGTGCTATCCGCCCTGTTCCCCCAGAGGACATCGGCAGAGGTTTCTACAGCACCTACTTCCTGGTGCCCAAGCGGGACGGCGCCTTCCGTCCCATCCTCGATCTGCGCTCAGTCAACAAGTCTGTAAGGCGCCTGTCTTTCCGTATGGTTACGGTGAGGTCGGTCACTCAGAGCATTCGCCACGGCGATGTCATGGCGACGATCGATCTGAAGGACGCCTACTTTCATATAGCCGTTGCGGGCAGGCACAGGCGTTTTCTCCGCTTCGCCTTCGAAGGCAGGGCCTACGAGTACATGGCCCTCCCCTTTGGCCTTTCCCTGGCCCCCCGGGTCTTCACGAAGTGTGTCGATGCTGCCATCGCCCCCCTGCACAGGAGAGGGATCAGAGTGCTGAATTACCTGGACGACTGGCTGCTGTTGGCGAACGCACCTCAACTGCTCAGCGCTCAGGTGTCGGGGGTCCTGGTTCACCTACACTCCCTGGGGTTCCAGGTGAACTTTTCGAAGTGCTCCCTGATCCCGGCACAGGAGGTGGAATACCTAGGCCTGAGATTCAACTCCCAGTCCATGTCAGCTACACTCTCTCACAAGAGGCTAGTAGACATCAGAGACTGCTTGAGCCACTTCCGCCTTGGAGCAATGGTCACGGCAGGTTTGTGTCTCAGACTACTTGGACTGTTGTGCGCAGCGAGCTGCGCCACGCCACTGGGTCTGTTACACTTACGCCCGCTGCAACGTTGTCTGGCAAAGCAGGCTGTGACTTCGCGCTCACAGCAGTCCACCCCGGTCTTGGTGTCCAGAGTAATGTGGAGGTCCCTGTCCCACTGGAGACGTCCGTCGACCTATACGCAGGGCGGTGCGCTGGGGGTGGTCGGCCACAGGAGGGTGATCTCCACAGATGCGTCGAGTCACGGCTGGGGTGCAGTGTACGTGGGCAGGTCGGCCAGCGGAGTGTGGTCGTGCGCCAGCAGGCGCCTCCACATAAACCAGCTGGAGCTCCTCGCAGTTTTTCTAGCCCTGAAGCACTTCCTGCCTCGCATCAGAGGCGCGCATGTGTTGATCAGGACGGACAACACGACCGTGGTCGCATACATAAACCGCCAGGGCGGCCTCCGCTCAGAGAGGCTCTGTCACCTGGCGTCGAAGATACTGATCTGGGCCTCTTGGAATCTCCTATCTCTAGGGCAGCTCACCTGCCCGGCGTTCAGAACGTAGGTGCGGATCTCCTCTCCAGGGGGCTCCCGCGTGCGGCAGATTGGCGCCTGGTTCGGCCAGGCTCAGGTGGACCTCTTTGCATCGGAGGAGAACACGCACTGCCCACTGTGGTTCTCCATAGGGCCCGACAACCCTCCTCTGGGAGAGGACGCCCTAGCGCATCGCTGGCCAGCCGGCCTGCTGTATGCCTTTCCCCCACTGCCTCTCCTGAGTCAAGTCCTGTCCAGAGTCAGGACGGAAGCTCACAGAATGATTCTGGTCACCCCCTTTTGGCCCTCTCAGTGCTGGTTTGCGGACCTGGTTCCGCTGCTGGACGGTCAGCCATGGACTCTGCCTCAGAGGCGAGACCTGCTCTCTCAGGCGCGCGGGTCGATATGGCACCCCCGGCCCGAGGCCTGGAGGCTAACGGCTTGGCCCCTGAATGGGGCAAACTCATGGGACAGGGTCTTCCCATGTCGGTGATTGAAACGATCCAAAGTGCTAGAGCACCCTCTACAAGGTCGCTCTATTCCCTGAAGTGGCGTGTTTTCGAGTCTTGGTGCGCGGATCGGAGCTGTGACCCTCTCTCCTGCCCCATCGCGGACGTTCTCTCCTTTCTCCAGCACATGCTGGACCTAGGCCGCACGCCCTCGACTTTGAAGGTTTACTTGGTGGCCATTTCCGCCTGCCATGTAGGCTATGGAGGGGTGTCCCCTGGGGCCCACCCCCTAGCTACCAGGTTCATGAAGGGCGCGAGGCGTCTGCATCCGCCCACAATCAAGTCGGTGCCCTCCTGGGACTTGTCTATAGTCCTCAGAGGGCTGACGGGCCCTCCCTTTGAGCCCTTGGACTCAATCAGTTTGAAGTTCCTCTCCCTGAAGACAGCTCTACTGCTGGCGCTGACTTCGGTTAAGCGCGTTGGCGACCTGACAGCGCTCTCAGTGAGCCCCGCGTGTTTGGAGTTTGCGTTGGGGGACTCCAGAGTCACCCTCCGCCCTAACCCGTTCTTCCGGCCGAAGGTCTTCACTTCTGATGTCCGCTCCAGAGTCATCGAGCTGAGTGCTCTATCCCAGGATGCATCAGGGGACGCTGCGCCGTCCTCTCTCTGCCCGGTGAGGGCGTTAAGGGCGTATGTGCAACGTACCAGCAGCATCAGACAGGCTGACCAGCTGTTTGTGTGCCACGGGGCCCAGGCCCTGGGTAAGCCACTGTCCACCCAAAGGCTGTCCCATTGGATTGTTGAGGCCATCCAGCTTGCCTATGAGGCTGTGGGGATCCCCCCTCCCTCTGGGCTTAAGGCGCACTCCACCCGGGGGGTGGCGGCCTCTTGGGCCTTTTGGAAAGGCGTGCCTGTGGCGGATATCTGTCAGAGTGCCTCTTGGGCCTCCAGCAACACTTTTGTCAGGTTCTACGCGTTGGACGTGACCGGCACGGGCGTTGCGGCCAGTGTGCTCTCCGCACCTCGCCGATAGCTGCCTGCTGCGTTTTTTCTATGACTCCCTCACGTGAGTGAAAGCTCCTTGAGGTTGGTTGTATGCTCTCAATTGTGTGTCGGAAGGGACGACTGAAGGAGAACGTCTCGCTACTTTCGTAGCTTCGGTTCTCCGAGGACACACAATACTCCTTGCCTCAAGTCGCCCGGTCTGAATGTTTGGGCGAAAAGAGGGAATGATTAGAGTGTTTGCAACTTATATATGGGCTGCCTTTATTAGAGCTCGCGACTGCGCGGGCTGCAGGCAGCTGCAAAGTTGCATGCTCCCTTTTTGCAAAGGGTTGGTTCTAGTTATGCTCAGCACGCGCGCAACTGGGGTTGCGATATCTCAATTGTGTGTTGTCGGGACTCCTCGGAGAACCGAAGCTACGAAAGTAGCGAGACGTTTACTTACTAAGCAACACCTTCGCTAAATATGATATCACTCGCACTTGTGATAAATCAGCGGTAGTGACAGAGTGAATATTGTTCCATCTGGCATGCTCCAGCCAGCGTCTACGTGCTTGGCAGTGTTGGGGAGTAACTAGTTACATGTAACAAAATTACGTAATTTAATTACAAAATAAAAGTAACAGTAATAAGTTACAGTTACATTGAAAAACTGTGTAATTAAATTACAGTGACATTAAGGAAATATTCAGGATTACATTTCAAGTTACATATCTTCTGCAGTGAAACATTTGCCGTCATGTTTGAATTGCATGTCTGCACTAGAGGCCTGCACTCCCGTGGGTGTCCCAACGCAAAACAGTCCAATGCGGGAATAAATTTGAAAGCTCAGCGCGGGCAGGAGCGGGACTGCACTATGCGGGAGCGGGCAGTAGGATGATAAACTGCAGTCCCGCAAACACAATATGAGTGTAAAATAAAATATACAAATGATTAATGTAGTGCCTAGCATATATAATTTGTGCTGAATATTTTATTTACTGTTACTAAAATCATTAAAACTTGCAGATGTAGCCTGCCCAGATAGCAAACAGGCGTCGAATCGACATTGGTTGTTGGTTGGAAAGGTAGGTATCCATCAGACGACCGAAATTCAATGTTGAATCAACGTGATGGACGGTTGTAGTGGTACACCCGCGGAAATGCAGAGCTCTGCAATAAACTTCAAAAAGTTCAGCCAATTAAGAGGCCTTTCAGTGAGATAGAAATTAAGCCAATGTCCCTCTTGCAGGATTTTTGCGGGCGGGAGCGGGACAAAATATTGCCGGTGTGGGCGGGAGCGGGAGTGAAAATTACAATTCTTTGCGGGTGCGGGCGGGAGCGGGATAGCACAATGCGGATGCGGGCCGGAGCGGGACTGATAATTCTGTCCCGCGCGGACCTCTAGTCTGCACTTGCGATGATGACTGCCATGTCAGATAGAAGCTCAGTGTTGGCCTTGCCCAGGGGTGGTCAAACAGTCAGAGACCAAGAGCCACATTTTAACTGTGTTACCTCAAGGGCCACATCATATATGGGCACACATTAATATCACCCCCCTTTCTCTCACCCACACCCACCCACCATGTAAGGCAGAATGATTTGCCATTACGTTCAACAAAAAACTATAAACTCTCCCATTTCAAACGTCCTGTGTTTATCTTCATATTTTTGCTTTGCTGTGCATTTATTCCCTGCCATTTTGAGAGCGAAATTAACAAATTGTTTACTTAAATGATCTTGCCCCCTGCCAGAAAACTTGACTGTATTTTCATCTCACACATGCACATTTGTGAAGCGAACACACACACACAAACAAAAACTTCAATATGAATGCAAGAGCCGCAAGAGACCAAGCAAAGAGACGCATGCTGTCCAGGACCGCGGGTTGGCCACCCCTGGTCTAGCCCATTGCAGAAAGTAAAAATGAGCTAGCAATCACACCAAATAGACAACTTCTAGTTAATGCACTGAAGTCTAAGGAGTTTGTAGGGATCTTTACAGCAGTCAGTGCTTTTTAATACTTAAAGGGTAATCCACGGTTTTAAAAACTGGAAATGATTGAAAGCTGACAAAATTCCTTCCCAAATGTTGGAAAGTAATTAAAAAGTAATCAAATGTAATTAGTTACATTACTTTGTTAAAGTAATTGAAATAGTTACACTACTATTACATTTTAGAGTAACTTGTAACTGTTACACATTACATTTCCAAAGTAACTTTCCCAACACTGGTGCTTGGATGATACTCCGCGACATTGATCATGCTCTGAACGTGCGCACGCTGACCCGCAGAAATGATCATCCGTGCAGGTGGAGGCTGGCTGGAGCATGTGAGATGGAGGTATATTCTTTCTGTCACTACCACTCCTGAATGAACATTTATCGCGAATGCTATAAATTAGGCCGCCTACACACTCACTATTTACTACCAATCATGTGAAAACCATCGGATTGCAGGTACTTGTCGGTCAATCGGTGCATCTCTAGTTAAGTCACTATAGCCCCCTTTCACACTAACAATTCAATCTAACAATAATATGTGCACGGTCATGGTCTTAAACCATCAGCCACAAGTCTATCAACCTCAAATAACCACATTTCTGGCCATTTTTATAAAAGCTAGTAATCATAAATATGCCTGTCTGCCTTGCTAACAGTATGCTATCGAACTAGCTTATACATTTGCTGAATGACAACTCGTGCTGAATCTCAGTCACACATTAGAGCTACTTGTATTTGAATAAATTAAACTGTTTATTCCTTACCTAAACACTGATTAAACGACAAAGCCAAGGCCACGGGTTAATTTGTGAAATCATGTTGGTGCTAGCTCAACACTTGAGTATTTATCTAGCATTTGGCTGCGCGTAGGCAATAGCTAATCATGCTCTTACATTTCTAATGCTGATGATACGCAGGGGAACGTTTTGAGCAACGATGTTGTTTGAGCACTTTCCTATTGATATTCATCAACAAAGTTATATACAGATATCTTAAATCTTCACACAACTTGTTGTGATTATCTAATCAGCATATTAGGATCCTGTTGCATCATTGCCCGGCAATGTTGCTCAAAATGTTGTCCATGTATCATCAGCTTAAAGTTAACCAGTTTGACAACAATAAAAACATTTCAAATGCTTTAATCAGTCGTCGCTATAATGATAAAGTTAAATCAGCTCTTAGTCTTTTAGCTTACCTTTACATTTTAGTTAAATCACAGTGTCTCTTTCTCCAAGTCTTCTTCTTCTGTAGGTTTTTATGACAGTTTACAAGCGAAGTGTATTACCTCCTTTCTCCAAGTCAGCGTCTTCTTCTTCTTTTATAATGGTGGTTGGCAAACAACTTTTAGAAGTATTACTGCCACCTAACGAAATGGAGTGTGAGTCTGGATACACATACACATGAGAGAGTTGATCCAATTCTGTGTTATGGGGACAATCTGTATTATGGGGACATTCCGGGCTGTCAGCCAATCAGAAGCTCTGTTGTGTGAATTATTCAGGAGGTGTTTAGTACCACTTTTTGCCACCAGGAGCGCACTTCCAATACACAGATTATACACAAATAATTGTGAATGATAATTGTGAATTATGCGGACATTTTGGGAAAAAGCAATATTTGGGTTGTCCTCATAATCGGAAATGTCCTCATAGTGTTGGTGTGTATTCAGGTGAAATGTCCGCTTAAACCATAAAAACAAACACACACACACACACACACACGTGAATGCACAGTGTGGGATGTTCTACTTGCCAATAGCAATTAAAGCCCTTCAGCATAAGAGATGCTGATGGAACTTTTGCTGATTACCATCCATTCTGGAGCACTACACTCTCTACCGACACAGGCAGGCAGACACACACACACACACACACACCAACTCCCAGGGAGGCGCAATGGTGGGATTTGCACACGCACTGTGTCTCGAGTCGACATTGTCTGGCCTGAAGCGTGTCATTAAGCTGTAAATCACTCTGATTGAGAAGCCATCAGCGCTTCACAGAAACCCTGTTGACAAACCCAGGACCAGGCTCCTGGGGCAGCAGATTGGAGTGTTTTTGGGCATAAATCAGCACTCTGGCGCAGGTACACACACACACACACACAAGCTCGTGCACACACATCACTCACGAATCATCTCATATTCTCCATTTGCCACCACTAACCGGGCTCTGATGCGAGCACATGCAACTCGTCAGGGTGAGTGGCATCAGCACTGGTGCTAGAATGCATGTGTGGAGCACGTGTTTATGGGAAATGGGTGTTGTAATTCTCTCAAGAACATCTCCTGAACAGCAGGTCTCTTCATCATACTTTTGGTTAATTGTCTGGAATACAATCAACATTTGTCCATGCCTGAAGTGATGCTTGTCATGATTGCAGTGATTGCGTGCTGCGTTGGGTACGTAATTGGTTGTCAGACACACCACAGAGAACTGTAGGGCTGTTATGAACAAAGAAGACTGGAGATGCTGATCAATGCATACACTGATACCTGCTCTCCAGTGGTTCCACAAAGATAAGATGGCTCTTTGTCTGTTTTGTATACTTCTCATTGGTGGCTATCTCATCAGTTTTGCTTTGCTTGGAGGAATATATTTGAATTCCATATGTACAGTATTTGGACAGAATGACACATGTGTCCACAACACAGTAAGACAACAATATTACATACAGAAATCACTAATATTTTGCTGCTCATAACATTCTAAATAACTACACTTAGTTATCATACAACGACCATCTGCCCTTTCTGTAATAAGAATGACAATTGAAAACAGAATGTTTTGTAGTTTTGGAGGACAAAAGCACTTTGGTGTGCACTTATTTAACAAAAAGACATATAAACAGTATTGAAATATATGAATGGATGGATAGTAATTTTTAGTTTGGTTCGTATTGACAAGTTAAGTTCAAGGGATTCAAAGTTTTTTAAATAATCAAACTCCAGTGATTCCCTGAAATACAAGGCTAAAAGGTTCAAAGTGGGCCTAAGTAAGCAAGAAAATAAGTAAAAACTGATAAATAAATGTGCATGTTGTATTTTTTTGTGGTGTTCTGCTTTTTTCCCTCTCCAAGCTGGAGGACGTGTGTTTTATGCCTTTGCCCTAATCTCCACTCCTCCATGTTCAGGAAGCGACATTGAACAAGAGGCAATCAGGACATTCTTACTGAGTCAGCTTCTGCTACAGCTGCTGCTGCAGAGGCACTTGTGAAGGGTTCTAATTGCCTGTAGCCAGGAAAATTATCTTTCATTTGAAAACGTTGGCTGTAAGCTAAAGAGGGATGCCTTGAATCAAATGTGGGATTTTTAACATGGTATTTTTGTCCTGTTCTTTCAGAGTGGTTGGGGCAAAATAGCATTTTCTGCATTTATTATGCTGTATTGCAGAAGGTCTGCAGAACCCATAAAGTCATATTTTACGGAATGATAACCAATTTGTGTAAAAATATGCTTTAAAGCCACACATCCATTGGCCAAAACAAAGTTTTGATCAGTCTAAATCAGCATGTGAACATGATATCCTTGATAAACATGAAATCCACATTTGAATCAAAACTGTGTGAGTAAAGACATTCTGAAAGATATGCTCACTGAATCTGATGTGATTTAACATGTGTAGCTCAGCGACATCCAAGTATTGAAGAATATAATTGACAAGTGTGGTGAGCTTCGCAGATTCAGCATCCATGGTAACATTACATGTAAGAAAAAAACCCAAGACTGCTGTAATCCCCAAATGAGTCAGAAAGGAAATTATATATAATGATAATATTTTTGCTGGCACAAAACACCACAAAGCACTATCACAGAACACCATCCCCCTCCTGAGTCCGTTTTTAAGCACCCTCTAATATGAATCGAAAGCCCATACTTAAGGAGAAGTCCACAAGTCTCAAAGAGACATCCATAGCTCTCTCTCTCTTTCACACACACACACACACATATATATATAGATTTTTTTTTTCATAGCCTGCAGGCGCCTGTTACAAAACCATGAACTGAATTCAAAATCTCCAAAGTAGAGAATATCATTTGGCACTTATAAAGAATAACTAATATCGTGTATCTTTTTTTTTTTTTTTACTGAAAACTAAACCCTCTGATGCATCTTTAATGTTATGTTCTAATATAAACCATAACTTTGGTCTGCTAATCTATTAATTGTCTTGGAATTATAATTAAGTAAATAGTCCCAAAAACTCAGAGAATGAATGTATCTCTTTCAGCCTGATAGTCCAATGGTAGGCACAGTTTTTGACATGACAAAGTCAATGGCTCTTTCATTTAGGCTTATTTTATGTAGGTGCCTTTTACAAATTGAAATTAGTTCCTTCAAGGCTTTTATATTTTTCACCAAATCATTAGTTTCTCCTTGCAATCTATTTTTATCAGTCAAAATATATATTTTTAAAAAGCCTTTTGTTTAAAGCATTGTATTTAAAGTTAAATCATTATTTTTGTATAGCTAATTCTCACAGAGGAGCTCATCAAGGCGGGCTGATGCAGCTCATCTTGATTAACCAATATGTGTGCAAAAGAAGGTGACAGATCCCCGGAGAAAGGTTAGTTAGTTAGTTAGTGTGTGTGTGTGTGTGTGTGTGTATGTGTGGGTGCACGGTGGAGATGGTGAAGTTATCTTTTATTCTCCTGAACACTCAATTTTTGTGTTGTTTTAGTCTAAATCAACATTTATCAAATCAAAACCAAATCAGCATGTTTTGTACTCAGGCAGATGTTCTCAACCAACACCTGCACATTCTGTTCCCTAGTTAGACTCAGATATATGAAACATATCATAAACATATGGCCACTAAAAAGTGTCCTTATAGCATACAGTAAAAAGGCAATAATATATGGACACAATAGATTGACAGTGGAATACAGTGTATTGATATTCTTATCCATAACAGATTCAGGGCAGTGTTTTAATTTTTCTGAGGGTTTTAGAGTGGTAAGCTGGTTTAACTCAATAACAGCTTTTGAGTCTTGTTATTGGTAAGTTAATTTGTAATAAGTACTGTTATGTCCCAGTTGTAGGTCTACAGTAGAGGGGCCTTCCAAAGACTGGAAAACCACCCTGTAGTCACAGATTGCTTTACATTAGGGTGCAGGGTTTTGTAAATTTTTTTATGGTGAAATCTCAGCACTGGACATCACAATTGGCAAACAATATATGTACTGGCAGAAAATGTTATTTCAATGTAATTGCGTAGAACAATGGAAGTGCAGTAGAGAGAGGGCTGCATCTAAATCCTCTCTATTACTGGTCTGAGTGCAGAAATGTTATGTTGTGTGTGTACCCTGACAGATAGAGGTATAGAAACAAAAACAGACAAATATAGAAAAACTGCAGTCGGATAGTTGTGCCTCCACAAAAAATCTGTTCCTTGGCCTATCTCTCTGTTCCATCCTCTCTCTTATCTTATTAGTAAAACAAAACATTTGATTATTCTTTCCTCAAGAGACTTTAGAACTCCAGGGTTTCTCCCGTTGCGCATAGCAAAGGGCTGGGCTGTGGCACTCCTCAGGTCTTATTTCTCTCTCTTTCTCTCTATCTCTCTGTGGATCTCTCTTTCTCTCCGTAAACACTCACTTTCATTATAGTGAACCTTTGTGGAGCAATTTCTTGAGCTCTTACAATCATTGTGAGAATGTGTACTGCCTAACACATCACCCCAGCTGTGCCTGTTCTGACATGAGAACTAAACAGCATGCAATAGAGCCTTATACAACTGTACCTTGTAATAATGATTACAAAGGATAATATGGTTTAAAACATTCCTTGCGTTCCTCAAACTTTTGAAATCACGGACGAGCCATGGTTTTGGAAAGAACACTGAACAGTGAACAGATGCCTCCTTGCAGTCATGGCTCTTTGGGGCCTTGTTCCCTAAACTGCAGCCTCAGCATAAATATTGCATTTTCTCGCGGGTTGGAGAAAACAATAGGCCCTTCACACGTTCTTCTTTATCACTACCGAGGTAGAGAGGCAAGCCTATTGTGCAAAAGCGCTGTAGACATATCCCTCTCGGTGTAAATCAGCATGCGTACGATGTAGCTGGCAGGCGCTTGTTAGAATAGGGGAATCAACCATTCATTTCCCTGCCGATAGTTCATGGCACAGACACTATAGAACAGATAGACTATGAGCATCCATCATAAGCAATGAACACAGAGCTTATTCCCCTGCCGCCGGTCCATCATGGGGTCTGTGTTGTTTTCTTGTTGCTGTTTGGCAAATTGCTGTTATTAATGGTGGACAGGGTTGTTGTGCGCCACTCATTAGTGGCTGCTCTTAATGGCAGCTCTGATGGATTAAGATGAGCCAGGGGCCCCACTTACTCACTAACTCATACACCCAGTTAATATGAGACAATTAAAGCAGTCCACCACTATGGCAATTGCTTTTACACAGTACATGTTCATGTTGCATATTTGTTTTATTAATAGTATTTTTGTTTGTTTCATTTTTTTATGATTGTTGACTTACATAGGATGTTGAAAGGGGGACACGAGTGCTGCGTTGTTGTTTTTGTGTTCCCTGCTCTGAATAGTCAGCAGGGCCTTGGTGCTCTTCACCTTTGGCTGGCCAGCCCTCATTACCATTAATGAGAGATAATACCAGGCGCATTTCTGCCCTGGCTTCTATAAGATTATGTAAGCACAGGCCAATGTCAACGCAAGGCGTTGACCAGGGGTGAGAGACCAAGCCTTATAATAGATGCAGCGATGCTGGCACAGGAGTGACTCCACTTTGTGTCTTCCCTCGAGGGAAGGGAGAGCGGTGAGGAGTGTGGAGCGAGGTGATTGGGGGAGGTGTCGGGGGGTTGGGGTGAGAGGACCATGTGACGCACAAGGTGAGTGACATTCTCGATGGCGAACGGATGGCCAAGGTGCCCCGGTGGCGTAACACCGGCGCTGGTGGCTTAGACCACAGCGTGGGATCAATGCAGGGCCACATGCGCGTGAGAAGCAGAATGCGCCATAAGCCTTCTTGGTGGACTTAAGCCCCGGCTATAGTCGCAAGCGCGCACAGCCGTGAGCCATGCCTGCCGAAGCTTACAGCAGATATCCTAGCAACGCCGCACCTTTCATTATAAGGGAGTTGTGGAAGACTCATATATTTCTGGAGGGGCCCAATCGTTTTGCCAATCAATAAAGAGTCCTGAGGGCAGCACGTGACTTGAAATGTTAGGTGCTCTCAAGCATTTCAGGCACAATTATCAGAGTGTAATTCATTTCGGTGTGTCACGCCCTGAACCCCTGGCAGATGAAATCTTTTGGCTGGGCTTTATCTAGGAGTCAATCTTGTTGAGAGAAACTCAGGCAGCAGCCATAGACCCTTAATCTCACATTGCCAAACTGATTTGCTTTGGTTCTTTAGCACAGTCAATCTCTCTCTCTCTCTCTCTCTCTCTCTCTCACACACACACACACACATACTCTTTCTCTCTCTCTTTCATTCTCTCTCTCTTGCACATACACACATACACTCACACCTCAGTGCGAGTCTCAGGCCCTGTGGGAGCCACAAATCAGTGCCATATTGGCAACCAGTGTTTAAGGCCTGAGAGTGTGTGATAGTGGACTGTAGTAGCTCACCTTTGTGTATATTGGAGTAACCACTGTCTCAGTCTAGCTAGCTTTGTAATCTCACCTCTTGTGTGAGTGTGTGTGTGTGTGTGTGTTTGTATATTGTGAGACGCAAAAAGAGACTTTTTTGTGTGTTATGAGGGTTGGAGCTGCCAGAGCTGACGAAGGCAGTGTGGAGCTAACAATAGTATTGATACTAAAACCCTGGTGGGGGATGTCTAATCACCGCTCTAAGTGACAGGCTGAACCATCAACAACCGTTAGCTCAGCAGGAGCAAATGACTGTACACTGGAAAAAAAAAACTATTAACATTTACTTAAAATCCTCGTAAGTTTTTGCACAGTGAGATTCTAATTTAAATGTACTACTATAAATCTAGTAAAACTCTCTTGCATTTATCAAGTAAAATCTAAATGGGTTTTGTAAATAAATCTTACACTACAGAATGATTTCATGGTTACGTGATATAATGAAGTGAGGTTTATGTGATTTTTTTTATTTCTTCCTGTGTGTGGTTCATAAAAACAGTAACTTTTATGTGTGCTGATCATTTACAATAATAGATTACTTTATTAAATGTTATTTCTATTTTATCTGTTGTATCAGTACATTTACTCTTTTTACAATATAATGATTAAGTATTCTATTTGTGTAATAATTACTACATTTCTGAAATGTAATTGAATTCATACGAAAAAATACATATCAAAATGACAATATTTAAAAACAGCCTTTTTTATTCACAACTTTTTTGCTAGCATAAAGTGCTATAATGGCAACTTAACATATGACATTTTGTTCAGCTTAGGTTTTGGCCAGCAACTTCATTTTCAGAGTTTCTGAAACACTTCAAAAGTGTAACGCAGTGTTGGAGCATAAGCAAGATTGAGGGAATATATTAGACCCAGTGTACAAGCCTTTGCAGGATTTCCACATCCATTCACAATCTCCCTGCCATCAAGAACAATAGAGATATCCAGAGGATCTTCAGCATAGGAAGCACCAGCAAGCAGGATCTTCATGTTGTGCTGCCAAACATCATCAAAGTTGTCCACCTACATAAATAGTGTAGGAAGGAGGAAGAATTACTTACATGCATACTCACTTACCAAGTTTAAAGAAAGAAATAGATAGATAGATAGATAGATATGACTTCATTGCTTTTTAAAAGTCTCTCCTTCAAAATATTGTAAAAACAGACTTTTTTTACACCTTTCAATTGATTGTAAACAGGAAAAGAATGTTCCCTCATGAATCATGATTAAACCCACTCCTATGAAGAGTCTGGATGCTATAAATCCATTAGGAAAAAAGTGATACGTTTGGACCAGGAGTAACAATTTTAAAATTTGAGAGACCTTGTTTTGTTGTAAAATGAGGGAAATCACCTTTAATTTATAATATAAATCATAAAGACAGTCACAGAAACTTCAAGTTTTATCTGGCAGTCTAGAAAGAGTTCTTCCTCTTTTTCACCAAGGTAGAGCATTAATCCACAAATCACATCCCCACGTCTCATCTCAATTGGTTGGTTCTGGAAAGAGACAGGGATTTATTAATGGTAAATACCTTTAATGAAGAGAATTTTGAACTTTTGAATGCACTTGGGCAGTCAATACAAGCAAGGTAAAGAGCGACCCTGGCCAGAGAATATATGTGTCAATCTGTAATGCTTTAGAAGTGCTAAACGTGTTACGTGCCCTAAAACTGCAAAGTTTGCATAACCACCTCATCTTAAAAGCCTGCATTTTCTCCTTTGTGAAATCAACGTTCTCCCTAGACTTCAATGTATGGCTCCCCCTGCAAGACACAATTACAAAAATGATTATTCGTATTATTATTATTATTTCATTTGCTTAGAAAACAACAAATGTTTACAGTTTAATTCTTACCTGACTGAAAGTATAAAATCTTGGTGGTCCTAGTCAGGATTATTTTGCACTCCCCTTTTCTGAAAGACACAAGTTTTAGACAATTTGAAAATGGCTAATGAGATCATCTTTGTTGTGACTGTGTGACCAATCTGTTAAAACAGTGTAGTTTATATGTGTGGACATAAAAACAAGGCCCACACCATCCTTCATATATGTACATGCCAGTCCTTTCTATGTAGGACATAAGAATAATATGGGAAGTTTGTGAATCTAATAATTACCAGGAACAACATTATTACTACATTTCTGTAATAATAATATCTTTATACTAAGTAAGTCAACCAGACAAGACCGGACATTTGTTCTCAGCGTCTTTTACTCCTTTTTATACATACGAACATTGCATTACAAGGACTATACAATAGCTCCCTCTAGTGGTAACCTTATGTTAAGTCTTCTAAATCTACCACAGTACACGGATTGAAACAATTGAAACTAATGCATTACAGAAAAAACCTATAACCGAAGTTACCATTTTCTTTAGCTTAGTTACAAGAAAGTTAGACTGTCGTAATGAAAGTCATGATGACCGAGCATTGTGTTGACACAAAAAGTGCTTCAAATCAGGCATATACCACGAGGGGCTTAATGGGGAACAAGGTCCTCTTTTTAGAAAGGAGAGCTCTTTCCAGACGAAAGAACAGACATTCACGTACGGTCTCATCACATTTCTAAAAACGTGTCAAAGCCATATTTGTGTTTCATATATTTCGCTGTTATCTTCACAAGATTTAAATTAGAGCGTCAATGTTAGACTCGCTAGTTGCTAGTAGCTAGCTAGTTGTGTACACTCTCCTTGACTACCATTGATATACAACTGTAAAAAAATGAATGCATTACCACATGCCAAACAAAACAAAAGTGGTTACTTACCTTAGCTTTCACGTTGCACCGTAACAATGCCCAAACAGCTCCGACTGAATTCTGTGGTCCCCCCCCCCCAAAAAAGCACTAACGGACTATCTGAATCCCGGGTTGAAATGGTCCACAGCGCATGTGCCAATTCAGAGCTTTTTTGATATTTTGGAGTAAATTTTACTCCAGTTTTCATAAAAGGTTACAGTAAGAAAAAACAGATTAACACTATAATTAGAGTAACTGTTACAGTTAATATACAATTCATTATTTTATGTGATTAAATCACATATTACTCTACAATTTTACATGAGAAAAGTTAGTAAACATTGAGTCCTAATTTTACAAAGTAGGAATTAGGCAGTTTTATACAATAACATTTAGTACACCCAAAAGTCATTTTTTTCAGTGTAAGTGGCATGGTCACCTAATGACTGCAGTATATGGATGTGGATTCTTATTCATATTTCTCCTGTGTGGAGGATACTTCTGTTTCATGGAGGCCTGTGTGGGCTCCGAGGCTCCACGCGGAGAGCGTTTGAAATATGAACTGCACGACAACGAGACCAGCGGCCATGAAATGAGCTCTTTCAGAAATCCCACCCTCACCGTCCATCCCATTTCATTTAGTCATGCAATGCCAATCCCACGCTTTCCTTTCTCTGCTATTACTTTTCATGCAAGTTTTGTCTTCTGGGGGACACAGATCCACAAAGGCCCCATAAATGCATTCAAACACACATACACACACACACACACACACACACACACACAAAGAGAGAGAGAGAGAGAGACATACTCTGACACACATAACCAACAAACTACAAACAAAACCCACCCACATATGTTACTGATATGGACATCTGTTATCACAGAACTATATTTGAGTTAGCCCCACCGACTGAGTCAAGATGCTAAGCGTTTTGGAGGCCCCTGGCACTGTGCAATCAGGCAGAGGTTAGGTCATCATTTACTATCTATAAAGCTGGTCTTGTCTTGTTCCATGAGAAACATCACTTTAACATAAAGACACCAACATTGATTTTTTTTTTTTTTATTGCCCATGACTGCCTCTGCATCCACAATGTTTCATATCTAAGGCTACAGGGAAGTTGAGCACAATTCACTCATAAACTATTAATTGCCCACATGACAGCACAGAGAATACCCTCTTTAAACAGCTCAGTCCATGGCCTTGAAAAAACATGGTTATTTTACTTCCAAGCAATAGTTCAAAATCAATTTTACTTTACCGTAAACCGAGTGTAGTCCTTGCTCATTCATGCCCACTTAGTATAACATTGTGTTGTATTTTCCTTTCGGAAGGAACACAAGTCTTCCCTCTGTTGTGCTAAAAGGGTATGTTAGAAATTGGGAAATTCTTGTATGGTGTAAATATACAAGTACTGAACTGCATGACCATGCTTTTTTTTACTGGAGTCGTGTGGCATTTTGTGGGGAACCACTAGTGCCATGTTCCAAGCTGCACTTGTCTCCTTATGTGGTTGAGAGGAAATTCATTGGCGCTAAGTGGTGAGGATTTGCTTGAAGAGCTCTGGCTCATGTTAATGACTTGCAATCTTTGGTGGGCTTACACGTTCAAATCCGGCGAGGATACCCTGCGAGAGAGGTGATTAATTTAACGGATTCTTTTATTAAGCACGTGGTGGAGGTGCCGTGCCCTTGTGAGGCAGAGGAGATGGTGAACAGACGTCACAGGTGAGTGTCTGGGAAACTGACCTCTCCCGTGTCAGGTCACTCTCCCAGCGGCAACCAGAGCAAGGGCGGCAACACACTCTGGGAACTACTGTAGGGAGGCATAACACGCACAATTCAATTTAGCCAAGTTAAATATTTCTGGAATTGAACTGGACGTCTACTGGGGGTGGGGTGGTGAGGAGTGAGACAGTTTCTTATAAGTTTTAGAAAAAAAAATCTGTGCAAATATGCATCACTCTCATGGAAAAAAAAGAAATACCATTCCTCTTTTTCATTTTGTAAACACAATTTGCTTGCAGAATCTCTAGGAATCTATTCTTATCAATGTGCAGTTATTTCCCTTGAGCACTCCCTCTGTTCTCCTCCATCTTCTCAAAGATAAATGGGCAGACTTGCCAGAGCTGATTTGGGCTCTTTGACTCTGAGATAACCCTTTTTTTTGGAAGGAGAACGAAACAGAGGAGGGGGCAAAATATTAGGACAGGCTTTTAAGGAATGTGTTTATATTATAACGTTATAGAATGTTATTTAATGTTTTGTAGAGGTAATGCCATGTGTTGTGAGTTAATTAGTTTCATAGAATAAATTGGTCGAACGTGTTAGCAAATACAGTTTTGGGAAACACACCCCATATCTGTAAGATATCCGTAAGATAGATCATGACCCCCCTCTGTTCCTGACAATATCTGCCAACATAGTACATACTGAACAGTAGTG
The DNA here is from genome assembly GCA_017657215.1 of Limnothrissa miodon. Lineage (NCBI taxonomy): Eukaryota > Metazoa > Chordata > Actinopteri > Clupeiformes > Clupeidae > Limnothrissa > Limnothrissa miodon. The sequence continues at coordinate 516,474 of JAGFZM010000207.1, forward strand.
ACAATCAATGTGGCAATAACACAATAAAAGAAGCCAGTCCTGAGATGTGTAATAGGGTGCTGTGTCTGAATTATTGCACAAATATGGTGGGAGGTAAAAATATGGTTTGTCTTTCACTCTCTCTCTCTCTCTCTCTCTGTGATCTGAGCTCGTTATTAAGTGCCAGCTGTAATAAATCTTCACTATTGTCACCAAAGGTCTTAATGATTTAATTCAAAATTATCAGAATTTGAGAAATCATTCTCTTTCCCTCTCTTGCTCTGTGAGTGTGAATGTGTGTGTGTGTGTGTTCGTGTGTATGTATGTATGTATGTATGTGTTTGTGTCAGTGTCATTTTGTAATTAGATTAATTAATTAGGCCCAGCAGGCCCATCTAATACCTTCATCAGGATTCCCGGCAACTGCCTGATGTTTTGAACATTCTGATACTTAGCATTTTATGAAAAAAAAAAAACTCTTCCCTCAAGGAAAATGAACAGATTGGTTGGGAATAGATGGAGGATTTGTTTATAAAGATCACAGAGTGTTTGGATCTTTATTTTAGCATGATGTTGCAGTATTTAATCCTAGCAAACATCTGGCCCCATTGTTCTTTTCGTTTTTATTATTTTTTTCCCACCCATATTTTGTTGCTCAGTTGAATAAGGTGACCAGACCTCTGAGGGAAAAATGCTTTCTCACACATACAGAGCACATATCTAAGTTTGTGTTACAGTGACCAACAGAAACATATAATAAACAGACAACAACAAAATCAAAGCAAAAATATAAGCAAAGATTACCAATATATGTTCCGAACACACAAATACTTCTCTGTCACATAGATAAGAAAAACTATGCTGATGTCTGAAACATCAGTCTCGGTTCTGCAGGGGAGCCATCTTTTCCCTTAGCTTCTTCCAATCAGCATTAACTGGTCATAGATCACCAAGGGTTGTGAGGGACACTTCGGCAGACGAAAAAGCTGAACACCTGCTCTTGGGGGAAAATTGAGCTTATTGATGCAGCACGTGTCTGCTTTTACTTGCGACGTGTTGTATCAGCAAACTATGGCGTAAATCTAAACATTTTGATGAATGTGCTTTCAACATGCAGGAAATTTGATCAACCCTTGTAATTACAGTCATTAATTCAGGAAAACAGGAATACAAAGAGGCTTGCCAAAAGCACTGTCACAAAAACAGAGTCTGACACAGACACATATGTTTGGACACACAAACACACACATAACTACTCATACATGACAAGCACATAATATGCACATATATGATAGACAAGCACATAGATACACACACACACACACACACACACAAATACTACAGATTACGGTGTGGATTTTAATCCCAACCCTAGTTCACTGAACAAGTTGACTGCGGCTACTTTGAGAAAGTCGTCTGGTGAGCCAGCCATACTTACATTGATAAGGCCTAACACAGGACGGGTGTGAAGTGATTGAGTGTAATTGTTGCATGATGCACATTTGCTCAAGCAGCCAATGACGGACATGATGCTTTTAAGTCGATTTTTTAGAGAACACTAAACAGATGTCAAACTGTCTAAGGTTTAAGAGTAACTAATAAACCATAAAGAATATGTTAGAGCAATGGGAAGCAATGCGGGCAATACACTTGTCTCTAAGCTTGTTGGGTATTCTAAAAAACAAATGGTTTATGCAAATCAACAAATCAGGTTGGTGATCAAAAGTCGGACGACTTGGTGTATGTACCAAATTTCCTGGTATTTATTAGCCTTTTTGCTCTTCCGCTGCATTCATACAGTTTGTGTGTGTGTGTGTGTGTGTGTGTGTGTGTGTGTGT
>JAGFZM010000207.1:518301-546630 GCA_017657215.1 Limnothrissa miodon
TGTGTGTGTGTGTGTGTGTGTGTGTGTGTGTGTGTGTCTGTTTAGAAACTCATGTCTCATTTGTACCGTGCTTTCAAACCTTGGCCTCTTGGCACCTGTGCTTTAAAATCTCTCTGCTTGAAAAATACATGTATGTCTCTCCTAGGGCTGGACAATTAATCCATTTGCAATATAATCGCAATTTTGAAAAGCACAATTTCAAAATCGCAGAGGCGCGCAATTTTTTTAATGCATAGACTTGTTTGTTAGCTACACTCACTATGTACTATGCGCTATGTTAAATAAGGATTGGGGTTCAATGCAACAAGATATTCTCTTGAATAAAAATATGCTGATTAATGAGTAGTTCGTTTTCTATTTTTAATTAGACATTGTGTACAAATATGCATATTAATGGAACATATTTGGTGCTTGTGATTTTTATTGTGAAAAATCGCAGTAAAATCGCAATCACAATATTGGTTGAAAAAGATCGCAATTTTGATTTTTGCCAAAATCGCACAGCCCTAGTCTCTCCCCACAATTGCATTTAAGCCATCACTTGAATAGCCTCATGTTAGTATTTCATTTAATGTACATTGATCATATTAGTTGATGCCACCGAACACAGACATGTAACACAGTAACTATATGGGATTTTCTTGGTTGTTGTTATTATTGGATTATGATATGTGTATAAGTTTAAAGGAAACTGTTGTGTCAAATGATAACATTATTTAATTACCAACTACAAAGTAGACATAGCTGTCAATTGTTGAAGAATGTGTGGCTTTATTGAGCAATAGGTTCATCAAAGCAGAGCTCCCGACATTTGTAAAACAGGAGCTTAATGTATAGGTTCTGTGGACATTTTAGTCCCTTCCCTATCAGTTCACCTCATGGCCATTTCTGGGCGTTTTCTACACATAATTTATGAGTCATCCTTCTGCTAATACTGGTGAACTATCTATTCTGCTTTTTGCTGCCCCTGGTGACCTCCTCCCTTCCCTCAGCTGTTAACTGCCTATTTCATAGTACTCTCATTTAAATATGCCCTGCCTGCTTGCAACACCAGACATTTCTTTATGTTTGACATTTCTTTAAATCCCCACATCTAGTGTTGTATTAATGTTGTCCATCCTCTACCCAACAGGATATTTGACTGTAACCATTGAACCTCTGCCACCTGTTGTCGTTGGCGAGACGGTGACACTGAAGTGCAACTTTAAAACAGATGGGAGACTTCGAGAGATTGTCTGGTACCGGGTAAGTGAGCAGCACAGATCTTGCATGTTCTTTTCTTGCCCTGTTGTCTTTTTCATTCTTCTTTCATTCTGTGTCTTTTATTATTAATCTGTTTGTTTCTCTGCCTTGGCGGTTAGTATGCCTTGAGCATATGCCAATTGGTTGCATCTCCAGACCAGACAGGCAGAGCTGTTGTGAGAGATCTGCTATGTGCCTTTTTTCTAATATAACACCGTCTATATATACCTGTCTTTCCCTATCTATCTATCTATCTATCCTCTCTTTATTTATATATCCATCTGTCTGTTTCTCATTCAGCAGACTTGTCCATGTCCCTGTCTGCTGTATTCTTGTCTGACCACAGACTTGGATTCCTACATGTGGTGTCTAATTCTCATGACAACAAGACTTCTCGTTGTTGTTCACTTACAGTAGCTGCTCAGTGCACCACCATCATCAACATGCACTTGGTTTGCGAGGGCGTGGGTTAAGGGGGGGCAAAGGGCGAAAGCTAAAATGGCCCTTGTGTGTTTAGTCGAGCTATTATTTTTTAACAGCATTGCAGGTGCTGGCGAGGCCACCGTGGTGTTGCTAGCTTTTTGTCCCAATCAGCCGGCCATAGATGCGGCCCTAATGACTCGCAGCTGGCCTCTCTGCGCCCGCCGGCGCCTCAGTGAGTGTGTGAGTTAGCCGGCTCAGCGGGCCGCCAACAATTAAAAGCAGCCATGTCACTTTGTCTTCCTACACACTCTCACACAGACAGACACACACACACACACACACAGACCCTTTTCCTATCAATTTTATCAGGTCTGCTGCTGTTGCTGCTGGTGTCGCTCTCACCATTGCCGAGTGTCTGCTTCAGGACTAGCCAACTGTCCTGAGGCCTCGTCTAATTGTGCCACACGCCTAATTGGATAACAGCACTGCTGAGGCTGGAGTGACACCGGCAGCTTGATAAGATCTGGAGGATCTCTCTCCAACAAATAAGAGCTGGGTTGAGGAAAAAAAGGGAGCGGAGTGTCACATAGTCACAGTGGGAAGGGATGTCATGGCGGCGGTTGCGTAGCTCATTTTCAGTCATTTCATTAAAGGTCTCATTCCATCGTATTTTCATTAATTTTGTGGTGGTCTCTTGTTTAAAATAATGTCATGAGAGTTGGTTTCGACAAAAAATATGCTGTGGTTGTCTTGTTTCAAGCTATTTTAGTTAGGTGAAAAGGAGAGCAGGGATAGCTCGAGAGGATTCTTATGAATATTAATGATATGCAAATGTTTCGCCTCTGATTGGCTAACAACACTGTGACGCTCCCTCTAGTGGGTCTGTCTGCAGGCAGCCTAACGTTTCTTGAGGGCGGGTTAACTGCATAGCTAATGTTCAAATTGACGTACATTTGTACGGCTTTTCCGATTCGCTCGTTTTTCCCGGCAGTTTTCTATCACAGGCGAATACAGACTACAGGGGTTGGAGAGCAGTTTGAAGTTGAGCATAGAAGTACAACTTGGGCTGACCTATGGTAATGTAAAAACATTATTTTGGAAGGAGACCTTTAAACCTCTAATGCACATGTGCCAGTGCAGTGTTCACTATGGCCGCCATGGCGTTGCATTCAAATTACGGCGATAACCCTTGTGCTAATAATGGAAAGGGGTTTTAATTTCAAATGGATCAATGGAAGCCGATAACTGCCATTATATTTGCTCTCTAATAAGTGTGTCTTTGATTCAACCTTGCATCACTTGTACTTCATGAAATTCAGAGTCCCTACAGTTCCGTCTTTGCAAATGCTGACCTTTCGAGACAAGACAAAGGGAGATTAATAGCACTTTACATATTAGCCACTGAACCATACATCATGCTGAAGACTCCGACAGTCTCACAGATTCGGGATTGGAATCTGAAGAAACAGTTTGTTGTTGCCAGACTTTGCCCTGTCTCGCCTGACTGAGCTCTGCTTTGCTCAAGCTCAACGGGAGGCTATTAGCATTCCACGTAAAGCCTTTTAACAAATTAGGTGCGACTGATATACTGTATTTCAATAAGTCTGCCCAGGATGTATTCCACAAGGCTTCAGGATCGGGGCTTTGAAAAGCGCAGCTTTCACAGCGGACATTCTCCCATCTCTGGCCAGAGTGTCTGATTTTGAAGCAATTGTCGGAATGACAAAGCACTTTAGATTCCGATAACTGTTATATATTTTTTAGTCCATAATTGTTTGAAAAGCTCCCTGGCAGGCCTTTTTCCCCAACATTCCTCATACACTCTGTTCATTCCTCATAACTGTCTGTTCAAATGATCCTCTGAATGAGTTTTCAAACAAACAAACATTTCAAATGGATTATTGAATGCGATCACAGGGTTCTAAAAGGCAGTTTGGTTCATTTTAAGGAGGATTTTTATTTGTTTTTATTTTTCTGTGAAGAGTGGGCATCGATGAGTGTCAGTCTGGCTCTCCCTTAATGATGCTTCTGAACAGAGAGCAAGCACTCACAGCCCTTATTACCAAAGCTATTTGGCTATCGACAGCCTCAGTTCAGACCAAGTCCACAGAGAACAAGGCCAGTGGCTATCGTGTATTGGCGGCCGATCAAAAACCCAGAGGTGGTAATAAGAAAACAGCCCCCTTCTCCCTGTAGACCACTTCTCCTCACAGCCGCTAATACATTATAAATCAATTATCCACGCTTGGCAGTCAAAGTTTTCTTTAATCTCCTCCTTGTATTTGACTAAACTGTCGACTTCTCTTTTTTTTTCTCGTTCTTTCCCACACCGCCGCTCTAACATAACCAGGCTTGATATCCACCTTGGGGATCGCCGTATCTAATCAAGACCAAACGGACGAGACACAGGCTTTGTGAATTAAAGATTGCAGCCGTGGGTTGTTCATTACCGACATACCTTTATCTTGACAGATTCTGTTTGAGGATTTGGTAATGCACACCAGGGCGTGCGGTCTGCTTCTCTAAGAACATCCTCAGCACGGCTCAGGCCACAGCATAGCCACTCAAGATAATGGAGATTGCAACGGAAGTGCTGTAGAGCTGGCGACACATTGCCACTATCAGGCCTAAAATGGAGACAAAGAATGCTGAAGCTGTACTTGATGTTTTTTTTTTTTTTTTTTTTTTTTGTGCAACATATTTTTTTGTCTTTATGAAATGGCAGAGAACCTACGCCAGTCTCATCAGTCTCACAAAACAACCTTTATAAGTTCTTTTCTTTTTAATTTTACAGTTAATAAAATTGTTTTTGGAGGAAAAAAAAACACTGTTGTGTCAGTGAAATCATATTATGCATTTTCTTTTGGAGGTTGTTAAACAATCTGGAATGTACAGCATTGCAAAGGCTTATCTTTAAGGCTTGGTTATTATATGCTAATCTTGCTTACTTGAGTCTTGTTTATTTATGCTAAAAGCTTCTTCATATTTGCATGTTTCAATAAAATGTGGAGGTGACTTGATATCAGCATTCTCATAAGTCTCTAGAATGGGATCAATTTTGTTAGCAGGCAGTAAAAATGGTACATTATTGAAACCACCACTGAAGACATTTCCTGGGGTTAATTATACTACTAAGACTAATAGTTTGAGGCCATAACGCATCTATAAAATCAGAGAGAGAGAGAGACTCCAATGGAGAGAGACTCCATTATCAGAGCCATTTATCCTGCACATCAAGGAGGTCTGCGATGCTTGGCAAAGCAAACATAAAATCATCCATAGTGTAAACAATATTACTCTCAGGACTTTATTAAAGCATTTACTCTAGGCGATGTGCTCAGAGCCCTCCCTAACTGAGCTGAGGATTAGGTGCATCAGGCTGCCATGTGCCATGTTAAAATGCCTTTATGGTGGCAGAGAGAGAGAAAGAGATAGAGAGAGAGAGAGATTTCTTATCACTTTGAAGACATCATGTATTGTGTTAGCGAGTGCATTGTGAGTATTAAGAAAAAAAAAACAGGAAGGGAAGGGCCCACTGGAGAACTGTTCCTCAGTGTGGTGCCTGGCAGTTCACCTCACGCTGTGCTTGTTCTGATTATGTCATTCTAATGAAGAGTTATCCCCGGTGCCGTCCCCCTGTGCTTGCCCGGCGCAATGCTGTGACGGCTTGCGGGCACACAGAAGGGATGCAGCAATGGTGGAGGTGGTGGTGACAGCAGCGAGGTTGGGAAGTTCTGCCTGGCTGACTGCGTGAGCATGTGTGCACATCGGCTAATCTCCACTGGTTAACCCTCCCCCCTACCCAATACCCACACATACACACACACACACACACACACACACAACCCACCCCCCAAACGACTCATTACCGGAGCCACCTTGCTCTCAGTGACAGCCCTCTCAGGTGACATCTACCCTTCTGCTCATTGTCTGAGCCAACTAAGCTCAACCAAGCATGCCAGCACGACCCCCCTCCTATCCACACACACACACACACACACACACACACGCAGGCACACACACACACACACACACACACACACACACACATACACATTCACGCACATGCTCTTCCTATGGAGTGGCCAATTTGCCATTGACCCGACTTTGGTACGTCTGTGGCTTGCTCACTGTGGTACATTATTGCTCTGATCACAAGGGGAAGCGCTTTGAAGTTCAGGGGTGTGTCAGGAGGAAGTGCTGTCCTTTGCCCTGTCTGAGTGCCGCTCACAGTGGGGAGTGAGGGGAGCCACTGGAAGAGAAACAAGAAAAGAAACGAGAGCCTAAATTGGGCCAGTGACTGAGAGAATGGTGGAGTGATGGACTTCTGTTTTCTGTCATGTACCTTTGAGTCAGACTGCACACTGTTATTTTTTGAATATTTGAACCCTGTCTTTGGATTTGCGATACACAGTTTCAAAAAAAGTCTTTTTAGAGATTCCGTGTATATTCATGTCAGATAATCAATTGTTATTAATTGCTCAATGGGCATCATAGCTTGAACAATGCTGATGATAATGGATATTAAAAGGTCAAGTCTGTGAAGTTCATATAATACAATATCCATGAGACGCTGGGTGAGTCGTGAGTTATCAGCAGCTATGCTAATTGTAAAAGATGTGTCGAGGGTGAATTGAAAAGCGCATTATTTGATCTAGTCAAGCTTTGCCTTGGACGAACTAGTCCCAAACTGCCTAACCTCGCCAGCTGAAGGATTTCTCATTCATTGATGGCAACACAAGATGAAAGGCAGGCTGCTTCTGAAAGAGCTCAGATATTTAAATGAAGGTTAAATTGGTGTGACAAGTCAAGCCTTTCAGACAGATTGAAGACCTTGGTATGTTCCCTCTCACTGTGTTATCATTTCATCAGCGATTCAGTGGCAAATCAATTTTCTCTTTTAACAACCATTTGCCTTTGTTCCATAAATGTGCCTTAATAAGCATTGGACTTGGTGTAGTGTAAGGATTTTATGTCAGTGACTCATGCCCACATGCATACAAAAAAAATCAACAAATTTAATCAGAAAAGTAAGTCTTAGTCAAAATCCAAAAGTAGTTTTGACAAGGTTTGCTTTCTCCTTTCTCTCCGTACACGACTAGTATTTGCATTCACCTTTGGTACAGTCTGACACCTTTATTTTTTATGAAGTTATCTAAAAAACGTCAAACACAACAGAAACATTAAAACTAAAAAACTTGTACACATAGTGCAGTGTGCACATTGTTGAAAACGTCCAAAGCATTTTTCTCTGAACCAACAAAACCATTACGAGTCTTTCTTTGCACCGGTTACCAGAGCTGGGAATAAGTCACTAATTTGCACATTTCAAGTAATCTCAAGCAAAGATATGTATAGAATGCCATTCTATGTATATCTATGATTTCAAGTCTTAACCCTCAAGTCTGAGTTAAGTCCGAAGTAAAAAACTGAGTAGGCAAAGTCAAGTCCAAGTCTAAGCTGCACAAAAGCCAAACTAGGTCACAATTATTTTCAAGTCACAAACAAGCCACTATGTAATAATATTTCCTACATTCTATAGATCATAATTTCACTATAGAGAAATGAGAGTGAGGATGGTTTTTAGAATTTTGAGAATAGAAGTTGGCACCACCAACTCCAAAATAAATTAGGCCCCTTGAATTTAGTGATGGTTGAGTGCTTATATGAGTTCAGTTATGAGGCAAGTGCATTAGTGTATGGATGTGTGAGTGAGTGGGTGGGTGAGAGAAGGACAGTATACAGTACTTCAGAAAGCAATGTTCAGTTTAATGTGCGCTTGGCAGCATTTACTAATATTGTAGCTAATATTACAGGCTTTCTTAGACTAGACAACCTGTATAGTTTAGCCTGTTAGATAAATGTCTAGAGCTGAGGGCAAACCAGGGCTATTTTACACACATTTCTTAAACAGACACACACAAAAATCTTACTTACATTGACATCAAATTTAACATGGGTCTGAATGAATGAGTGTTTGTGACTATGAGTAGTAACAAAAGCACAATTTAGTGCAGTGCTGGATACACCTGACAGAATAAGTTAAGGAGTAAATAAGATAGCACTGTCTAGCTAGCCTACCAGCAGGAAATATATAATCATAGGGCTCATTTAAACTTGGACAAATGTATTTAGACCCAAGTCAGTTCAAGTAATTACGAAGCGAAGTGAAGTCAAGTCTCAATCAGTAGCATTCAAGTCCAAGTCAAGTCGCAAGTCATGCTTAGTTTTGTCAAGTCAAGTCGCAAGTCATTAAAATGACTCGAGTCTGGCATGTATCATGTGACTCAAGTCCAGATCTTTGCTGACTATGCCAAGGAGCTGAGTGCCATTCTCTCCAGGAGCACACACACACACACACACACACACACAGGCTTAGCTTCTTGCCCACAACCTGACAAATCCCATTAAAACTATTGACACTGAGGGACATGATCGCAGTATGCAAATAAAGTTGTGTTGGCAAGATAATGTGTCACTTTCTGAAATCACTGGGGGGATTGTTGGATGAGAAGTGTGTGTGTGTATCTTTGTGTGTATGTGTACATGTAATGTCCAGATTAAAGCCGTTAGGACCATTTTTTTGGGATCACTGCTGCACTGTGTGAGTTTTTTTGGAGCTGTGAGTCAGATGGCTGTCTGGCTGCTGTGTCACCACAGCGTGGGGAGGAGAGGGCCTCTTGACCCAGAAGTCCTGTGGATACTAATCCTGTTTTTTTTCTGAGTGGAGGGAGAGAGAGGGGGAGAGGGATAGAGATTGAGGGCAATGGATGGGAGGAGGAGAAAGAGATAGAAAGAGGTTTAGAGAATGGCAGAGGGATGTATGCAGACATGCATTGCAATCCTTAGAATTCTATCAGCTGCTTCCCTCTCTCTCTCCCTCCTTCTTTCTCTCTGTCTTCCCCTTCTCTTTCTTTCTGTCTTTTATTTTGACAGCTCAGCCCCTGTCAGTTGCCGAGGCAACGGGAGTGTAGATACCAGAGGAAGGCGGGCATGGCGTTCACTCGCTTACTCTCCCTCGCATGCACGTGCGTGAGTGCATGAGCGCCCGCCCGCCCAACCGCCCGCTCGCTCACTTCCTTGCTCCTGTGTACACACAGCACTCCCCTGTGGGGCTTCTTTGTGTGCCTTGCATCCCGCTGCTCTCAGCCCCCATCTGCGCGATTGTCTCGTCGTGGAAGAATCTCTCGCAGCTCTGTGTCGCTCAAGTCCCCTCCGCGCTCTCGTTCATGCACGGCGCCTTGAAACACGCACCCTACCAGTCCTGAAAACACATCGCCAACGGCGACGATAATAGGCGACGTGCGGTGGGAGAGGATGACGGACAGGGAGATGATGAGTGCTTAGCGTTACTGCTTTGTGCATCGGGCATTGATGATGCACTTTCTGGACATGACTTGACTTGACCCACAGCTTTGTGTACTGTAATCCTTCCAAAGTCAGAGCTTATCAAAGAATGACTGACAGATTGCAAAAAGAGATCTCAAACTCTAAGTTAGATAATTAATTGATTGACTGGTAGATCAGTGACACAAATATACAATACTGTACTAGTACATACTGTATACGCAGATATTCCACCGTATAGATGTTCAGCTTCTCTGTTCACTAGAAGCATTTTAATGTAGTCTTTTGCAGGGCACCCCAGCTAATCTGCCTCTATTGCAGAAGGCCCCCAAAAGAGCTGTGTGGCCAATAGCACGGCACTAATGATGAGGCCTCATTTAATGGTCCGAGTAATTGTTTGATATCCACCAATATTTACACTCAATTGAGCATTTTTGTTTCTCCCCCATCTCACAGCTACGCAATATTGCCCTATCATAACCATAACCAGGCCATCGCTCTGTAGGACACCGCAGACTTCATTTCACTTATTGCCAAACTGCAGAACAATCAAAAGTTTAGCTTTGTTCCAAGATTGAATTTGGTGGCTCGGAAAAAAAAAATCACCATTAGTGAGATTGGAGCTGGATTGTGTTATCTATGTTTTAGATGAACAGAATTGAGAATCCTAATTGTCATTTGGGAATTTCTAATTAGTCTCTTTTCAAGGCCTCTTCTGCTCAGTTCTTACTGAAAATACCGCCTTTCTCTCTGAACATCCTGTGTAGAACAAAAATAAATAGATAAATAAATATCTTGGACAGTTGCGCTCTGAGTTTTGAGCTCATTTTTAATCAGAAGCAGTTTCATAAAGATGGTTTCTGGTGCAAGGGCAAAGTGAATCAGCTCACTGATTGAGGATGAAGGGCTGTAGTGTGACAGTGTGGTGTTGTGTAACTCAGCCCTACAGGTGGATGTCCGGTATGTTTGAGTGGACGTGTGAAGCATGGCCGGCTGCTCCCTGGAGACTGGCGCGCCATACAGAAGCGAGGTCAATCGGAGTGTGGGGACAGCATAGACGTGTTTGAAGACCCATCTGTTGGGGCTCAGGCGGTGCTAGTCAAGTCTGTGTGGATGTGTGTGTGTGTGTGTGTGTGTGTATTCAGCTTTGCTGTCAGCCTTTGAATTTAAGTTTCTCTCTCTCTCTCTCTCTCACTCTTTCTCTGAGTCCCTCTCTTCCTCTCATTCAGCATGTGTGTGTGTGTGTCTGTATGTGTGTGTGCGTGTGTGTGTGTGTGAGTGCGTGCGTGTGCTTGCAAAGTGAAGATAAATGGACAGGGATCACTGCTCTTTCACCTTTACTTTTAAGGACATCAGCAGGGAAGATAATGCTCTGTCATTTCAAAACAATGAGAAACTCATACATGCTGGCATATCATAAATGAGTCTCTCAATTGCAGAGAGAAGGTTATCCTTTGTACAACTTATTGTAATTTTCCAAGGAAATCTCAGTATCAAAGTTATATATAAGTAATAAAATGTATGTATAATTATAAAATAAAATTTTAATGATGAAAAGCAGTTATTTTAAATTAACTTTTAAACTGTATTTTGATGATTTTTTTTTAACTGTAATGTGTATTGTTTTACATTACAGTATAAATTACTTCACCACTGCTCATTGTGATTAGACTACAGGAAAGTGGAAACAAAGGTTGCTGTTCAGAAAGCCACACATGCTAAACTGATGCAATCCTCCCAGTGATGTAAGCAAAACTGTGTGGACACATACATCACAGTCTATGCTCTCAAGTGAACTGAAGGCTTTTTTTTAGTTATAGGTTTCTAATGTGCTGTAGAACCAGCCTGGTTTATTCACTCTCTCCCACAGAGTACCAAAAAAGCTCTAACAACTTCAGGACAACTGGCAGTCCCCAAAGTAGTCCCTCTGCAGATTTTCTAAATCCATTTTGCTATCACTGAATGATCAAACATGAAAGTGATTACTTAGCGATTAGGACTGGATCAGAGGCTGACTGTGACATTTGCATTAGAAGGGGGAATGAGATTTCCATGCCAGCGGCGACTTAGTTGTAGCCCCTGCATAAATACAACAAAGTGGTTTCCTTCTGGGAAGAAAGAGAGAAAGAGAGAGAGCATGGCTGAGAGAGAGGGGGAGAAAGAGAGAGAGAGAGAGAGAGAGATGACAGCCTGGGAATTTGTGCTAGAGATAAGTGCAGGAGACCCAACTAAAGCATTTGAGGCACAAAAAACGCAGTGAGAAAATAGAACGCACCCAACCCACAGAAAACATGCTTTGCCAGTTTCTTTTGGTCATAGTGGGTTTTTTTTTTTTTTGGCAGATTGCATTTCTCCTGGGATAGATCATTCTGTTCCTCGCAGAGGGCAAAAACGAGTTGTCAGGGGGTGGGTATATTGTACAAATATTTCCACTCCATCGTTCCTTGAGCACTTGAGCTCTAAAAACAGTTTGTCGCCATTTGTCGAATTTTTGGATGCCTCCGAGATCAAGAGTTTGAAATACAACCTACTGTATGGAGGGAGGAAGTGCCTGTGGTACGACGCTGAATCCAGTTAAGGACAATCCTTCCTAGCTACACTGCTATTGTGCTTGTAGCCTTGGGGCAGTGAGGATGCATTCTCTCTGCACTACCAGAATTTTGTTTTTTGTTTGTTTCTAAACTCTTTGTTTTAGGAAAGCAAATAAACAAAGACACAAACCAAACAACCCACCAAAGCCAGCAACCGCTTTTTTTTCTGTGTTGAACTAGTTCAAGGCCACAAAGACACTTTTTTTAATGCCAAGGAGAGTGATTGCAATTTGTGTGTATGTGTGTCGAACGCTACATGTATATGACTCACACTCACGGCTATTATTTATAATAGATGTGCCCTCAGGAAGTGTGAATTTGCCCTTCAACTGGAGAGATTTGTAGGGGCTTGGGAAGGGGACGATTGTGGGAGCACTTGGAGTTCTTAGTTGATTGTAGAAAAGGATTTTTGAAGGCTCACGCTGGGTCTTGAATCACATTTCAAAAGACTTAGCAGCAGGGAACAACACGTTGAATAAGCAGTATAATACTCTGTAGCTAAAAGACTTGGGGACCACTTGCAGTGATTAAAGGGTGGAAGCATTATTTTTCAGTCAACATACAATAGAGGCCCAGAACTAAACATTGTTTTATGAAGTAACACTATTTAGACCAATTATCAAATTTCACCTTTAATAACCAGATGTTTCCTAAATATATGACATGGATATATGTGTCTAGAAAAAGAAAAATATGGCAAAAATGCTCTGGTCATTGATCAGTTTCTGTAAATTTTTGATATGAAACAGTGATAGCTCAATAGCCCACAGTCAGCAGGGGGTCCATTGCTGTGGTAACCATATTATGGGTGAAATGAACCGTTGTTTATATTGCCCTGTCAAGTCCACCAATACACTCCCACCTCAACACACACACGCACGCATGCGCGCACGTGTGCACACACACACACACTCTGAAATGTTGATAACTGGGTCAGCATAGTGGCTGTAGGAGAAACAATTAAAGTAAAGTCCCTCTCTCCTCCGGTGGGTATAGCCCATTGTGCGAAGAGAGATTTATAATAGATTTTTGTTCGTGTGAAGGGGGTGGGGGAGTGGTGAAAATAATAAAATAATAATATAAAAAAATATATGAGTGGTTGACCTCTGGGTGTGTGGAGCTGAAAGGCATCTAGGAAGTGAGGGCAGTGTACTCCCCACAGAGTTAAAGGATATTAATTCAAGCCATCACTCTGCACAGTGTTAGTTGTACCCTGCTGCTGTGGAGGGAGCACTTTCACGCTGATATGGAGGAGGCATGGAGAAATGTCTCGGAGAGCCAATGGGGCCCAGGTGACAATAAAGTACTTGCAGGAGGGCACAGAGGCCAATCAAGCGAGTCTGGACAGATTGTGCTCCTTCCGTTTCCTCCACGATGTATACGCATGTATTTTTTTCTCTATTTTTCTGTTTCTTTCCTCTCACTTTTCAGTGTCTTTCACCCCCCCCCCCCCCTCCCCCCAGAGCTTCTAACTGGGCTACAGAAGTTGTGAAAGCCAGGAGTTAAATGGTGAATATGCGCGAGGGGTTTAGCTTCTCACTCCACACATACAAAAGAGTGAAGGTTTATTTTTTTTTTTAAGAAGTGCAGATCAGTGCTGACAGTCACTCTCCTCTCCCTGTCTTATCTCTAGCCAAAGAGGGTGACAGCCTCATCAGCCCCTCTTCTCCCTAACCACTCCAAAGTCCCTATCTGCTTTTTCTACTCTTCTTCTTCCTCCTCCTCTTTCTCCCAGCGTTTTTTTTTTTTTTTTTTTTTGCTGCTGTAGCGCAAGACAGCCTTTTCTCCAAGATTCTTTCGCCTTGCCTCTAATCTGGAGCCAACCTTGCCTTGCCCTTCGCCAATCTGTACGTCTCCTGTGGCTAGTCTTGAAATAATCCTGTCACATTGTCCTCCCAAAAGTAGTTTCGGAACAGACTCATTTACTTCCACCAATCACCAAGCGACCACTAAACGCCCACCTCATCACCTACCCACCACCCCGCCTCCCTGTGATCACAGCTTTCTCTCTCACTCTCCCTTACACATTTCTAGTTCTTACAGCAAAAATAATGCAAACGTCACTATTAAATTTCCTCCAACACTTCTTTGAATGAAATTCCAGCTGTCTTTACTTATGTATATAGCAAAATCCTTTCCCAGTAGTGTTTTTATGAGTTATGAGAGTCATATAAAACTATCCACAAATTTGAGCAGAAACACAAAAAGGTGAGGGAAGTATGAGGTGAGTGTGAGATATGTATAAATGTGTAAATGTTGAAGTTGTGCAGCTCTCAGGTGTACATTTGTTTCATCTTGATGGATGAATACTAGAGATAAAAGTCTTGGTTCCCTGGTTCATTGTTTGGGAGTCAAAGTTTTTTCTTTTATTTAATAACAAGCAGGAGGAGGAGGAGGAGGAGGGGGGGGGGGGGGGGGGGGGGAGTTGTTGTCTTGAACTGTCAGTGCCTTGCCAGAAACGCCTCTCTGCATTCACATTTCAAACACAATAGCCCCAACCTTGAATAAACCAGGCATTTGATTTAGATATAGACTGCATTTGCCCACAATGAAGGAGAGTGATAAGTGAAAATGACTCAGAGTGCACCAAAGCATGCGTGAGAATGGCAAAATGAGACACTGTTCACTACCCAGACATATTGTCCCATTTTTATTGGCCAATTTGTCTGAGAATAAGCCCCGCTCTAAGGGCCTGTCAGTGTACCTTCTCCCCCTTTTTTCCTTCTGTTTTTTTTCTTTTCTTTTCTTTCTTTCTGACATTTTCATTCACAGTTCCAACTGAGCGGGTTAGATGAAGGCTTTCGACTCATTGCCATCGACGTCAGTGCCAAATGGCTCCATTATTTGATTTAACCCCCAATCTCCACAAATCTCCAGGATTCTTTTCCCCAGAATGTAATGGCTGGCCCACTCACATCAGATTTTCCCTGGCAGCTTGTTGCCGTTTTTCCCAGGGTAGGATGGCATCTGACCCTGAGTCTGGGCCAGATCCTTGCCAGTTGGGTGACATCTGGCTAAACCACCCCTCTCTTTCATTGTGATGAATCATGGTTGGCTGTCAGTTGTCTATTCAGTGGCAGTTGGAGAGGTCACAGAAAAACGATGGAAAGTATCAGGGCAATTAGACAACACCATCCGTAAGTTGAATGGAAACCATTTTGTGTTTATTTCTTGGATAACCACGATTGTTTGTTTCTTGGATAACCATGCACTTGTGTTGTCTGTGCATTTCAGAGTGATAAATGGCTTGAGATAGACATCAACAAGCGTTGCCCCAAGCAATATTGAAAGGGTCAAATAGAACCGTTGTTGGATTTAAACCAACATTATCAGGCATAGTGTTAGATAGCAATGCTATGCAATTACCTTTGGTAGGTTGCAATGCATCTGCAGTGGCAGACTGAAAGGCAGTGACAAGTAAGCTAATCGTTTGTCATTTTTTCCCCCATCTGGATAGGACAAAGAGGGCAGAGACTGAATGGCAGAAGTGAGATATTTTCTTAATACATCGTAATAGAGAGACATGCAATACTGTTTCACCTGAGCAGTGGCTTCCTTCCCTTCTGCTGGCTGATTTAATGGAGTAGATTAGCCTCTCCCAGCCCCATTGAAGACGATTTAGACCCCCCTCCCCACCCCCCAATGTTGGCTTGTTTCTAATCGATCAGCCACTGAGACAAAGTGTTATGTTAGTGTTCCTATTACCATGCCTGTGAGATATTGACACTGCGAGACACATTTTCTTTGAGCTAGGAGCTGGTGACGACTGTGTGTGTGTGTGTGTGTGTGTGTGTGTTCTTTTTTCCCTGGAAACATTAAAACTAGCTCGGCAAGCTAGGACCACATGGGACAAAAAAGCAACGAGAGTGAGAGCAGCGAGCCTACAGTAGCAACCAGGTCACTGGCTGTGGGCTGGTGTGTTCTTTCGCATGGGTTACTGAAGAGTAGCCATCTGTTAGCGGTCTAACCTTTTGTAAATTCACCTCGACTCCCCCCCCACAGCTGCTCCAGAAGGGGTTGATGTGGAGATCTTCTAATCCATTATTATACGCGTGCATGCACCAGGCGTGGGGTCAGGTGTCAGGAAGAGCGAGGAAATTCAGCTGATGAGTGGCCGAGGTGGAGTAATAGCAAGAGATACACAGGCGGCTGTCGTCACTGCGGCTTCTTCAGCCTTTCCTCACTGACGGACACATTTGTAAATGTCAAAAAGCAATCACCCCGCACTCCCCCATTCGTCCACGTCGCGATGGCGCCACAATAAATAAAGTTCGTTCAGTACCCGGGAAATTATTCATCTCATGTCCTGTGTTTGTTTGTTCGTTTATATATTTATTCATGTTTTTATTTATGATGAGGAGATTTGACATTTGGGTGGAAGACTGAGGCCATTTTGTGGTGAGGCAGGGGGATACTGCAGTCACTATTGCTACTGCTGATGCAGCTGCTGGGGTGACTAGCTGGAAACAGACACTCTGGGCCCTGGAGGCGATGCTGTGGGCTAGCCGATGACAGCCACTCGCACAGCCATGGCAGTGATGTGAGAATTTAAAGGCCTGATTCGGCAGGATCACATAAGCGGCTCTCCAAACCTCTCCCTCCCCCCACTCCCATCCCAAATGATCTAGATGCAGCCATTGTTTTCTGTCCTTTGTTTGTGTGTGTGTGTGTGTTTGTGTATACATATTCACACATACAGTATTCATGTGTGTTTGTTAGTGTGATGCAGAAAATTGTGTTTCTGTGAAATCTTACATCATTTCAAAGTTGATAGCACAAGAACCGATTCATGCTGACGTCTTTTCCCTACTCGTTTGTTTTGGTATCGACATCCAACTGTGGACGACATTATAAAGCACCGGAGACGAAGATAAAATGATGCAAGGAGGAAACTGCTTAATTACAAGCACCGATTCATTGGAAATGTGCCGCTGTGCATGACAAGGAGGAGTCAGTAACTCTGACTGGTAGAAGGCGCTGAGAAATTCAGTTTAAGCCGAGACGACTTGCAAAGTGTCCCAGTTAAGATGAAAGCAACCCGTTAGCCTTGATTTTGTTTAGCTCTTTTATTCTTGCTCCTATCCCATATAACTACTCCAGCCCACCAACACCACCACCCCCCCCCCCCCCCCCAAAAAAAAGGAAATAATTAATGAAAATACCGAAAATGTAGTTTCTGCCTTAATTGCACATCGAGTTGATGATTTGCCAAATGCAGTACAATATCCTGTACCAAAATATCCTGTGGGGATGTGCTTTCTCCGAGAGGCAACTGGATGCTTAGCCTCCTGCCAGTCTTGTTGTTGTCACTGGTAAATAGAGGGCTTTGATATTTAGAATGCACAAAGGCTTTATTCCAAACATCACCCAGTATCTTTGTGGAGTACAGATTCGGAGGGTAAAGATGCAACATTTCATCAAACAGCGTTGTTACAAACTGCCGTATGCTTCTTTGAGCACGATTTGCCCCAGAACTTTGCTCACACATTGCTCAAACGGAGATGATATGATTTTTGAAAGAACAAATTGCCGTGTAATCTAAAGAATAGTAGATGTTGTTGTTGCCTTGATCTTACTAAAGAATAATTGTTGACACCTTGTTCACACAAACTGAAAACAGGAACTGAAGTATTTTATGGGCATGTTTAAATGGAGTCATCACCCCATCTAATCACAGCTTTTGTAACAGGGTATGATGCAATCTATTGTGTGAGACAGAGAAGAGTTACTCTACCGGCCATTGTGCACAGTGGCATTGCAGGCCGAAATGTTGAAAAGAAATCACTGACAAATCTCTTGACAGTTTGCATAGAATTTGTTCCACTTGACCTCTTGTTTTTGAGACAAAGCCTTTTTTTCACTCTGATCACAGTGTCACAGTGACAGCCTAGCCATCGTCTGTGAGACTCACTGTTCTCAGAGAAAAGGAGCCATTCAACCACCCACTCCCAATTACATTCAGTTGTGATCTAAATAACACAGGAGGGTCCTGGAAGAAATAAACAATCATATTTCCCTCTATCCCCCTTGATCTTATGGTTTGTTTGGAAAATATTGCTTGGGCTGCTCCTCCATACATAGCATCATACTTCGTAAACTGGAGACTCACATTAACATTTGAGATTATATTAAAAAGTGCAGCTGGTTGAAGTTAAATTATATTTGCAATCATCTCAGGTTGATTATATTCTCAAGAAGTAGATGTATACTCTTAGTTGCTGTATTAGTCAGACCTCCAAATGATATGTTTGCTCAGGAAAATTGAAATATAATTACAACACTTATTTGCCAGAGAGTGCATACTCTATACTTTACACTAATGCCCTGGGCACACTCCATTACCTTGAAGAGTCACCAGATATGTTAATTTGCCTGTTACATACAGCTTGCTGGTGTACAATCACCCACATTATATTTGCCCTCTTGGGACCAGTCATCTGGTCACAACACTGTGTAAGGAAGACGTTTTCAAACTACAAGTGAATGGCCAATGCAGACAGATTACTTTTTTGCACCACTGGATGAGGTGCTGGTGAAGGGATAAAAGTGACAAGTGACGGGAGTGTGTAAAAAACATTATTTGTTGCACCTAACATCAGATACAGGAAGCACCAGTGACCTCCAGGCAGCACTAAAACAGTCCAGACATGTTGTGCAAGTAAAGGTATTACTGTTGAGGTCATCCCTTTAACCAAGATCTATGACACTACAAGTCTTTAGACCAGTAGCTCGGCAACGTTAACTTATAACTTTTCACTTATACTGTCAGATTTACTTAAGCACACTATAATGAATTCTGTTCTCTCTGTTCATCTCTGGTCTCCTCTCCAACATGAAATTAACCAGTGTCTACATAGTGTAGGCAATTAGTCTATTAAGGTGTACTTTGACTTATCCATTCTGGAGGAAGGGAAGCCTATACCAATACCCCATAGTTTTACTAATATTTTTTGGGATTGTGTCATTGAACACAGCTATAGCACTTCAGTGTGCAAGCGTGTATTTGTGACGGTCTGTAAGTACAGTATCTGTACTGTAAGTCTCAAGTCACAAACTTCAAGCATGTGAGTTTGCATTTGTGTGGAAACACAAAGGACTAAACTTATGAAGAGTGAACTAATCTAAACTACTGTTAAAGATACAGTACAGTATTGTGTGCTCCTACCATCAGGGTGTTACACCTGCAGTAGTATCCTGAGCCTGTGAGACAGATACTCTGTCCAATGGGTGGCAATTATAGCATCAGTATGGGACCTCACTGAAGTGTGTTATGAGGCTTAATCTCTGGCACTGTCTTTATAAATTTTGGTTTGGATGGAGTAATCATATGTGGCTATTTCTCCTTTAGCTGACCCCCAATCCGGTGTGATTGTTTCCCAGCATGCCGTTCATGCTGACAAGGATGCCCTTATCCTCATCGGCATTGGTCAGAGGCAACATCGGCTGTGTGGCTATTCAGTTGAAGCTAACAGACCTGCCAAGCCGGTGGTTACTCAGGGACAAGGGCCGGCCATTGCCTCTGTATAACAAACAGCTGCGTTTGAGGTCAGTGTGAGGGAGTCCAAGGTTTGTTTTTGTCTTTAGGTGGCCACAGTCTGTGGATTACTGAGAATAATGGGGGGCCTAGTAGGTTGTGTTGAAGCCACACAAATTGCCTGTGAATGCCTGGCTAGTTCTGTGGCCTCACTATAAGACATGGCAGTGATTGTTTATTTTCTTCCTCTATTGTCGGGCATCTTACAATAAACAGACATATGGGTGACTATGGTGCAGCGGGCAGGAGAAGAAAGGAGAGTGAAAGAAGAGCTTGTCAACAGCTGTATGGAGGTGTCCACATTCGCTGCTACCTTCGCTGACATTAGGCAAATGATGTGCATGTAATTCCAGATTATCACAAACATGATTACATTTCTCATAACAAAGAACCAAGGGGTTCAGAATTGGTGTCGACTCAGACGGCAATGAATCACATAATCAGTAATTACATCAAACAGAAGAGAGAGACCGTTTAAAAGCACCAAGAGTTCAGATAAGCATAATTACCTTAAATTCTCTGCTCTCAAAGGACATATTATACCGGAATGGTGTGCTTGTTATGGAGACCAGTGGAAAAAAACGTAAGAATGAAAACCGGACCTCCAAGATCTGAATCTGTTTCTTTTTTGGGCCATAATTGTGTCTCTGTGCAGGAACCGAGAGGGTAAACTGTGGGACTTGACTCTGTGCCTTTTTTTTATTTTTCAAAGGTATAGCCTTTGGAATCTGTTGGGAAAAGCCCTCCCGAAAAAGCGAGTCACTTTCATCCTGCTCTTTTTGTGGTAATTACGCAGAAAGCTGTGATTCCAAGCTGTCTTCACTGGGCCTGCACTGCAGCCAGGATTATCTATGGTCTGGTTAAACCATTTTCCTCACCAGCCTAATGACTCTGGCAGCCAGTGCCAAGTGGCATCTGAGAAAATGAAATCCTCCTTTTTTCATAACCGACTCCACATTGCTGGATTATTAACACACACATACACACACACGCATGAGAAACTGACAAAGAGAGGAAGTATGACTCTTCTGCTGTAATATTTTTCAAAATGAAGATATCCAAGGTTTTCAACATCAGACGCACATTCCTGTGCAAAATTCCATGGATCTCTGATTTCATATGTCTTCATTATGAAAGCTCATAAATACCCCCCCCCCCTCACATTTTCTCTTCATTATGCATTCATGCTTGTTCCTGTGCCATAGCCAGTTATTGATATCACACACACATTCAAGAACACATTGGAGCTAAGCACATATTGTCAGAGGACTCTGCATATCGTGTAGATTCTAAATCAAGTCAGGCTAAGATTGTAGAAACTGGAAGCTGCTGTAATAAAATCCACTTGACCAGGCCTATCAGCAAGCATACATGCATGCTCGCACACACACACACACACACACATACACACACAGATATGCATGCAAGAATATTCAGAGAAATACACACATTTTCTATGATTTACATGTGTAAACACATACCAGTAGACACTGGCAGGTAAAGGCATGGATGCACACACACAAACAGCACTCACACGATATCTACGAACACACAATTCACATGCATACTGTACACATATACACATTCACACAGACACACACACACACACACTCCAAGTGGGGTCTTGCAATATGGACTTTTCCATTAGTCATATTTCCCAGTGCCATGCATGGATGAGGGCCAAAGCCTTTTCCTATGTTTGCTCACTGGATCCTTATAGTCTGTCACAAATACAATTACAGTCATCATATCAAGAGGTGTTTTATTTATTTATTTGTTCTTTAAAAAGATGGACCTTTGACAGAAGTCAACAAAACAACAACAGCGACAAAAATGTCTCCCAGCTTATGCCAGTCACTATTATTGTCCAGCGGGAATCCACAGAACTACATATTATCGCTCACAATTTCAGGAAAGTGAACTGCTAGATGGATTATCCTGAGTTGTAAGATGTGAGAAATTGATGCACAAAGTTTGTGTGGCGAGACAATTTATTCAGTTAAAATTTGTGTGCTCTGTACTTGTTTTTTTTTTCACATCAGATGTGCTGGCATGCATGCTCGGGCAACAAATCACTTCCGACGCCGGACTCAACCATTTTGGCCCTGGGGCTGGCCTTGAATGCATTATGCACTTTGCAACATGACATGAGAGTCACTGTGACTGTCTGCAGCAAGTGAACTCTTATGAAGTCACTGCAGAACGGAACTCTGCGTGACCATGTGCCAACCATGAGTTAAGTTAGATTGCCATATACAGTAACAGGACACACAATGCTTTTCACGACTTGGTTGAAAATGTCTTTGTCTCCACTCTTTTTTTTTCTTTTTTTTGTTAAACAGTTCACTTCATATGCACATATGAAACATGTACATATATACATTTGTTTGTGCGTGTGTTTGTTAAAGGACTCTCAGTTGCAAAAAATCAACACCTCCCTATGTTCTTGTTCACCTTTTCAAATACACAATAGACTGACAGCATAGAAAAGGCTGAGGTACATAAACATCAGTGAAATTCACAGCGATTCTTTCACATAAATCTGTCAAAGCCTTCTATTTTACACCTCTTTTAAAGAGTTTCTAGTGCTTCGCTGGCAATCAGAGGGATGCCATAAATGTGTGGGGAGCTGTAGAGGGGGTTTGGGGTAGGTGTGGGGGAAATTGATGAACAGAAAGAAGGTACAAGAGAGAGAGAGAGAGAAAGAGGCAAAATAGAGAGTCGACAGTTCTAATCCAGGTAGCACACTGTATGTGGGACACGTCTTACAGAGACCCTTTTTCAGGCTACAACAGAATAGACTTAAGAACTCCTCTGTGACAACACTACAGATATGAAGGCTACAAATGGAAACTTTGCTGAAAGTGTCTCTAAAGCCGAAGGATTGGCTGCGCCATGTCTGTCAAAGCCTACTACTAACAGGACCTGTCAGAGACATTGTAAAGGCCATGGGCTGGCCACTTCAAAACCAAACCTTCAAGGATTCAAGGATTCAAGGAGTTTATTTGTCACATACATGAGTCACTAACGCAAAACATGCAGTGAAATTGCATTGAAGAGAAGATGGATAAGGGGAAAGAAGAAAACAAAATAAATAGCCATTGCCATTTAGCCACTACATAAATAGTTCATTCAAACAAACAGGACTCAGGATCCATGTAGAAGGCGAGCTAAGATGACTTTGAGGTCGTGGATTCGCAGCTGAAGTCGGGACACAGGAGCGACACCAAGTAGGGGATGACATCGCGTCGGAGACCACTGGACAGCAGCCGATCTGCAGGCAGCGCCGCCCTCCTCCAAACACGGCCCTCCCGTGAGTTCCTGTCCTCCACTCCATAGGCAACCTCCGCAGCCCTCCACATCCAACACTCACGACGGCAGCGCCGACGGCAGGGCAGACAGAGAAAACGACGGTCGGTCGGAAAGCATCATTCAAAGTAAACACACTCAATTCGCAAAAAAAATGTCCAAAACCAACAAGCTCCTCCAAATTCACAGAGACTCCGCCGAACCAAACAAAGTGACAACCACATTCAAGGCCCCCTGTAGGCTACAGTACAGTGCCAGAAATGAAAAAGAAAAACATAAAAAGCCCAGAGAGGGTGAAAAATAAAGTGGAGGTACGGCTAACGGCAGCAATCGTACAGCGCCATCACCATAGCAACCCCCAACTTCCCACCCCCCTATACACACACACACACACACACACACACACACACACACACACACAGAATTGAGTCAGTCTGGTCTTACTGTTTGCAGGCACAAGTTTAGTGGTGTTTTTTTGCAGCATGTCAGACTCTTAAAATCTATAGGTCTATGTGTGTGTGTGTGTTTTATTATGGTGCTTCTTCAGCACGAAATGTGTTATATTCTTGCCCATTCATTTTTTCAATAGTTCTCCATCCCTGGGAAAAGACATGAATGTCGGTCAAGTGAATTGGAATTCAGACATTTATGGCCCTGCTTAAATGTATATGATTTAATAGTTTGCTTCCAGCTCATTTTTAATTCATTTCATTTTTACATACTGCAGATGTTCATTACACTGAACCCTTTTGCATGTGCGACTGATGCCTTTGTTTGAATATTCATGAATGTTAGGATGGATAAAAACAACAAAAAAATGCATGAGAAACATGTTGCCTCTTGTTCACTGACAATCATATTTCCATATCATGTTATGGGGCCAGAAATGCTTTGAAATTTATCATGCAAGCCCCTTTAACACCCTAGCCACGAAACAAAGCTCTGCCGCTGTGGGGGAAAGGTCAGAAGTCTTTCTCACAGCAAACCAGGCGTGGCCTCTTAACATCTTCTTTTCGCTGCAATACCTCTCTCTCTCTCTCTCTCTCTCTCTCTATTTCTCCCCCTCGTTCCTACTGTAATTTGAGGCCATCCACTACCAATGTTTGCTTCCACTATAGCACATTATTCCCGAACTCACTCACCCATGAACGGATACGAGGTAAAGCTGCTGTTCCACAAGAAGCCATTTGTCCATTTATCGCGCTGCCTCTACAATGACAACCACAGTCATTATTTTACTCGGAGGGCCCTGACGGAGGTAAATGAATTTGATTTTGACGTGATCATTCTGCAATGAAATGCAATTTTATGAAATATCAATGCAATAGTTGCTCTAGGCCAGATAATCAATTTTATGAAATATCAATGCAATAGTCCCGCAAGGCCAGATAATCATATAACCTAAGCTGGTTGTGGTTTGCTTATGTTAATGTGGTGGGTAGCAGAACCAGCTGAAACGTAGACCCAAGTGACTGCATCTTTTGAAGGGAACTGAGCAGAATTAAGATTGGCTGCAGGGGGTCTGCGGAGTTACTGCAGGGGGTCCACCAAATTATTTCATCCATTCCTTTCCCTTCCAAAAACAGAACCACTAAAATATGTCCTGTGCATGAATATGCCAGTAATTATTAATGTGATTAATGATGTAACATTTAGAACAACATTGCAGATTAGTTACATGTACTACATTCTGATACAATAATATTGGTTTGGTTTAATAAGCAGTTAGACTGTATAAAGCAAGCAGTTGAATGCAGTCCCTAGTCCGTTGTGTCTGCAGCCAGGAGACGTTGGCCGGAAAGATGTTGAAGCTTTGAGGTAGCTGTCCATGGTCCTGAGATGCAACCACTCTAACAAGCATGTGTTTTTTGAAAGTGCATAGTTTGAAACGTGCACAGAAAGAAATTGCAAGAAATTCGCATTCTGGCACCATGGCAACAAAATAATATTAAGTCAAGTTAAAGTTATCAACTTAAAGTTAAAGTTATCAAGTTAAAGTTGAAGCCAAATATTAACTGTTTAAGTTAATTCCATAGAAACCACTGAAACCAAAGGTTTTCAACTGTGTAAATAGTATATCAGCCACTCACTCACCAAATTGTTTTGTCCCGATGCCTTCTGCATGTCCTGCATGTCCTGTCCATGAAGATGAACTGCAAAGGTCTGGGTCAAAAGTCGTTTGCGTTTATTTCTCACTCCTACATCCCTCTTTTGTCCCATACTCCATACTTGTTCTGTTTTCTTGTTTCTTGCAAAAACCCAGTGTTTGGCCCTGTTGTACATGCATGCCATCCCTGGCCTAGCATTATCCTGGCGTGTGCTCTTTTTCGCACAAAAGCACTTGAGGACTGTTCACCTATTGAGTTACACAAAAAACACCCTGTTATTATAATCATGTACTGGACTATACTGATAGCTTTTCATTTTTGCTGGTATGGGTCCGAGCTGTGTGACACCAGTGATTTTCCATCTGTTCCAGACCACCGTCTCATTTGCAACAAGCCTATAATTGGTTCCTGTGCTTAAGCAATTTTAATTTCCTGCTGGGGGACAGGTTGACTTGATTTGTCTGTGTGTTTGTGTATGCGTACATATGTGGGTGTGTGTG
Organism: Limnothrissa miodon; assembly: GCA_017657215.1. NCBI lineage: Eukaryota > Metazoa > Chordata > Actinopteri > Clupeiformes > Clupeidae > Limnothrissa > Limnothrissa miodon. Next base: position 543,356 of record JAGFZM010000207.1, read on the forward strand.
TCTATCCCTGTGTGCATGCTTGAGTGTGTTTGTGTGTGTGTGTGTGTGTATGTGTGTGTGTGTGAGTTTATGTGAGTAAGCAGTGCCCTCACTGTTGAGTGGCGGCTCAGGTAGTTTGAAAGCATTCAACAGGTAGGGAGTCTGCGTGGGTTGATTGGTGCGTCAGACGGCTCACGCACAGTCAGGGAGAGATGCTGTGCCTCTGCTACTAACAGCTGGGTAGTTTCTCTCTTTTGCTGGACTAGGAGAAGGAACTGATTTGAACACAAATACATGCACACACACACATGCACCCCCCCCCCCACACACACACACACACACACATGCATACACAAAAATACATATACATACACACACAGACATGTCTGTGTTTGTGTGTGCATATGTCCGGTGCGTGTGTGTGTGCACGTGTGTGTACATGCATGGGAAAAGGTGGAAATGGCCAGTCTCACATCCAGCAACAGTAAGACCAATGAGGACAACATGCACCACAGCAGCAAAAGCAACAATAACAAAACAATTGGACAATTGAATTGATTCAACAGTTTTGTCCTGTAAATAATACATAGGTTCCCCGCAGCCCCCTTGAGCATGGCAGGGGCCATTTATTATGCTTTTGTAGGACTCAGGCTGCCTTTTCATTACGAGTAACTCACTGGTAAAGGGACTCTTTGTTTGGCCTCAGAGTCCTTGGGGGAACATGAAGGTTCTCCTTAACAGGCCGTCACCATTTTGTCATATCATGGGTGATGCGGCTCTGATGCGACAGTGACTTAAAGCCTTTTGGTGGAAGGACTCCGCCTCTATAGTTCCAAGATATAGAGCATTCCAAAAACACAAAACAAGAAAGCAGTTCTGTTTCTAGATAATAAAAGGAGCTGAGAACGAGAGGGAGAGAGGGAGAGATAGAGAAAGAGAGGAGGGTGGGGGGATGGAGAGCTCAGCATCAGGGGGATGCTAAATTTAGATAGTCAGAAGCAGGCAACATGTACTGTAGTGGTTAAAAGAGAACTTTATATATTTCCTTACAAAGATGGCGAGTCACCTAACTCCACCCCCCCCCCCCCCCCCCCCCCCACCCCCTTTCGCACTTTCTTTTTTTTTAGTCCTCTTTGAGTGTTGCTGCTGCTTGTGTGTTTCTGCTGTTGCCGGTTCTGATGCATAGCGTGTAGTGTCTTAAACTCCCTTAGCTGAGAATGGTTGGAAAAAACAATAGCATTTATTTCTTCATTTTTTTCTCCTCTTGCCTCTCTCTCTCTCTCTCTCTCCCCCTTTTTTTCCCTACAAACGATTCCACCCCTCTCTGGTGTGACAAGCCTGTGCTTGCGGCAGTCTTGAAGTGGTGTGCACTGCTCAAGGAAACAGACTAATGAGAAGAGATTGGTGGGGGAGAAGAAAGAAAGGGAGAGGAAAAAAGACAAAGGGGACGAGTGAGAGCGACAGCAAAGAGAAAGACTGTCCCGGCTTCTGCCCATATGCGCCAATGTTTCCCATCTGTGTTTCTGTCTCTCTTGCCTTGCTCTCCCTCTTTCTCTCTCTCTCTCTTTCCTATTTCTGTCCCTTCCCTCCTCTGTCACCAAACATATATAGCCTGTGCATCAGGTATGTGATGCTGTTGTGTCCTGCCTCATTAACTGCTGCTTCTTGATCACAAGACCTTGCAGGCCTTCAGCTCTCTCTCACACACACTCTCTGGAAGAGCTGCAGTGTGTGTACACACACAGACACATACACCCACACCCACACGCGCACACACACACACACTCACAAACACACATATAGGACAGAATACAAAGCCTATGCTTTACACACACTCACACACACATGCACACACACACACACTCTGTGGTGAGGAGAAGCATGTGGCACATGTGCTTCCTTGCGTCTTGACTGTCCATGTGACACGCAAAAGTCACGCCTTTATTAGAGAAGCAGACCTGCAGGCACATACACCCAGGCACATGTGTGCATCACACTTTCTTGCTCTCTGACTGTCATTTATTTAAAGCTCGCAGACACACACACACACACACACTTAGACTAGGGGTGGGCAATATAGACGATATATACCGTATGCAATATGCATTTGGCCAATGATAGAGATTTTGGGTCATATCAGCATACCGTGATAGGCTCATTGCGTCTCCACAACCATGTGAAAAAATGTTGACCTGTAGCTTCACCTTATTGATAGCACCTTTTCATTCTTACAACAAAACTGTGTAAGCTCTGGTCTGGGGTCGAAGCGAACAATCTTTTTTTTTTTTTGACACACTACTACACTATGTTTTTGTGCATTGTTAACTCACTCAGATAGCCTACTATAACGGGAATTTTTAAGTACAGATTGGAGTCAGAATTTGTACTGGCATATGCATGACATGAAATATAATAAACGTCACAGACCTGTCATACCTTTACCACACAAGATAGCCTACACGACCATGATGGTACCAAATCACATTGCTATTGGGATATTATGGCTGTCAGAACATTTTAAATCTTGTCACAAATATCTGTAGCCTACTGTAGAACTTTAAGTGAAAAAATAGCATCTGAAACACATGCAGAGGGGAAATGCTCAATGTGTTAGTGTAGCCTAAATATTTTTCCCTTATGAAAAACTTTTAAGGCTTGCATGATCTGGAGTCAAAACAGTTGATTTGTTTTTTGGAATAAATGTTGAAAAATGCCAGTCAAAATGTCAATCCAACAAATTTATGCAATGAATGCAACCAAAACATGCATTCTAATACAAAGACCACCACTGCTTTTTTTTGAAGAGCACTACATCACTTGTTTCAGAAAAAAAGTCTAATTATGCATAACCTTCTACGTAGGCTATAGTATAAAGTGAAACCAAGACTGTGTCGACAGTTAATTTAGGCTTAGAGCAGAAGCAGACGAAAACTGTTTTATTTGTTTACCAGAGGTAGCCCAACTTCAGGTGACGTTAGGCCTATGTCAACTTCATGTCATTAGCATGTCGTTAGCATTTCATTCATAGCTACCTGAGGTATGCTAGCTGGCTCATGTATGGAAACTGAACTGGCCAAATGCACAATGGAATTCAACTGACAGCTACTAATTTAAGCACCTCTTTGCATTTAAGCACCTATTAGGTTACACAAAACTCATTGTTTTACTAATTGTTAGAACGATAGTTTAGCCTAATTAATTACACTTAACTAAAAAGCGTGAAAAAAAAGGTTTGTTGCTTTTGATGTCATAATGCAGCATGAGCTTATGTGCCGGGGCTCAGCCCCCCACCCCCT
>JAGFZM010000207.1:547030-584618 GCA_017657215.1 Limnothrissa miodon
CCTAGAAGGCTCACAGCAGGCACCAAGCATGCAGGCAGGGGGGCAGCCTCAACCTTTTACACCTCCTCTTGTACTGGCAGGTCAGAGTTGTTTGTGAAGTAATAAATTGGGAGATAAATATATAAATAAAAATAACTAAATGAGTGAAACAGGCGTTAAACGTGTCAGCTTAAGTGTGCTTGGCACAAGAGAAGCCCTTTAATGTCATCGCAGCTGGGGTCCCTCTCGCTTCAGCCTGGGGTGTGTGCGTGTGTGCACGCACGCAAGTGTTTTTGTTTTGTTTACTGGCACACTTCAATAAGGTGTTGACAGGGAGTTGTTTGTTCCTCTGTTTGTTTTCCATAGTGTTTTGGTTTGTACAGTATGTACTGTGTGAGTGTGTGTGTGTGTGGTGTGTGTGTGAGTGAGTAAGTGTGTGTGTGTGTGTGTTAAGATGCGTGCATTGGTTGCTGCTACAGCCTGACCAGGACTTCACATCACATTTCTCTAAGGACAGTGTGCTGTATGAAAAATCTACAAACAGGAAAATGTGTTCATGCATGCAAAACAACACTCTTTCATAAACACACATATACACACACTAATACACGCACACACACACACACACACACACACACATCATCATCATCAGTGAGAGCAAGAGAGAAAAAGAGAGATAGAGAGAGAGGAAGAGAAAGAAAGAGAGAGAGAGGGAGAGAACAGATGCATTTTCACCCAAATACTGTAGGTAGATATACATACTCAAACACCTTTAAGGAGGTCAGATATAGAACGGTAGATGGACACACACACTCTATGGCATTCCTCTATTCCTCTGTGGAAGGAGGAAACAGGTGCAAAGGCCTCTTCAGCAGCCGGGGCACTTCAGCCCCTCTCCTGTCATCTTTTCTCCACTCAACACACACATACACACACACACACAACCACCACTACTTCCAGCATTAGGAGCAGTAGTGATGGCAACAGTAGGCACAGCTACCCCATTTGTGTCCTCAGGCAATGACATTTACCTCCCTCCATGCAACCAGGGAGAGGGGCCTTGATGCCACGCTCCAGAGGAATATTACGCCACTTAACACATGCAAATAACTTCTCTCTAATTTAGCACAGAGACAAAGCAAGAGAGAGAGAGAGTGTGTGTGTGTGTGTCTGTGAGTGTTTGTGTGTATGTGTATGTGTGTGTGTTTTGGGGGGAAGGTAGTGATGCAGTTTTTTTTTTAAACTAGAAATCTATTGTAATTCGATCCATAACTTTTTTTTTTTGAGGTCATCATGTGCTGTCGGTAGAAGAAAGAACAAAAACATTTGGTAGAACATAAACCAAAGTAAATGAACTTTCAGTTCATTTTTGGATTCCCTATTCTGCTAACATTCTGTTTTCTGTCCGATATTCCGTCTAATTCTTTGCGTGCAGACCACACTCAGTGACAAGGCTATGGATTGATTCACACTAGATTTCTCCTTCAAGCAGTCACCATTGATTAGGTGAATGTAACACGCAGGACAGGTAAATGATAGCTAATTGCTCTGTATGTTGGCGGAATTTAGAGGCGTATAACTAGAGTTGGCTCTCATCAACAGAGGCAGCGTCAACAAAGACCTGTCTGAAGAAATTAATGAGACGTCAGGTAGCCTATAGCCAGTAGTCCACTGCAGACAGCAGTCTGGAGTTTAGAGGGCTACTGCAGGGATTCCTACAGGCTGCCATAGAGACTGTTACACAGACTCTTTTAAACAGAAATAATGCAATCCTAATAGATGACTAAAAATCTTCTAGGTTACCCATTAGTAGTTCCCATTAGGTATGCTGTGTCCTCAGAATCCTCTTACAGAAATATTTTAGGTGTCTTGTTAGCTTCACCTTCTTGTCACTAGATGTAAATGACACTATAGACAGTATCAATTCTTTTCTACAAGACCCACTTGTACTAAACCCCATACTAAGCTTGTATTACAGTATACTACCCATATAAAAACATAATGAACTCAGATGTATTTGTTTTAAAACTAATAAATAAATAGTGGTTAATTGAATTTGTGGGGTATATTTGGGTATCATATGTGTGGCTTGGTAAGAGCCTTTCAAATACAGAGCATCAGAGAGAGACAGTAAGACAGAGAGAGGGAGGGAGAGAAAGCCAAGGAAAACAGTGGGATGAATATTTGATGGCCATCACTTGAGTAAAGGTTTAGCTCAGCTAAGCATGAGTCTGGCTCTTCCCAAACACAGCCCCGGGGGCCTTGAGCGCTCAACTGCCACAAAACATTACAGCACACCGCAGAGACCATGGCGCCAATACCTTGCTCCAAAACAAACAAACCCACAAACAAAAACAACGGCAACAAATCTGATTAGACATGATGACAATGAGAGCATTGAATGATAAAAATACAGACATATTGCATGAGGATTTGTGTTTTGTTTTTTATTTGATTTTTGTTGGTTCAGCGCCATAGCGTCACTGATTACAGTAGCTTTGCTTGCACACATGGGAGATTGTTACAGTGCAACTACTTCCACAGTAAATACCACAATCACTTGTCCATAGGCCACAAACAAAAATATGAATGAAGTCCACACACATGCAAGACTTAAAGCCTTATTCACATTGGCACATGTGCCCTTTCTAAACAAAAATGAACCAGAACCGCATATGCACAGATTACAATGTACTCTACAGTGTAAGATGAAAGCAATGAACTTCATTGCTGTACCCAATCAGCCCCATTTTGTGAGCATTAGCTGAGTTCATCATTTCTTCCAACCAACTCTCATTGACCCCCAGCAATGCTCCGGAATGTTCCTTGAACTCCACGATTGTGGGCAAAGTATGTTTTCTTGTCTTCCATATTTCCCTCCACCCCTCCCCATCCAACCCCAATGGTAAGGATTGGTTGGAATCTGTATGTTAATCCCTAGTAACCTGCCTGACACCTCATCACTGCAAAATAAAAGCGAAATCCCTCCACTGGATTACTGATAAGCCTCCCCCGGTGCAGGCGGCGACGACTTTAAATAGGTGTAACTCGCAAACTACCAGCATGCAGCAATTGCACTCCCTCGCCACTCTCAAAATATACACATAGTGTATGTATACATCACATCATACACAACCTCGTGAGAAATGTAATCATGAATTACACACATATCGAGGATACTCTGAATTTTTCCAGGTACCCAGGTATCTGGGAGAGACATACGAAGGACATTTTTAGCTTGCAGTAGGCTGTATGTAATTAAGGCTGTGTCAGGGACTGAGAACATGAGGTTGTCTCATGTTCTTTTCAGAGAGTTTCAGTGGCCCACATGCTATTAGAAATCCCGTCATTGGTGCCGCAATGTGCAACTCATACAGAGACCCAAGAGCACACTGCTCATTTATTAGAAAAGCGAGTTGCAGTTTTCATTCTCATTTCGTCCAAGCAAACTTCTATTTTTTATACGTCTTCCTCTCTTCGGAGGCGTGTGCGGCTGCCGGTGGGAGGCTGAGTATCTGTAGGGGCTGGCCATGGTGGTTCTCGACGCTCATTTAAGCATGTGGAGCCAAGGCTGCTCCTATGCGGCCCATAATGTCTTTTGGACCATCTGTCTTCCAGTGCGTCCAGGGTGCCCTTGCCTGCCAGCAGGCATCTGCAGTGTAAGGAGAGGAGAGGCTTCCTCCTACCAGCTCTACCACCAGCCACCAGCAACAACACCCCCTGCACCTACACACATTCACACACAGACACACACACACACACACACTCACGATTACCATTGTGTCGATCACACGGGAAGGAACAAAGAGTGAAACCGTAATATTTGAAGGCAAAGTGGAATGAGCATGCAGGGTTCATCATGCTGCTGCTGTAGAGACAGCAGCAGAGAACCCCAAGGACAAACTGGGCTTTGACACCGAAATTCACTTTAGCTTTCATATCCAATCGTTTAGTATGCCTCAGTCGGACCGACTAACTGTGGACATCTCACCAGGCTAGCATCACCTCAGTGCTTCAGGACAGCCCTCCATGAGTTTGAGTTGCAGCCTTTGGGTTATGTAATGCACGACTTTGTCTCACTGTTGATTCAGGTCTTACATAACGTCTCTGTGTTGTTTTTTTATTATTCAGTTTAGTTTTTTGTGTTCTCAGGGAAAATATCAGCAGTATGTCAAACTCTGGGTTCTTTATTTTCTCTTCTAAAAGTGTCCCTGACGTCAATTGACAGCATATTAATGAGTTCCTACCAGAGCAGTGAGCTCTCTCAATTAACACGGCAGACAAAGGGCGGCCATGACGAGCTGGTCGGCTTTTTGAAATTTATTTATTTATTAGTTTTAATTCTGCCGCAAGACTCAAGGCTGTCAGCGTTAGAGGGGGTCACTTGCCCCCCTCTCGGTTCATCCTCTCTTTATGTTTTCATTTTGCTTTCTCCATACGCCTACCCTCTTTTCTTCCTTGATCTGACAGGTTAAAATATGCTTCAGACAATATGTCTCTGGCATCACAACCAAAAGGAGAAAGAGCCCGTGTCTCCTCCTCGTCTGGATGGCTCCAATTTCATTGCCCTATGACAAAACTGGAGGACAAAGATAGATAGAGAGCGAGAGAGAGAGAGAGAGAGAGAGAGAGAGTAGGGCTGGGAATGAAAACAGCCACAGGAGCCAGGCTGTTTCTGGCAAACTGATTGACAGTGGTGGTGACCGTTTCTGAGCAGTCTCGTTCCGCAAGGTGGCAAATTGCACCTGTGTCAGTTTTGACCTCCCGAAATCATCTGACGACAGGCCCTCATCACCAACATCCCCTCCACACCCCCACCCAGTGCAGATTCATACATACACACACACACACATCCTATATCCTGTCTCTCATCTAACACACTTCTGCCCCCTCCTGTTGCACGGATCTAATCCGGCGTCCCCTCAGAGCCGAGGACAGGTCCAGGAATAGCGGATCTGCAAGACATAATCCTCTCGAGCATCGAACGGCACTGGTGAGCCAGGGCCAATCCCGGCAGCCGGCGTTGTGGCTCTGGTGCGTTCTCGACTCTCCGGAGCTCCGTGACGCTTTTGACAGGACACGGGATGGAAATGAGTGACAGCACGCAGAGAGCTCATGACACACATCAGATGAGCGTGCGGCAAGGGGGATGGGGGGGGGGGGGGGGGGGGGGGAGAACACTTGTATGTGCCGACCTGATATACATCTCCATCGGCACACTTAGCAGCAGGTGCTAGGCCCAGCCTCCCGTGCTTCTCTCCTGCTTTTCTTTCATCGCTCGGCAAACATGTGCGTATCATCCAGGAAGTCAGGCAGAGACTGATGGAGGTTGTCCTGTGCAAATACAATCGCAATATGCACACCTATGTGTGTATATGTCAGTATTTGAAGTTTGTACGAATCGTTTTTTTTTTTTCCTATTCCATCTCATGTTTATTCTGTTTGTGTTATGGCGAAACGATTTGGACATGGAGAGGTGGGATGTTTGCGCAAGGAAGGTGATCCTCGGCTGCAAGACCACCATCAATTCTTAGCAATCCCATTTAAACCCTTGAGTATCATTTTTTCCCCTCTCCTTGCTGTACTACCACAGGGGCCATCACCTCTGTAACACTGTGATAGGGCAGGAGTGATGGCATGCTTTGTACAGCAGAGATCCTAAGCCCTACCCCTCCACCCTGCCCCCCTACCACCCACCCACACACACACACACACCTACCTCATGCCATCGGAGCGAGACCGTCCACAGAGGCGAATTAGTCTCCTCCTCTCCCCTCCACCCTCCTCCTGCCCTTCCCGCCTAGCGGGGCAAAGGAGGAGATGAGGCCGTCATCTGGAGCGTGAAATCCATAAAACAGCCCCCTCCGCCACACACATCAGGGCCCTGATGCGCTTGCACGGGGGCGGGGGGTCGGAGAGGTGGGAGTGGGGTGGGCTCTGCCGAGCTCTCTGGGCTCACGAGTTAACCAGAGAAGGACTCTCTGTCAGCTCAGGGAGGGCAAGCCATGCTGGAGTATGCTCATGCAGCAGACTCAAAATAAGTGCTCGATGAGCTTACCAAAGCTTCCTGCCAGGAAACAACGTCCACAGCCTTCAAAGTAAGGCCTCTTCCATATTTTGTCTGAAAAGGCTTTGGGATGACACGGTCCAGCACTTGTCACACTGCGCACCAACTGTGGTTTGTCCAAGACGCTTTGATTTGCTGTCAAATGTGGCTATCTGCATGATAAGGATTTCATTTGCAGTCTCGCCCAGCGGAGCTGATTGAGCTGTCCTGTAGCAATCGGAGGGGGCTCCGTGTATTTGTCCTAAAAAGTATAACCACTATTGATTTCGGGCCTCAACAGACGGGAATCAATGGGCACTCGAAAAGCTGCCACCCCAATGGAAAAAGAAAACCAATAGTTCCAGGTCTCGGCTCAGGTTTTACGCCGAGCGGCACGGCACCGGCAATCACCGTGACTTTATCCGTTACCCATGCGGGCTGTCGCTCAGTTTACCGTGCTGCTCATTAGTCGAAAGCATCAGCACAGAACAGTGCTTCTTGAGGATTTACAATTTCCCCCATTGTGAGTGCACAATATTAAGCAAATTAGCATGGAGATGAGGCATTGTGAGACGCGGGTTCGCCACAATGCTCTGATCATCTCCCTTTGTCGCCGCTTCAATGGCTCCTGAAATCGCTGTAAGGACAGAAATTAATCTCATTAAACTCATATTTTACCACACACTCGTGGCGCTAATGATGTGGCGCCTGTCCCTCAATTATGGAGCGAGACGGCTGGTTTGTGGAATCTACTACCGGTGAGGAACCCTCGTTGACGCACATAGCCTCAGAAGTGATGCGCCCCATGACAGGCCGTGGGCAAGGCCCGCTTGTTATTGCTTGCTTGTGTTTTTCTATGCTTATGTGTATGTATTTTAGAGGGCAGGTCAATATGATTGTGTGTGTGTGTGTGTATGTGTGTGTGCGTGTGTTTGTGTGTGTGTGTGTGTATACGTGCACGCGTGTGCATGTTAACATCTCTGTAAAAACTTAAACATTTATTCACATAAACACACACACACACACACACACACACACACACATTCACACACACAAACCCTCTATCACAAAAAAACACAAACAAAACAAACACACACAATCAATTCCTTTCTGTTCTGTGAATGCAATGATTTTCCAGCGCCACACAGAGGGTCTGCCTGTTTTGGCTCCCCCACCGCTAGAGCCTCCAGCCTAGCTCATGCGTTGCAGGCCCCAGGGAAGCAGCACTAAGAAGTCAGAGACGTGTTTATCTATGCTCCTGCTGATATATCTCCACATCTTAAAACTCTCCCACTGCACTGATTGTGCCTGATTGTGTGTGTGTGTGTGTGCTATTTGTTTTAAAGGGAGGGTAGTGTATCAAATTTTAAAAAGACAGATAAAAAGAAAAGAGTGAAAGAGTGAAGAGAAAGAGAGAAAGAAAGTGTTTCATTCCAACATCTTTAGAGGAATGTCAATGTTTGTGACTTGAGCTGCACACCCAGCATGATGTCCGTTTCAGGCTCTGGTCTGTAGCCATTATGTCTTTCTTTATGCTATTCTGTCTGTGCGGTCCTTATATGGTCACCATGGTACCAGGCTCTTACAAGCACACAGGTATTGAATTGTATGACACCAACACGAGGCCATCTGATGGAGCTTCAATGAAGATACCAGAATGCTTTAGATTAAAGGAGTCATAGAATGTTAAACCGCATTTAACTTGTTATTGTTGAATTTAGGTAGCTTATGGTATCCAATAGACCATACCAACACTTCAACACCATCTCCCGTCTCCTTCTACATGTAAATATCAACCTAGTTTTAACCACGCTGAAACATGCCAATCTTGCGAACCCTTTTAAATGAGCTTGTATATGACACTCTAGCAGTGCTCCTGGGTCACTTTATGACGCACAAATTTGCTATTAATAAGCCTCAAAGAACAATTTCTGATGGTCAAAAAATGTGTTCTATGACTCCTTTAAAAAATCAAGAACAACGACAATACGTATTAAAACTTGGACATAGCATTCTTGTGTGAACTCCCTTAGACCAGTCTGCCAGCACATTCTCTCTTTGTGTGTGTGTGTGTGTGTGCGTGTGTGAGTGTCTGTGTGAGTGCTGGATGTTATTAAGAGACCCACCTGGAAGGTCAGGCTTATATAATGAATCGATGCTTGTCTCTACCAGAATGTCTTCTGGTTAGGGACAGAATGAAGACATCCTGTTCGTCCTCGAGTGGCAGCAGCCACAGTGGCAGCCGTAGCCGCGTCTGGCCAGGAGTCTGGGGCCCCTCACTTGATGCAACCTCCAAGGCCAGTTCTAAAAATAGCTACAGCCTACTTGGATAAGCCGAGTCTGAGTCGAGCCAAATGGCTGGTTTAGATGTGATTTGTGTATTGCCTGCAGTGGGGTGGGGGGGGGGGGGAGAGTTGATGGTGGCATCGGCTTTGGCATAGCCATGGCCCAGGTGTGGCCCACATCTGAGACCTCAAGGGAGGAGGCTGGCCCAATCTGCTCCCTTCTAAGCAGGGTTTGTGTGTTATTCAGTGGGGGGAAAGGGAGTCTGCTGTCTGATGACGGCTTGACGGCAGACAGGCCGGCACTCCTGTCTCCACTGCCTCCCCACCCCCACCCGCCTTGCTTTTCTCCTTCTGAATCTGCCATTAGAACTGGGAAGAGAGGGAGGGAAAGAAAGAGAGAGAAAGATGTGTGAGTCATGGCATGACATAGCAATAGTAGAATATAGAGACAGGTAAAACAATGCTAGGCTGAGAAAGAGAGGCAGAGAAAGTCGAACAGAATGACAGACAGAGATGGAGACATTCAGCCAAGAAGAAAAGAAGGACAAAGTGCAGACAACAAATAGAGAAGAGAAATGAACTGAGAAAGAGACCTCTCCTACTGTTGGTGCCGCTGTTGAACTGGTTCACCGGCACCAGGGCAAAGGTTTCGGTATTGAAATTAGTGTAGGAAAATGTTACCATGGTTACATTCACAGAGCGTAGGTCCAGGAATTTTTTTTTTAACATGTAGGCTATCATTTACTATCATTTCAAATGCCTAATTGTGACCCTCCAGCACTAAACCAGATATAAAATGTGTGTTAAAATGGTCAATTTTCTCATTTTGGCATAATTTGACTCTTTATTATTATGAATGAATCATGTCCAAAATACACAAGAGGGTGTTTCCATGTCAGTGCAAAGCTAACTGAGTGGTTTATGTTGGAATTGGGTAGAAGTTGCAACTCCTGTAAAAAACAGGAATGGGCTACATGTCAAGTTATACTGGAATTATGGCAAACAAAATGAAATAGTCATCCAGAGTTAACTTACAGTCATAAAGGCATATAGCTTGCACATAATGTCAGAATAAAAACAACACAGCACTGTGACGTGTGGTTCCAACAATGGGACCGGTACATACTGTTGTTGTTCCAGCTTATTTCATTGGCCAGACTAGACTAACCCAACTAACAGAAATACCAGCCACTGGAACTTGCCCCCATTGCTCAAGCATTTTGGCTCAACCAGGTAATAAGCAAAAGAACTGCGTGGACTGAAACAAAACATAAAATCAAAATAAACTGCAATGCTAGTCGGCTATTTGGTCTTTGGATTGTACACTGTGGTAGACTACAAAGTTACTAATACTAAACCCAACCACCCTAGACTAAGCAGACACAATCTGGCTATAGAAAAATACAGACAGGCAAACCTGGATACTTAGAGAAGAAATGCTTTGCACAAAGTGCAACCATGGCCCCATAGAAACAGATTCACTCAAGTGAATGCAGCAATCGAAAAAAATGTTACTAATTCCTTCCTGAATTATTGAGAATACTACTAGGTGAGGAAGAGAGCGAGGGCCGTAGAGAGAGAGTAGCCTCATGAATACTGAGCACATACAATTACAAACACAGATACACATTGTCATGCACAGTTTCCCATATACACCTCCATTACTCTCTGTCTCTCTCAAACATACACACACACACACACACTATTGTATTATATTCAATTGAATTGAAGTAAAAAGTCATAGAGAGGAAGAGAGTGTGAATAATGGGATAGTGAGAATAATACTGAAAGATAGATCACAAAGAGTAAGTGAGAGAAAGAAACAGGGAGAAAATAAAAGAAACAGAATGAGGAAAAGAGAGAGAAAAGAGGAAAGGGTGGGCCATAGCAAGTCCACCCGGCCCTTCCTTTCATGTCTCCAGATGGCAGAATGTTGGAGGCGATTCCCCTCAGTACTTCTCTGTGCTTTAGTTCCAATGTGTGGCCCCTGTTCAACAAAAAGTAACCAACAGCACACTGCTGCCCCCCTCTCACCCTATAAGTGACCTCACTCTCTCAATCAAAGCCAATTCATCTGACTACTACTCCCCCCAAACACCACCCCCTTCCCCCCAACGAATCTCTCTCCTTCTCTCGATCTCCATTTATCTGTCAGCTGCCCCACCCCCTTCCTCATATCATGGAGATGGCAGTGTGTGTGTGTGTGTGTGTGTGTGTGTGTGTGTGATGATCCTGGCCCAAGAGACAGGTGTCACTTTGCCTGCACTCACTGGCCTGTCTTAATTAAGGGCCGCATTCATCAGAGGCGGCTGTGTGAGAGCGAGACTGTCTGTATGGGGTTGTCCGTTGAAGATGTTGCCACCATTGCCTTGTTGTCGTCCACGGTGTAGTGACTCACTCTTACACCAGTTCCCCCACCCTGCCTGCCGTCAGCCTGCAATCTGCCACAACTCTCAGCAGGGTGGAGAACTCTCCAGGAAAAAAATACAGGGGAATCATGAGGGCGAAGGAGAGAAGGAGAATAACTATATCATAAAAGCCGCCTGCACTTAAACAACATCTGTCAGCTGTGCTAAAAGACACAGAGGACACACTGAAAGCAGGTCCCTCTCCACACATCCATAACGTCTTCCGTGGCAGGCCCTGCCCGTGTCTTCGAGTTTGGACCAGGGCCAAATCGGTTCCGGTGGCGCCTATACTGTCTGGGTCAGCGCCAGATTATTTTGCAAGAGATAAAGCCCTCCTTTCTCTCTGGAATAGACACCTTTCCACCCCACCCCAATAGGTGCGCCGTGACTTCAATGAGAAAAGACACCACTTTTCTTCGTCCTGTTTTCCCTTCTCCTAAACTCTCACTCTTTATTTGGTCTGTCTCCTGTTCCCTGACTGTTGACATGTTGTATATGAAATGCACATACTGTAAACACACGCACACACACACACACACACACACACACACACTCTCCTTCCCCTATACTGTCTGTAAGCCCTCATTTTTCTTCTTTCTTTTTTTTGCTTTGTTTTGCTTTCTTTTGTTCATTTTCCGGGCCCTTTTGATTTTGATCACAGCTTCGACTTATTCCTTCACTATATAAAGAGAAGCACTCCATTATGGCAAGACAGCTGCCACATTTGATTGCTCAGCCCCATCATGCTCTGCACACGAGTGAGAAAAAAAACGACGGCGAGGCAAGGCAAGCCCGTTTGAGAGGAGCTGGATATGTATGCAAAAAGATAGAGAAGCAAGATGAATGAGGAGACACCGCCGAAATAGCGCAGCCCGATCTGCCTTAGCCATGCCACTGTTTGTCACTTCTAAAGCTCTGGCCCATCATTTCTCTGTGCGTGAACAATTCCCTTTCCACTTCTTATTCTTTTCTTTGCGTCGGCTTTGATTTATTTATTCGGGGTGTAGGCCTTCAAACAGGCATACATACAGTACACAGCATACACTATGTGTGTGTGTGTGTGTGTGTGTGTGTGTGTTGTCAGTGTGTAATTGTCAAATGCTCATAATTGAAGTAAAGTTTCTGGCAGGAATGGAGACATTTTAGCTAGATGGCATGTGTGTGCTGTGATTCAGATGGTGTCAGACATCAAGTCAATTCTTGCTTGCTGCATGCCTTTTAAGGAAATTTTAATGGGACGGGTACAGATGGCAGCGAGCAGCTCACGCTCGGCGTCCCGGTAAAGGGGAGAGAATGTGCTTTCGTTGGAACACAGGTTTGCTTTTAGCCGCTGACCTCCCTGGCACCAGACATCACCGCGAGCGGTGGCAGCGGCAGCAGCAGGGAGGTGGAGGGGAGGTGAGACACGGCTGCCACGTTCGGCTACCGAGTCCTACGCTCCACTTTAGCCGCATCCTTACAGACAAAACAGATGGCGGCGATAATTCCAGCCTCTGAAGTGCAGTGCCAAGCGTTCTTGGGGCAAAGTGGTGTCACTCAAGGAATGCCAGAGGAGCCAAATGAGCCCTTGTACTGAGTGGCATATTTTAGGAGCACCCCCTATCCTCACTGCACCACCACCACCACCACCACCCCCAACCGCTTTCTCCGAGGTACTTGTTGACTCTAGCTTGTTGCTTGTGCCGCAGAGTGTCTTTTGGTGTAGCCGGAGTGAAACAAGTGTCTCTTCCATTTCCTGATGCATGTGTGGGCGTATTTCAAGTGATTTTTACTCATGTTGTGGGCTGTGTATCACGCCAGGCTAAAACCAGCTGAGACACTGAGATAAACCCAATGGAAAAGAACAAGAAGTCCATACGCATACAGTGTGCAATACTGTAGTCTGTAGTCATGGTTGTACCCAGTAAATCCAAATCTTTATAGTGATCGAAGCTGTTATTTGAAGCCATGATGTTTCCATGTATGTGTTAGCCTAGCGTCAACCTCTCAGACTGAACTGATTGGACAAACTGAAGTCATTCAGGATTGGACTCCTTAGCTAGCAACAGGCTGGATTGCCCACCCTCAGTTTAGACACGGCGGCACTTACAATAATTTCCTTGATTCATGAGAATTTAAAGCCGCTTCCTTTATAACGTTCTTCCAGTGCACAGCAGGATAACCACACATGGGCCGTATTTATCAACCTGGGGGGTGGACGGTGGAGTGGTATTAGGCGACAAGGTAGAAAAGATCTCATCTGTAAAGGCAGAGAAAAGACACGCCTCTAAGTCCGCCTGCGCCATCTCACGAACAATTCCCATCCTCTAAGGAGCATTAGTGGTTCCATTAAAACCCTGTCACCCCCTTTTGCCTTATGTCTGCCTGGTATTCCCATGGAGAAGTCAGGTTCATTCAAATGCTAAATGGTCTCTCTATCTCTTTCTCTGTCTCTCTTGCTCCCTCTCTCTTTCTCTTATCAATCTGTCTTTCTGTCCTTTTTTTGTCTCTCTCTCTCATTAGGAATGAGAATGGCGCTCTGTCATTTATTGGCAATGCCAGGGCTAGTGTCGGAGTGAGAGTGTGATTGTGATGGGCTGGGAAGTGGATGGGCGGAACAGGAACTCTGCAAAGAAAGACAAAAATGTTACACATTCTCCTCTCTCTCTCTCTCTCCCTCTCTCTCTCTATCTCTCCGTATCTCGTCAGAACCTATTAGCTCCGACGGGGCCTGGCCGGTTAGCTGCCAAACGATACGCCGTCAAGGCGTCAGTCTTCATTAAGGCCGCGCCACGTGCAAGCTCTCGGCTCCGCTCAGCACTCAGCCTCGCCGCATGGGGACGTGTCTTGCTGACACCAGCCGCGCTGCACCACACCGCACCACACCACACCACCCATCCGCATAATGCAACACAACGCAGCTGTCAGGAAGCACTTTGTATTCTCCCTTACCAGCACCCCCCTCCTCAATCCACCTGGTAAATAATGCACAGATTATGAAGCTGAATGGATCAATGGAGGGCTGACAGGGGAGAAAGACACCATCATTCCCACGGGTGAAGAGCATCATCTCCAGCTAGCAAAACTCCTAAATGCCTTATAGATGTGGCAGCTCAGAGGAGTGATATAACTTCTTTCTGCATAAAGTATAAATGGGTCTTCATTTTTTTCCGGTTCTTTCTTTGACAGGTTACGGAAGGGGGCACCATCAAGCAGAAGATCTTCACGTACGATGCCATGTTTAACACCAACTACTCTCACATGGAGGACTACAGGAGGAGAGAAGACTTGGTGTACCAGTCGACAGTCCGGTAAGACGGCCTCATTCTGTCTGCTACTCACTCACTCTGTTGCTCTGTCCCAGTGTATGGCTAAAACAAGTGGAAGAACTGTGTGTGTATGTGTGTGTGTGTGTGTGTGTGTGCGCGCCAAGTGTGTGTGTGTGCAGGGTGCGATTTGAGGGGGGGGGTGGGTAGGATCATCCCCACCTCTGGTTTTTACCTCAGCTGAATGAATTTTATCCTAGGGGGATAAAACCCCATCAATAATTAAAATCTACAATTGAAATTGAAATCAGGTTGTGACTGTTTCTTATACAGGAATAACCTGCATTGTTAGTAGCCTTCTGACTTTCAACATGACCCGAATTTTTGGCTCGTTGTGAATCGTTGTTCGCGAACATCCCCATGCACATAAATACCGGTATTCCAAGGAGACAATCTCTGCCAATCCGCTGACATGTTCGCGTGATCGGACCTTATCCATGGTTCTGAAGCCCAAATAAGCTTCATCGTGGCGGCACAGAAAATGCTTCATGTCTTTTTAAGTTTGCATTGAAGATGAATGTTCATAAGGTTCACTAGAATTACCCCCTGGCTTTTTAAAACGCTAGTTCTGTTAAAATAAAACCCCTACATCTTTAAGTTCACGACTTTTCCAAAAATTGATTTATTAATCATCTATTTGAGTTTGGTGAGTGTATGATAAAACTCAAATATGACCATTTTTATCTAGAACCGCCGAGAAGTAATTTTTACCTCCTTATTTAGATCACCATTTACAGCTGTAATTTTTCTCTTGTGCTGCTCCTATTTGTCTAGCAACGCTAGATGCACATGAAGGCATCCGACTTTGACACAGCACCATAGATTAAAATATTGCGAAATCTAAGACATGGACACTCACAAAAGATGGCGAGGCAATACACTGCCCGAGCTGTAACCAGGAAATGGCCAGATGTGGTCTTCTATAATATAGAGGACATAGGCCACACTGAACGCGTGGGACCTGGGTACTTCAAGCTGTTGCGCAGGCCTACATCGTTTGTGAACAATGTGTGTGCGGAAGGGAGAGAGAGGGAGCGTGCAACGTAAATGTTCTTCTAAAATAGTTAGGCTACTGAATACTGTTATTTTGTTACTGTAAATAGTTATTTGAGAGTTTTGGTGTTTGTGTTAACCCACAGCAGGCTAATTAATAATTCATAATTCAATTCAATAATAATAATTAAAATAAAGAACTCTATTGCTGACGCTATTCCAGCATGGGAGTCAAAATGACTGGCGGTCAAATGACTTGGCGGTTCTAGTAGGACTGGAATATTAGCGGTTCTAGTGTTAAATGTGTTGATTGTTTTTTGATCGTGAAAAAATCAGCAAACAACCCCCCCACCCCCTCTGTTTTTTTTTTGACAAATCATACCCTGTGTGTGTGTGTGCTCTCTATCGATTGGCTTGACTGTTTTGTGTGGTCAGTGCTGCGCTGTGGTTTTGGAGTCTGTGAAACATCAAAGTGAAGCTATTTTGGTGTGCCTGACTCACTGTTTCTCTATCTATCTCTACTTTTCGCTGCAGACAAAATGAGCCATCTCCATCACACACACACATGCACACATACACACACTTCTAGACTCTCTTTCTTTCTCTCTCTCAAACCTACACACACCCTCGCGCACGTACACACACACACAAAGTTCCACTCAACTCAGCTCAGTGAGCATGTGGAGGTGTTCTCAAAGCCATGGCATCCAGCTACATCCCCCCCTCTCTCCCCTCTCCCTACCAGGTAGCGTGTTATGGACCCTGGGCACAGCTGCAAGCAGTGTTGCAGGAGAGGAGCTTTTGTTAGAACTTCATCTCTCTTCCTTTTGTGTCTCACTATCTCTCCCTCCCTCCCTCTCTCCTTCCCTTCCAGCCTCCCACTCAACTGTTTCACAATGGTAAAGGCAGACTATTTTATGTACATAAGGTCTGGACTAGCGGAGGGCTTTGGAAAGAGGGAGATCAGCTGGGAGCTGGTAGTGGTGGTGGTAGTGACTGTGTGTGTGTGTGTGTGTGTGTGTGTGGGCGCTTAAGCCTTGGCATATAGTTAAGGCATAATTGATGACAGGTGGAGGGGGTCAGGTCACTCTCTGAAATCTATCTACTCTATCTTCATTTAGCTCCTGGACATGCTCTGCATTTCCCCACTCCTCACTTGCCTCTATTCTCATTCTTTATTGGATCTGTCTCTCGTTCTTTCGGTCTTTCAACAACTTATACATGTCGCACACACACACACACACACACACATATATATATTCTACCTCTCTTTGCAGATGCATGCAGTATAGGTGTAGAGCCATCACAAAGATCAATAGCATTAGATTTGCAGACAAACACAAACATACACACACACACACACATACACTTTCTCTTATGTGCTGAGAAAATATAGTGCTGAAAGTGGACACTGATTCTGACCTGATCTGACCACTGTGTGGCATCCAGTCTGGCTTCAAGGAAATTGGTAAGAGGCTGCTGACCCCGCTGATGACCTCATCTGGTGAGGAGCTGCCCAGAGTGACCCCTCTCATCCGATCCCGAGAGAGAGAGAGAGAGAGAGAGAGAGAGAGAGAGAGAGAGAGATTTACAAAAGTTGTGTGTCTCAGTTTTTATTTTTGGTGTGCAGGTGGATTTATGTGTGTGTGTGTGTGTGTTAGTGTGTGTGTATATGAGAGTGTATTTCAGGTGTTCAAAAAACAGAAAGAACAGAACAGGACAGGACTCGACAGAAAGAGAAGAAAGATTGCAAGTGACGGGCAGGGAGTTACGAGAAAGAGTAAAGAGAAAACAGAGATGGTATTTTACAAGTATTACGGTTGACCTTCGAGCTCTAAATCCTCTTAAAAAATACCATCATCCAGAGGTGGGGATAAAAACCTCAACTGTCTGACAGGAAATGATGTTAGCATTCAGGATGTAGCAGAAAAAAAAACCCTCCTTCCTGAGTGAGTCATACAGACTGACCTTTATAACTGCAACCTGTGACGCCCTATACTCCTCCTGTTAGCAACGACAGAGCAGAAGAGACAGTATATGTCTTCCCCTCTTTTCTAGTGAGATGATAACCAGGGGCTTCTTTTTGTTGTTGCTGTTGTTGTGGGTTTCCAAATCTCCGAGCTCAGCGTCATGCACCTCTGGCTTGTGCGACATGATTTCCCTCGGAGAAAAAGAGTAATGCGCTTGAATGTCGAAAGAGAAATTACGCCAGGTGCAAATTGAAATTCCGTGTCTATCCCAATTTCCCTACCACCCTCCTGAAGGGGCGGACGAGCTATTGAAGGTGTTTGAAAAATTAATTCCATCATTCTGAATATTTAATAGGTGTCATAATGTTAGGAGAGGCACCCTCTCTAGTTTCCTTTTTTTTTTGGTTCATTTCGTTAACGCTCTCCAAGTCTGACAGCAATCCACTTCTCTCTTCCTTGGGAGTTTCCAGTGCATTAAGACTGCGCTGAGAGATGTCCCTACCTGCCATGCTGAGAAGCGATGGAGGGTGCAGTGGGGTGGGGTGGGGTGGGGTGGTTGGTATGTCCTCTGGGTCTGTAGCTGTCCTTTTGAACCCACCACTGTCTCTTTTCCTCATCCCTGGCCCCTCAAAACTGTGTCTCTGCCTAGAATACTAAAGGCTGTCCCTGACACTTTCATCGTCTCCCTCTCGTTCTCTCTCTCTCACACTCGCTCGTACATACACATACCTTTTCCGTAAACTAAGTTCTCCTCAGTTTAAGTTTTTCTGGAATGGCACAATGGTGTTTCGGACTGTGTGTGCATTGATTAAAACAGTTTTGATGTCTTAGACTTATTGGGTGTGTTGTATAGAAATTCACTAGGAGAATTGTTCCACCATGAGTATTTCTGTCCATTTCTGTTACTCAGTTGTTTCTTCCTGTTGTATTTTGTTCTCTGCCTTGCATGAGTCACAGCCTAATTGTTCGTATCTGCTACTGAATTAATTAGGACACATGTATACATCATGTAAAATTCTTCAATTCTTAGCCAGACGCTATGTAGCTATGTAAGGCCAGTGAATGGCTAGATAGAACAGAGTTGTACGGTAAGTGTGTGTGTGTGTGTGTGTGTGTGTGTGTATGTGTGTGTGTGGGTGTGTGAAAATTATCATTCAGCTGACAGCATGAGCGAGAGAGAGGGACCGGGAAATATTCCCGTTCCATAATTACCTAATGGCACAATAAATGCATGTATTTTCATGTTATATTGTTCAGTTCCTTTGAGGCAAAGACAAAACAAGCCTTTTATGTCCTTTATGGCCTTGGGTGGAACACACAGACACACACACACATACTGTCTCTCTCTCTCTCTCTCTCTCTCTCTCTATCACACACAAACACACACGCACACACAGCAAGAATGTCAGGCTCCAGCAAGTCAATTCCCTCTTTGCCTTGGCATGATTTAGTGCTAATCGGCTTTTTATTGCACACTGATTAATGGTCCATTTCCGTTTTAGAGCGACATGGAGGTGCAGGATAGGCGTCTGTCTGCCAGCCAAAAGTCTCTTCAACTTAAGTGAGAGAAATAAAACTTTGCATCCCTTCACCCGTTTGGTGTCTCCTTGTTGTGCACTGCCGAGGTCATCCGTGGCAACAACCAAATCCAGTGAGTGTGTGTGTCTGTGTGTGTGCGTGTGTGTGTGTGTGTGTGAGAGAGAGAGAGATGGTGAGAAAGTGAGGGAGAAAGTGCAAGACTTGGGAGTTGATCAGCCGATTGCGGATGATGACAGAATGCTGGTGTGTGTGTATCTGCGTGTGTGTGTGTGTGTGTGTGTGTGAGAGAGAGAGAGAGAGACAGATAGAGAGAGAGATAAAGAGATAATAGAGATACAGATAAAGAGAGAGAGAGAGAGAGAGAGAGAGAGAGAGAGAGAGAGAGATGGCTTTCGTACCAGTTGGCTCACAGGACTCTAACTAACCCAGTATCAGAAACACACACAAAGCCCAGTCCAGTTTTTCCTTCCAAAACACCAATTAGTGTCAACAACATTATGAATAAAACAAAAGATGAGTTTTGGACCACTGGCCAAGATAAACTATTAACTAAAATAGAATGAATGCCTATCTGACCCTAAACAGAGAATATTCATTGGCTCATTTCTGTCAGAGACATGGAACAGAGACAAATACTGACCATATACAGTTCACGCTCAGAGCAGTAGAGACAGGGAGACACAAAAATATGGCTACCAGTGATGCGCAAGTTGATCCAACTTGAGGTGACCTGCGGTCCACCACGGTCACCCACGGTTACGGGTCGGCATAAAATATCTTTTTAATGACATTCGAGTCGCGGTCGGTCTGGTCGTTTGAAATAAAGATGCCGATGAAACTTTCATCATTTATAGAGCAGACAAAAATGTTCTATTAAAAACAAATACTTTATATGCAGCATGAGAATACAGATGGAAGCAGTAAGAGAGAAGATGAAAACTGGGGAGTGGAAGCTCCTAAACACATGAACAGAGCAAAATATGGGAGACAATTGTTGAAATGATGAAAGACGATGAGCATAGTGCTCACTTCGTCATGTGTACTTTGTGTGATGCTATTTACACATTTCATAGCCCAGTGGCGTAACAAGCCAACATCAGGCCCGTAAGCAAGATCATCAAGGGCTCCTATACAAATGATGGAGCAATGTCCAGTAGTAGGCTAGCCTACCATAAACAGACCATGAACACAAACAGAATGAGACAATTGACAGAAGTAGCCCAAGCCAACACCACAAATAGAAAAAACTGGTGATGGCGCACCTTCAACGAAGGAAAATAAATAAATAAATAGAGAAAACACTGGTAACAGCGCACCATAACAAACTCATTCACTTCACTCTAAAGCATGAATAAACACCCAATAAGTGCAAAGTTTTCGATCAAATCATTACAGTTTTTCTCAGTCGCTTTGGTGGGTTTCTCAGATCAGAATTAGTCAGTTGTGCAGATCATATAGCAATTTCTCCTTCCTCTGAACAAACAGCGAATGCTTTTGGACATGTATCAGTTGCTTTCATACAATTCTCTGCTGTTTTTTAACATTTCCATTTGCTTGTCTTGTCATGTCAGTCAAAATTAATTATACTTATGGACAGGGGTTAAATTGGGATTTGCTATGTGGGGGGGGGCTCTGGTCAGGGGTCGGAGCGAACAATATGACTGCACAGAATACACACACACTTTACTACACTATGTTTTTGTGCATTGTTAACACACTCAAATAGCCTACTATACTGGGATTTTTTAAGTACAAATTGGAGTCAGAATTTGTACTGGCATATGCATGACATGAAATATAATAAACGTCACAGACCTGTCATACCTTTACCACACAAGATAGCCTACACAACCATGATGGTACCAAATCACATTGCTATTGGGATATTAGGGCTGTCAGAACATTTTAAATCTTGTCACAAATACCTGTAGCCTACTGTAGAACTTTAAGTGAAAAAATAGCATCTGAAACACATGCAGAGGGGAAATGCTCAATGTGTTAGTGTAGGCCTAGCCTAAATATTGATCCTTTATGAGAAACTTTCAAGGCTTGCATGATCTGGAGTCAAAACAGTTGATTTATTTTTTGGGATAAATGTTGAAAAAATGCCAGTCAAAATGTCAATGCAACAATGCAACAAATTTATGCAATGAATGCAACCAAAACATGCATCCTGATACAAAGACCACTACTCTTTTTTTTGTAGAACTCTACGTCACAAGTCTAATTATGCATAACCTTCTACATAGGCTTGTATATTATAAATCTACCTTGACACACTCCCCATACTGTACCTCAGTACATTCATGCGCATCTCTACCCACAGTATTTGTATTTTATTGTTATTTTGAGTAACTGTAGTATATGTTGTGTGTGATTTTGTAAGCTGCTGGGACCTTGAATTTCCCCTTGGGAATCAATAAAGTAGGCTATCTATGTATCTATCTATCTATCTATCTATCTAAAGTGAAACCAAGACTGTGTCAACAGTTAATTGAGGCTTAGAGCAGAAGCAGACGAAAACTGTTTTATTTGTTTACCAGAGGTAGCCCAACTTCAGGTGATGTTAGGCCTATGTCAACTTCAAGTCATTGCATTTCATTCGTAGCTACCTGAGGTATGCTAGCTGGCTCATGTATGGAAACTGAACTGGCCAAATGCACAATGGAATTCAACTGACAGCTACTCATTTAAGCATGTCTTTGCATTTCAGCACCTCTTCGCACATACCTTGTCTTCTATCTCGCTGTGTCAACCTCTCGTATATAGTGTACCAGCGTGCGGTAGCCTACTCTGTTTGACAGCCTTAACTAACGTCTGGAAAAAGTAGCCGACTGTAAAGTAGCCAAGGAACGTTAGTGTTCTAGAATCTCTGATCGCAACTTTTCTAAACTTTGATAGGTCGTCCTTTTATCGGGAAAACCAGGCGGCCTATTAGGTTACACAAAACTCATTGTTTTACTAATTGTTAGAACGATAGTTTAGCCTAATTAATTAGACTTAATTGAAAAGCGTGAAAAAAGGTAAGTTGCTTTTGATGTCATAATGCTGCATGAGCTTATGTGCCGGGGCTCAGCCCCGGACCAATTTTACCCCTGCTTATGGAGGCTGAATATCAATTCAGTTCAATTCAGTTTATTTGCCAGACACATGTCCAAATTTACACAAGACAGACATCACAAATACACATCAAGAAAATCACACAAACAAAAAATAAAATAAAATAAAATAAAATAATTATAATATATACAGGCATTTTCTCCAGTGCGCTCTCAGTCTGGATGAGTACCTGTGCTACTCATAGCCGGGTTTGTGAGTGCCACTATGATGTTGTTGGATGAATCTTCCAGGCGTTGTGAAAACTTATACATTAGGTTTCTTAAAAGTGCATGAAGTGTACTTCATGTGTACTACTGCAGATGCAAACATCTGGCTAGCACTCCCTCCTCTGGACACCTTTAGTAATATTTTAGAGCATCATTGTAGGCTACTTGTAATTTTTGCATGCTGACTTTTTATAGGTGGACCAGAGGTGAGCAGTGTAAAGTGGTGTGCAGTATGCCTTGAACAGAGCCACTTTAACTTGATTAGAACAAAATGAAAAATTCGGGCTATAATATTTGCCTGTGCATATAACTTACAACACTGCCTGTATATGTCATCATCATCACTCATATCTTCTGTAATCCAGTGACCTAGGTATTTTATCTTTTGACAAACCTCAAGAGGATTATTCGACAGTCTAAACACAGGAAATTTGAGGCTTTTATCCTGCTTAGTTCTACATATTAGAATAGCGCTTTTACTGGAATTATATTTTATGTCACATTGTAAACCATAGTCAGAACATACATTAAGTAGCTGTTGCAACCCCGCACTGCTTGGACTAATTATCACAAGGTCATCTGCATACATAAGGTGATCGACTAGCAGTGTTGGGGAAGTTACTCAAAAAAAGTAACTTGTTACTTTACTTTAGGTACTGCTTTAATTTGTAACTAAATTACGTTACTCGTTACTCCTTTTAAACAGTAACTCACTACACTACTCGTTACTTTACTCATTACTTTTTTTCTCCCTACCCATCCAGATTCTAGGCAGAAGCACAAACTATTTGTTCCACCCCGTTTACACATACGTTTTCTCTCAAAAACAGACACTTTCCCCTTCGTTTGCGCCTTTCATTTACACACAAACGGATATGTCGCCTCTGAAAACGATTCTTTCTAAAAAAAAAAAAAAACTCCAGCAAAAGTGGAGATTTTTGGGAAAACTCTGCTGTCTGGTGGGAGAACTTTGAAAATGGGGTGGTGGTTGTCCCGGAGGAATGGCGTGAGGCTTCTGGTTGGCTTGTATGGCTTTCCCATAGACTGTATAATAATGGGCTTTCCTTCTTCCTACACTGCGGCCCATAGGCTTAGCCTAGGTATGACAGCTCTTGACAGCATATTTATGCAGCTTAATGTAAACGGAAACTTTTTAGAAAGCGATGGTGTATGCACGGAATTATTTTGGAAAACGGAGGAAAGAAAATATTCGTTTACATAGGTATGTGTAAACGTAGCCTCAGAGTTGCACGTTATCTACCTAGCTTCCGATTAGCCAATAATCTACACCTGTTATTATGATAATGACTGACATCGCTAGCCTAGTACTCAGTGCGCAAAATAGACTGAATGAATCGCTATAAACACGTGAGTCATACTAGTAGCTTTACAGTATGTGTTCAGGAGAATAACATCAGGCTACAAACTAAATATAGCCTATCAAAATTATTTGCAAGTTCTGACCTTACCATAGGCATAACCAACTTTTGCGAATGGGCTAACTGAATCTGCACACAAAATGACATTGGATACATCTTGCATTTCAGTGGTTTTGTCGCGATGCTCTCTCCTTCAGCTACAGACGCATACAGAGCAGTTAATTAGGCTAACAGGTCATAAATAGTTTTACTGAACAAAACGTTAGTAACGCAGAAAAAGTCCGTTACTATAGATAGTAACTGTAACGAATTACTGATATTTTAAAATGTAACTCGTTATGTTATTTCGTTCCTGAAGAATGTAACAAATTACAGTTACGCGTTCCTTTGTAACGCGTTATCCCCAACACTGTCGACTAGTACACCACCAATCATGCATCCTGTGTCACAGCCATTCAGTCTTCTAGACAGTTCATCCATGTAAAGATTAAATAAAACAGGGGACAGGATGCCACCCTGCCTAACCCCATTGGTCACACTAAAAGGGTCCGAAATACTACCTCCCCATTTGATGTGCATTTTCTGGTGAGCATACCAATAGGCAAGTACCCTCACAATGTAGCCAGGCACTCCTCCTTGTCTTAACTTAACAAAAAGCTTTTTGTGATTTACACGGTCTCTTTAAGAGCAAAAATACACATGTCTGTGCCATGCTTTGACTTGAACCCAAACTGATTGTCAAGGGAAGAGACATATACATTTACTCGGTTAAGAAGGATTCTTTCAAACACTTTTGACAGTATGCTGGCCAGTGCAATAGGTCGGTAATTGTCCAGGCAGCCAACCTTCCCAGTTTTGTCTTTGATGACTGGCACAAGCAGAATGGATAACATAGAATCTGGCAGTATGCCATGTATCATCAGTCCAGTAAAGTTGATGGCAAGGAGAAGAGAAAGCCGCTGACTGGCATGTTTCAGGTGTTCTGCACTTATGAAGTCCATGCCACATGCTTTACTGTTGGACAATTTTTGTATTGCCTCATGCACCTTGTGAGCCAGTATTGTTATTGATTCATCTTGGGACACAGAGTCCTCAATATATGGGTCGTACTGTAAACAATTAAAAAGAGAACTAAAATGTTTTCTCCATAGTTCAGCAATGCACTCTTCACCAGAGACTCCTTCAATAGAATAAGGGAGGGAAGACTTACAGTTATTGAGAGACCGCACCTCTTTCCAAAAATCATTGATATTGTTTTCCATCATTTTACTAGCCATAGAGTCGGCCCTCATGGCTTGCTCATTTCTAGATATAAAACGAATAGCATACTTATATCTGGCATTTCCCTGTTTTTTACACTCTAGCTCTGGGCCCTGCCTAGGCCTCCCAGCCAGGACCCAGATATTATACTTTTCCCGTGCTTCAGTCTGATATGGGGCCACATGTTCAAGCCATCCAGGTCTTATGTTATTTGCCCTGATTCTCTTCTTTTTAGCAAGTGGTTTTCCACTCTCATACAGAGCTGCAACTACAGCATCATACACTCTACAAAGGTCAGCCTTGTGTTTTTCATTTTGACAGTGAACGTCCTTACATAAAATGGCTTCCCTAGGGAGATAGACATTTTTCAGGTGTTGGTCTGAGTTTGTATAGTATGTTATCAAGTCATCACCAGATAGAGTTGACCAGTCTATTTTAGTAGACACATTACCCCCAGCATCCTTAGTATTGATACTAATAGATGGCAATTCAATAATGTTGATTGTAAAGGCCAAAGGTATATGGTCTGTTAATGCAAGACCATATTTAATGACCATTTTCTCCACAGCAGCATGTCCATCTGCTGTGCTGAAACAATGGTCAAGCCAAGATGTAGTGTGCCACGCTTCACTTATGTATAACTATCGGCTGGTAGCAATACTTTACTTGATAAAGTTATTATCCTCACAGAAGCAGGTCAGATGGTGAGCAAATGATGAACTGGGGTCAGTGATATCAGAGTTCATATCCCCAACAACATACACACAACAGCTGCTATTATCTTGAATAAAAGCATTAATAAAAGCCAGTCTATTGAGATACTCAACCTCGTTTTCACTGGATTCGTATGGAGTATAAACATTTAAAACAATAAAACTGTTATCTTTATAAGTATAATGCAACCCAATACACCAGTCAACCTCAAGCCTAATTGGCTTTATCACAGCATCAAGCTTTTTGTCCCAGAGAACAGCCACCCCCCCTGAGATTCTGCCTCTGACAATAGCTTTACTGAGGTCAGTTGTTGACTCTCCCACCCCAAAAAAGTTTGGGTTAAGAGCGTTTAGTTTATCCAGGTCTTGTTTAGCAGTAAAGGTCTCTTGCAGACATAGAATGTCACATTCTGCCAGCAGACCATCCACGGCAGAATGCCGAGCTTTATCTCCATCACTCTGTCCTAGCCGTAGGCCACTGCAGTTGTAAGATATCACCCGTATTGATGTTTCCATTGCGACTATGTGTCACTCACCGCATTGGGTACATTGCGTGGCTCATAATAACGCCTTATTAGAGCTCCTTCAGGCCATATCTCAGGGTCATACATTTCAGCAACATCGTTACATTCAGCAGTGACTTTAAAAGAGCTAACTCTGCTGCTTGCATTGTCTATTTTCTGACAGGTAACGATCCTGTTGAGCTTACTTTTAAGATAGTCAGCAAGTGTAACTGCATCAAGGTCTGTAGAAAATGTTGTCGCAAATACATTGACTATTTTAGTCTTCACAGTTTTAATTGTACTCACAGCTCCAGTGCCGATAATGGGTGCGAGGCCAAATCTTTTACGCACCACAGGAATGGTAGTGTACCCATCCAGGGCTGTAGAGACAGTAGCCTTTGCCTTTGCTTTTAGCAAACCAGAAACCGGCTTTCCATTTTTCACGACAGTGCTCCATCCTGGGGATCCACTGTCTCTCATCGCTGCCTCTTATCGCTGCCTCTTATCGCTGCCTCTTATCGGGTTCAGGTCCACTAATCCTACGTCGCCTTGGAGTTGGTCCCTCTCGGAGACGACATTGACTGCCCTCTCTCGCTTGGTGTAGGTTACCCGCGAAGACGACGTTGACGGTTCCCTCACGCGCGCTGCATCACCCGGCGGCTTCAGCTCCAAGGCTCCTCGCTTATGCAGAGTATCTCCATCTCTCACTCCCGATGCCGGCAACGGCTCCATCATACTCCCCCGGCCATCGTGTGAGGCCTTGTCTATTGTCCCCTGAGTATCCACCACAGCAACAGTTGTTGATTTAGCAGATAGACACTCCAGTTCTGTCACTCGCCTGTTGATTTCCACTGTTTCTTCTCGAACAGTTTCACACACACCCATCTGGAGCTGGCTTATATATTTCAAAGTTCCCACTTCCGCACTTAGTTGCTCCATTCTCCAAAGCAAGTAGGAAACATCTAGGCTTGAGAATTTCACGGGCGGCAACTCATCCAGGTAGTGAGAAACAAATCTGGGGATATCCTCCCCGCGTTCATTTAGAACTTTGAGGCAGAGTTTTATGTTGTTTGGGTCTTTGTTCTGTCCTTTGTGCGCAATGTATCGTTGTGAAGTGCCCTGACACACTTCGAACAGAACTTTCTTGGAGGCTTCAATCGCCTCCGAGTCAAAGGTGTTTGTGGCCAACAGCACAATTTCTTCCTGGCTTAGAGTTCTGATTTTCACAGCAAGGAAATTTAGAAGTTCATCCTCCACAATGGCTTTGCCGTCAACCGTTTTTAAAATCTCTGGTTTTAGTCGTCTGCGTTTAAAAGCTGGAGCCCCCAGGTTAACGCAGCCAGCTGGGTCCGCCATCTTAGATCTTAGTGGGGCTATGCGACTTCAATTGCGACTAGCAATTTCTATACCATTGTTATCATTTTTTTTCCTTGAAATGTCTCCTAAGTTGAACAGTGTCTCAGGGGAACTTCAGCTTTCCCTCACGGGGAGGTGTATGAAGTATTACTGTAGTTGTAACCAAAGACAAGCCACTTGTTCACAGTCACTCATGGATTAATGAACCCTCAATCGGCAAGTACAGTATACAGAATATGAACTGAGCAGGACATACTGTGTACCATTTCAAAAATTTTGGAACACAGATATGGAGGTTCAGCATCGTGGAAGAGGGGTGAGGATGCAGGGGGGAATGGGAAGGCGATTCCTAATGATTTTTTTTACCCCTTGTAGTCACTTACTCCCCTAACTACAGCAATGTCTAAATTTACTGTAAATTTCTAATGGCTTTACAAGTATACTCTGTGTTGAGCATTTTTAGGTAGTGTCTCTGGGTTCTGACCTTTTTATGCATTGGAAAACACTGAGAGAATAAACTGTCATAATGAAAACATGACAAAGCCATTCGACTATCTTGTTCATAAAGATGGTGTCAAGACTTTTCATTTTGATAGCACTGATAGTTTCATTGACATGAATACTTGCTTTTGAGGAATGGATTATCCATTTTGAGCAAATTACATGCTTTTGCAGGTTATCCACTAGGTTTTGCTAGTGCAAATGTTAATAGTGATGTGAGAAATGCACCAAAGCGACTGAGAAAAACTGTAATAGAGCACATGGTTCTGCTCCGTAGGCGTGCACGCACTACTCCATGAAAAGTGAATCCTAACCTCCGGTTAGACTTACTGTAGCCTATTTCCGAGTGAGGTTTCTGTTTTAGTACCATGGGTAGGCATATTGAATATTTTTATTTGGATAGACAATGCTTGTAGCCTTGGATTCTGGCTACGTTTTGGTCCTTAACATATGCATTTTGTGCTTGTGAGAGCTTCAATTAGGCACACACAAAATAATACCAATGGGAAATCCTTATTTACCTTGAATGTTGAGCATTAGGAAAATTTGCTTTAAAATGAATGCTGACACGAGACAAAACGTCCGGTTTCCCCCAAAACGTTTAACTGAACAATCACACCAACTACAATTTTAATAAGCTTAGACTACTTATAAATGTCTATAAATCAGTAGCCTAAGCTAATGTAAGTTTTACATAGCCCAACAACGCCACAAAGTTAATCAAAAGCACAGATGACTTTAAAAATTGCGGGTCAGAAAGCAGGTCGGGTAAAATATGTTCATAATTATTTTTTTTGCGGTCCGAGTTGCGGGCGAGTTGGTCGGTTGCGAGTCATCTAAAATATGGTGTCAGACAGGGACTCAAAAAGATAACATGTCTATCCAAAGACCTAAGAATATGTGGTCACTGGCAGGCACAAAGGAGTGAGACAGTGGTGCTTTTTCTTTTACACAGTGAAAAATATGAGAACCTGACATAGATTGCTTTCCATAAACTTTGGAATAATATCCCACATTTACGTATTTGTTATGATGTTCATACCAATAATGTGAGAAATAAAGAGAGAGATAGAGAGAAACAGGAAATACTGATTCTGCACCAATTACACATTACACTCTGTGTGTGTGTGTGTGTGTGTGTGTGTGTCACAGAGAGAGTTTTTTGAAGTGTTAAGTGTGTCTTATTGCAGCCAGCCAGTGACAGCAGTGTGTGTGTGTGTGTGTGTGTGTGTGTGTGCATGCGCTTGGATGCACCCATGGCGCATCTAACCCCAGTGCCATTGGTCTCATCAAACCTTCCTAATCACAGCATGTCACCCTGCCCTGAGAAACATAATTACAGATGGTGCTCGGGCAAATTGCAGGCATCTGCACGGCCTTGGCGAAAAGGAGAGTGCCGATTTGCGTACATCGCCTCTGTCATCAGCCCATGCGACATTGTGCTCTCTGGCAGCGCCGCCGGCCATCCGGCTCCTCTGTGAAGTGACCAAATTGGCCACCGAGTCGGGCAGCTCAGCCTGGGCCGTTAGCACGGGATGAATGTAGATGTGGCTATGATGGCAGTACTCAATGCAGTATGAATGGGCCTGGTTTGCACCAATCAGTTAAGTGTGGGCTTGCTATTGGGGCGCTATTGGCGTGGCTGCTTGTGTAGAGGGTGCAGAGAGTGCCATCATTTGCTGAATGGATGGGAGGAGGAAGAGGAAGAGGAGGAGGTGGTAAAAAGAGAGTGAACATTTTCACAGCACAAAAATATGCAAAGAAGCAATGGCTATCAAACACTGGAAAAGGAGAAATACATAGATAGATAGATAGATAGATAGAGTGAGAGGGGGAGAGAGAAAGAAAGAAAGAGAGAAGGATGACAGTGGGAACAGAGTATCTCTCTGTGTGTCACCAGAGCAGCTGAGCATCTCCTGTTTAAGGGTTCTCCTCCCCCTTACATTGCCACGACAACCACGGCAGTGGGCAAGGCCACAGAACAGAGAAGAAGAAATTGAGGGAAAGAGAGTTGGGAGTTATGCGGTGTGTGTGTGTGTCAGTCTGTATGTGTGTGTGTTTGTGTGTGTGTGGTAATGAAGACAGAATGAAGGGAATGCCATTGGCTCAGCAGAGATTTTAAATTCTCCAAAAAATAACTTACTTCCTGCCTCAGCACGCACACACACACACACACACACACACACACACACACACGTACACACACACACGCACACACACAGACACACACACCTCCCCAGTTGCAGTACTTGCATTTCCAACATACTCCTTCCACTAATACCCTTCAAGCCAGCACACAAACCACAGAACAATCTTCACAGCAGGCTCCAGAATGTGTCTGAAATGTCCAGCCAGCAAGGACAGTCGCTCCCATTTTTGGGAATAAATCACGAGGGCTTAAACACTTGGCTGCCGCTCTCTCACTTTGATTATCGCTGTTGACACGTTAGCCAGCCACAGAATACAGATTGGCCCTCTGGCTTTTCAGCACGGGCCGGCATCGTGATCCTATGCCAGCTGAATGATAATTCACCCCCACCTTCCACCCACACACATGAACACACACACACACACACAGACAGAAAGACAGACACACACACACACAGAGAGACACTCCCCTGTGTCATTAACTCTTTAGGGACATTCCATCCGACCTTTCCATCATTCACTGGCTCGTGCCTGTCGCTACCAAAAGATTGTCTGGCCTTTTGTTTTGTTCGGTCTTGTTTTCTGCTTGCTTGTTCTGCCTGGGCATGTTGATGTTTCTGTTGTTGTTATTTTTATAATGTTGTGGTGGTATAAATATGCCCCCCTTCTCCCCCTCACAAGATGAATGTTTACTCTGTAGATTAGTGGTGGCAAATGCTGAATATGTTTAGAGCTCCATCTGAAATTAGGAGGCACTGACTGACAGGTCCCCTCTAATTAGTGCGCTCACCTGCCGCGAGGAATTAGAGCATGCAGGTGAAAAACACACAGGCATACACACGCGTCGCTTTGCCATTTTCAGCACAGAATACAAATCATGTTCTCAATCCATAAAGAAGGTCAATGGAGAAAAAAGGTGTTATCATCTCTAAAAAAAAAACAATTCATTTGCCAAAATCTTAAATTAAAGGCACAGTTAGTGATTCTGGAAGGCATAGTGTTTCTTTAGGTTTATGGTCTGGGTTCTTCAATTTCATAATATTTGAACCAAAGACCAAAAACATCTACATCATCAACATCAACATAGATTCAATCTATAATTCTTATTTTTTGAAATTATTTTAAATAAATGCTGCATGGCTGTGATTTTAGGAAGTGTATTTACTGTATATACTGTACATAGTAGCCATCTGAAATGCCATTATTGCCATTAGTTTGGAATGTCGAAGAATCCCTCTGGTTAAACCTAGTGAGTGTGCAATCAAACATGATTGAGGGAAGCAATCCACAGACAGTTTTAATCCAAGTCTTTGATGTTTTAGACTACTGTGCTAGTCACAGTGACTTCTGTGACTTTTCAGTAGGAAAACTCAATGGTTAGTTCTTAACATCTCTTATCAGACTTATCTAATCATGGACTCAGAAGTGTTAAAAAATGCTTTCCTCAAACTTCACAGGGATTGATCAGAAATCTGTTCCTGTCTAGAGCGCTGTTGCCATCAGATTGCTACGATGTCTTCATGGACAGTAAAATATCTTTGATCCATTTGTCAGTCACACAGTGTTTGTAAGTCATGATTTCCACAATAACTATTAACGCTTTGGCCTGATTGGCCTGTCATTTGGGAAACAAAATAGCCTTCACCTGACAAAGAGGCCAGTAACAACTACACTGCCAGCTTGATTTGTGCTGCATGTATAGTATGTGTCTCACATGGAAAACAATGTAATTGCTGAATGAAATGTGCCTACAATGCAATTTTTTTTCTCAAGCATGAATACTCAGCTAAATCAATATGTGTACATGTATACATACTGTATGTGCAGGTTGAGTCTGAGTCTGCTCACTATATGTAATTTGTGGAAAGTAACATTAAAGCTAAGGTGAAAGGTAGCCAGCGATGTGCAGAGAATTCACCTACCCATCTCCTCTTTATTCCAGGCTTCCAGAAGTGCGGATTTCAGACAACGGGCCTTATGAATGCCACGTGGGCATCTACGACCGGGCCACCAGGGAGAAGGTGGTCCTTGCTTCAGGGAATGTCTTTCTCACTGTCATGTGTGAGTAACTCTTAGAATTCTCGCTTTCTTGATCATGCTTGAAGGGATGGTTTGTGTGTATGTGTGTGTGTGTGTGTGTGCGGGGGGGGGGGTTGGGGGGTCACCCTTCATCCCGCTGTTTCAAATCGATACCTTTTTCACACTGCAGTATCATGGCCAAACTATCTCTCCGGTCTCATCCACCAGGGATGTGTTGTCTCACCGGTTGATAGAGTCGGTGGATTACATGCCAATGTAGCATGTTTTTGGAATGCATGTCCAGGAAGAATCACAATTAATCTAACAGATGTCGATATTTCATTGCTCGGATTGGTTCAGCAATTCCTTTCTTGAGAACTGAGAGAAGTGAGATTTACTTGAGTAGGTTACTTTTCTTTGCGAGTGTGAATGTGTGTATAAGTAGGGCTACACACACACACACACACAGATGTAGGCCTTAGCCAGCAGCTACAGTTGCAGAGACAGCTAAAGTAAACAGGAGTGGCAGGGCGAGTGGAAGTGTAATGAGATCATCACGAGCATGCATAGATGAGCTCGCTTGCCGGTGCACTGAGTCTGTAATTTCTGCATCAGATCTGCAGGAGCACACGTCGTCTTTTTGGAGCGGCGGCATCCTGCTATCACCGCTTATCATCATCTACACGATTCCTCCTAGCCTGCTCCAGACTCCCTCCCCTCCCTTTTGCCTGTGCTGTATGGAGAAGTGGAGGGGAGAGAGGAGAGGGGGGGAGTTGTGACTCAGCTCTGGGCAGCCTCCGCAAAATCCAAAGATGGCAGCACTTGCACTCCTCTTCTGTCTCTCTCTCTCTCTCTCTCTCTCTCTCTCTCTCTCTCTGTCACTTTCTCTCGTTTCCTTGCCATTTTGGCTGATGAGCCTGTTCCAGTGCGAGGGGAGGGGTTGCTCCAGTGGCACGGTCTGCCCAGCTGCGATAACGGCTGCGGCGTTCGGGAGCGTCATTGAGGGCGAGGTGGGAGTGGCGGAGTGGAAGGGTGGTTGGAGTGCCACGCTGATAGGCTCCGTCTCTGGGGCACCCAACACAAGGCGGTAGCGCAAGATTCTCTCTTTTCAAGACACCCTTTCTTCTTCGTGTTTTTTTTTCTTCTTTTCCATCTTCTACGCCCGTTAGTATGCAAGCTCAACACGCGCAAAGTGTGAGAAACGGCAAATAAACCAAGAATCTTATCCTGCCCTGAAAAACAGAGGAGGCGGCATGTTGGTTATCAAAGTGCATTTTGAGTGAATTCTTTTTTTCGTCATAAATGGACTTTTTCTATTGCCTGGCTCCGCCTTGGGCTGTGCAATCTCCCAGCTAATCGATTACTGTCTCTGGGAGTTACGAAAAGGGGGAGAAGTCAGAGAAGTTAGACAGCCGTAAGTACAGAGGGAGCTCATTACACCCCACTTTGGAGCGGGGTAATTGTGTGACTTAGCTTGCATCTCTGGCGCTTTTGTTTTCTTCCCTTTTTTTTCAATTGTAATACAGTCGGCCAACAACACACTCTCTACGAAGAGTCTCCCCGTGTCAGTTAGGAAGGTGTTGTCAAGCACTGGTATGGAAGGTGGCTTCCTGCGTGGTGATTAACGAGTTCTTGATCTTGGCCATCTGATTCACACTTCCTGCCCGTTAAAAGTCCAGCAGCATACCAAAGATTTCAGCCAGTTATCAGCTTTGTCTATTTTCCACTGAGGTATTAAAGACTGAAAAATAAATAATGAAGAACTACAGTCACAGGCTTTTGTTCTTGTTCTGTGGACCATCTGTGCACTCACTCACTCACACACACACACACACACACACTAATGTCTGAAGTCCTGACAGGATTTCTCAAGGCCCAAACTTTAGTCTTACCTTGTCCCAATCCTATTCACACACAAGGTCACACACAACACCACACACGCATACACACACACAACACCACACATACACACACACACACCATACACACATAGAGAGACCTAGCATGTATAAATAGCCATCAGCATTGTTCCTTCCGACTTCATCCCTAAAAACTACTGCTGCAGCTGACAGAGCATTCCGGAGGCCTGTGTGGGGATGGGGCCTCCGTCATTGACGAAGCCATTTATCAATGGGTTTGGAGCTTTCTCAGAGCATCCTCCAGTTTTTCTAGTGCCGAAAAGCGGAATGCAAAGTGTGTGCTACTCTCAGGCTCAAGTGTGTGTGTGTGTGTGTGTGTGTGTATGTGTGTGTGTGTGTGTGCATGCACGCAAGAGTGTGTGCACAAGTGTGGGAGCGAGATAGAGCAAGAGAGCAGTTTGTGAAAGACTCTGAAATTCTTACTGTGGGGTGTCTGTGTGTGTGTGTGTGGTGTGTGGTGGTGGTGGGGAGGGGGTATTGGGAGGGTGGAATGGCCCGTAGCATTGTGGCTAATTGCCATCCAAGCTGAAACAGAATTATTCATAACCTATTAGTGTGCCAAGTTCACCGGTTAGAGGGGGAAAAGAAACTGAGAGAGTGAGAGAGGAAGAGACAGAGCAAGTGGAAAATGAGAGAAAAAGTTAATTAATAGGACGATGTACACAGCGCGTATTTTAATTTTTTTTAAAGGGTTTCATAAATAAGAATTATCATTTTAATGAATCCCTGCCAAGGAATTTAATCACTCGGTGGCTTTCTGAAGGCCAAACTTTGAATGAGGTGAGACTCTTCTGCTCTCTTTCATTTCCCAAAAAAAGAGTGAAAACTTTGCCATGGCTGCTCGCTGCTCTTATAGTGAGTCTTCAAACAGTTAGTAATAATGACACTGAATTTCCCTCAGGCACCTTTGCTTTAAACCCCCAATAAGAGTTTCTACATGTTTCATTCACTCTCCCCACGTTTTGCATACATGCCTTTAATCACACTCCATTCATTCATTCATTCATTCATTCATTCATTCATGTTCTCTTTGCTATCTCTTGCTGACTTACCAGTACAAGCTGTTGAAAATGGAATCAAATGAATAATAATCGGAGTCTCCGGAGCTGGGGGCGCTTTTTAGTCCACGGATTTGATAAGATTGCATCAGCGCACCAGTTAGCCTACTTTACACATTCACCTAACACACACACACACACATACATCCTCTCTCTCTTTCTCTCTCTCTCTCTCTCTCTCTCTCCTGACCATTGGAGTCACTCAGCCTATCTGAGTCTCTGCTATCTCCAGCGGCTGTTCTTCTGGGATGCCAGCAAGATGGAGCTTTATCACACAGACTGTGACATTTTGATTGATTGTGCGACTTTCCCCAGACTCCCATCGCCAACATACCTGTTCCCGCCGCTCGCCGCGCTGCTCGCAAATGACCTTGAAGGGTTCCCAGATTAGTGCACTTAAGCAAGTAATTAGATCAATTAATGGTGCAGTTTGAGACGTGGGAAGAAGAGAGGAAAGAAGCCCACCCCCTCTTCCTCTCTCACACTCCTGCAGTATAGCTGTAACACCTTAACCAAATCACATGGCACTTATTTCCATTGTTAAGCTTCCCTTCCCTTTTTAAATTGACCTGTTAATTAAGGTCTATTATGCATCTAATCAGATTGTGAATGCAGATTTTTTATTTTCTAAAAAAAAAAAATCTAAAAGTGGGTTCTTTTTCTCTTTCTTTTTTTTTGGTGTCTTAGGATCTTATTATGCCAAGCAAGCAACGAGAAGCCCATTCTGGAAAAAAAAAAACTTTTTTTGTTGTTGATAAAGGGCACTAATGAAGCTCTTGAAGTACCCCTCCTCCCTCAGTTTTCACCACATCACTTGTCACCTTATCTGCTTTCTTCTCAACCACACCACCCTTACACACATACACACATACACACACAAGCGATTCACACCCCCTTCAACTCCTTTGCGTGCATAATTGCAGTTTGGTAGCACATGATTTAAGGTGGTTAATGATGTGACCTCCATCATTCTATGACGTCTAATCAGCATTCAGAGGGTAATTTAAATGGCCAGCCACAGCCGCATAGAAAAGTTTCTTTTTTTTCTCCACAGTCTCGCCAAGCGAGCCCCAGTAGCTTTGACCTCTACTGAAGAAGCGGCTGTTGTAACACACACCAACTGACCGACACACATACCTACACACATACACACACACACATACACACACACATCTGTGTCAATACCTCGCAAACCTTTATATGCCACATCACGTAAAGCAAGAAAATCCTTTTTTTAACCTTTGCGGAGAACAGCGGAGGTAATTGAGAGGATACCCTTCAGCCGCTTGCAGGCTCGTGTTTGTACACACAGGAAGAAAGGAAGGGAGCAAGAGAAGGTGCAGAGAGAAAGAACCACATATAGGGCCCGATAATGCACACAGCGCACAGTGCTTTCGTGACTTGCCCAACCTGTTATTGCTATTTTGTGCGAGCGCATCCTTCTTTTTTCCGCCAGAAATGTACGTTGTCAAGATAGCAGATGGCTTTGTCAGGCGTGTCAGTGAAAGAAGGGGTGTGGTGCGGCACATAGCGCATAGCGGAAAAACCTGGTCAGGAATCATTTGCGTATTGTTCAAAGGCTATTTTACGGGCGCTTAGTGCTTTGGGATATGGAAGACTGCAGGCTACTTTCATCAGCAGGATCAAGCAGCAGCCAAGTCCTCAAAATATAAAATTCAAATGTACATCACATACATCACACCATGGTTATTTTATTAAAATATGTAATATTTGCAAACCTTAGTTGTTTGCAGTTAGCACTGAGAATGAATAAGTAACTGACGGGCTATTTGACCAGTGGCGGACACAGGGATGTAAATACACAAATTCAAGCGAGATTGTCAAGAAACAAGACTGTACATACTGTATTAGGCTACACCACCAGAACATCATTTTATTTTAGTTTTATTTTGGTCATATATACTGTAAATTTACCATGCCTTCACCTCGCGCACATTTTCTTCACATGAAAACATTTCGCCAAGTAGGCTATAGGCTAATCCGCTATCATAATACATAACGCACCATGGAACATGGAATGCGCCGTGCGCCGGACTTTTAAAGGGAATGAGAGTGTGAACTGTTATTGGTTTGTAACATGCTACGCCCCAAACACACCCATGACTAATTTACTCATTTAAGACAACCCATTTGAATTATGAGCCAGGCGCGATGCCCACTTTTCCTACAGGCAATATAGCGTTCTGCGCTGGCCCCTCCCCCAAAGACAACTGCGTTTTAGACTTCAGACTATGCGCGATTGAACTTGAAAATCTGGCTCAAAGAAGGAGAGAGATGAGCTACAAGGTGTTGGGGGAGTAATTACTCTTTCATCCAATAAAACTGGGATTTGCTTCAATTACAAACGCCCGACTTTTAATTAAGCGGCGTGTGTATATTTAGCTGCTGGTTTATAAATGGCTGCTATTAATAACGCCTAAACAGGGCGTAGCCTGTGGCTGGTGTGCCTCAACAACCCGAGCACAGGTGGAGAGAGAGAGAGAGAGAGATGGGTGACAGACCCCACTGATCTCAGAAGGGGGTTGCTCTACCTCCCTGTGCTCTAGTGTGGGCCTGGGGCACCTGACACCAATCCGTCATAAGCCTGTAGGGTAATTAACCAAGTGATATGACCGCTGTGACAAAGGCATGGCTTGGGTTCCACTGGGAGGGTGAGGCATTTCCACTGCCGCACGATGTTGCCCCACCGTTGCGGATGTCACTTTGGTCTGAACTGTGTGAAAGTGAACGGCCAATGACAAACCTCCAGGGAGCTTCTCAGCTGTGCTTTGGATGAAAAGTTAGAAGCCATGATGAAGGCTAAAGGTTAACATTGTGTAACCCACGTTACTATTGGTGGTCAGAAGACCAGACTACGCCA
>JAGFZM010000208.1:127-14061 GCA_017657215.1 Limnothrissa miodon
TGATAAACACTAGGTTTTTATGTAGTTCCTATGATAAACACTAGGTTTTTATGTAGTTCCTATGATAAACACTAGGTTTTTATGTAGTTCACAAAAACAGGCACAAAAAGACAAGTCTCAATAATCATTAACATTAATCATTAACTGGGTCTCAAGTGTCATCAATAAAAACATTTGAATGTATTTGATTGACTGCATGAGGCTGGAGAGGTCACATGAAGGAGCTTGCAGTCTGAAACCTCAGGTTGGAGCAAGAACCCCTTTGACAGCTGCACAGCTCTGTCA
Source organism: Limnothrissa miodon (assembly GCA_017657215.1). NCBI lineage: Eukaryota > Metazoa > Chordata > Actinopteri > Clupeiformes > Clupeidae > Limnothrissa > Limnothrissa miodon. The sequence continues at coordinate 413 of JAGFZM010000208.1, forward strand.
CATATGCACAGGTTTCAAAATGTGTACTTATGCACACACACACATAAACATACACACACACACACATACACAACCTTTTTTGATGAGGAAAAGGGTTGCAATATCAAAATCCCATTACCTAGATGGATAGTAAACAATAAGGTATAAGTCGATTAAGTGTGTTTAGTGCACTTATGCACTCACTTCAGGTTAAGTTTGAACACCTTCAAAAAGGCTATTTTTCTTCTCTGAGTTTCTGCAGGCAAAGAGTCTCCCTCCACCAAACAGGGCTCATATAGCTCACCCTATACACTCCAACATGCTAATAACAGGGTCCGTCTGCCCAAAGTTCAACTGCAGAAGGCCCAGCCATGGCGTTAGATGACACAAAGGACAAATGGGGTCAGGGGTCACATGAAGTGTTTATTAAACTCACTTTGTCAGGGGCGTCCCTGAGGGACCAGTAAACCAGACAAGTACTTGAAAGTGGTCTGACCGGGTAAAGGGCCGCCATCATCCCAGCAAGACACAGCGCCTGTGTGGAGGACCTGGAAGAAGACTACCTTTCATGACAGCAGGGCAACTGACTCTTGCACAAAGACAGTAACGATGGACAGGAGAGAGGTTTTGAGGGAGTTGTTTTTATTTGTAATACCAACAAACTTTGGTAATTTAGCAAATAGGAGTGATAAAAATGCACTCCGGGCAGCGCCCGCGAGCACACCTAAGGAACAAATAAATAAACACAGCGAAACAGATTTACAGCCTAGAACTCTTTTCTTTAGAACATCAACAGAAACAAACAAAAAAAATACTACTTTCAATTTTGTAATCCAAAACAAACAAAAAAAAGACACCGTCTCATTATGCTTATGGTGTCTTCTACACTGGGGTCCTTAGTTTTAAATAAAGCTTTTCTCTCTCCCTCTTGCCACTACAGGGCGCATGTTTGACTTCAATAAATAGAGAGATGTCCATTTCAACATGCACGGAGGGGCGGACGTGAGTTTGGTTGTACATCTACACTATATACACTTGAAATACACTAACGTGTGTCCATGAGAGTTTTTTTCCCTTTGAATCCTGCATTTCTTCTGGCTTTTCACTCTGTGGCACTGTCATGGTCATCACAACAAGGGATTTGGAGAAGAAAAAGGGGGGTTAAAGGTGCAGTCAGCAATACCAGTGGGCGTAACGTTTGTGTTTCTGTTTATATTTATAAGCAGACACTTTTGACCCGGTAGAAGAGCACAACACACCACAGAGGAAGCTCACCTCTGACTACAGTCCTTCTGTATAAGCTGTTATTGTGTGGGGCACAGGCTTTATTTGTTTTCAGTTTTCGGAGCCCAGGTATTGTAAAAAGACTGCATTTAGAATGAAGAAAAATGAGGATCTTACGACTCATGAGGAGACATTATATTTATGTTTTTAAAACTGTAGTGTGTCTTACAAACATGTAGCATTGCTGACTGTACCTTTAATTAAAAAAGGTCTGTATGAGATATATTATTACAAATGTCAAGACGACCTCTAATTGTCTCAGCTACTGTATGTCAATACAAAATTATGTTCAAGCAATACACTGAAGCAAGTTTATTATTAGTCAATTTCAACAACAACAAATAAACAAAAACAAACAGAAAATCAAACAAAAGAATGGTCACGGTCCACATCTTAAAGCTTAATGTGTTGATGCCACCAGTCATTCTGCTACACATTTTCAAAACATTTTTTTGACAAACTGACAAGCATGTTTTTTTTTCCCTATCCGACTAACGTAGTAAGTGTGAAATCGTCCATTATCCTTTTTTATTGTTTGTAGAGGAGACAGTTTGCCGACCGCCATGCTGTGAGAGCCCCTTTGAACACTGGTCAGCCACCAGGGTCCGTCTTCACTGCACAGCCACGGGCATGACACGAGACGAACATCCTACGTTAACTTCCAAGCCCATCCGACTTCCTCTGCTCTCTTAGTGGGGTGAGGTTGGTGTGTTCATAGTTGTCTCTTTAGATGTTTGTTTGTTTGTTTGAGAGTTAGTTTGTTTTGGTTGTTTGTTTGGCTGGCTGGTTGGTCGATTGGTCGGTTGGTGCGCAGAGAAGAATGCGATGTTTGGTTTTCAGGAGGCAAAGTAGGAACTCTGCATGGAGTAGAGGCGATCGATGGGGTTTCCCACGCGGGACTGCAGGGAGCCCTCGGAGGCAGCCAGGAAGCAGTCACTCAGGCTGGTGAGGGACGTGTCGCTGTCAATGTCATGGAACACAGAGTCAGTCCCTGTGAAAAAAAAGAGTGTGAAACAAAACATTAGTTTACATTCTTCCCCCCCCCCCAAAAAAAAAACAAACAATAAATAAACAAGACAAAAAAAAAACTTGAGAGCAGAATAGATGAAGGATAAAATGTGCCCCATGTCAGTAAAGTCGACAAACTCTCTTTCTAAACGAAACAATAACGTTTATATGGAGCCATCAGCAAAACTGAGGCTGTGTGCCAGTCTCTGTGGTGAAATGTGCCGCTCTCTAATTATCAACCATTGGCACACAAATCAATATTTCAGCTCTTCAAAGATGCAATAAAAGAAAATCACACACACATAACAATGGGCTCCCAGGGTAGGCTATGTTCAGTGCTGTGGTGCATTCAGCTGCTAAATGTGTGTGTGTGTGTGTGTGTGTGTGTGTGTGTGTGCGTGTGTGTGTGTGCGTGTTGTGTTTATTGGGGGCTGTAATCCCTCTAGAGTGACAGCGTGCTTAATTGTGGGGTTGACGGGAGCTCTCTCTTGGGTGTCATGGCTGCTTTATTGGCTTGCGCTGATCCAAATGACACTGTTACATCAGTGCCCGGGACAGTTTGATGGCGCATGAATTTTTAATAAGCCCCGGCGCTTTATTGGTTTCCCCGTGTTGCCACGGCAGCCGGAAGGGCCAGTGGGTTTGGCTCGGGTGAGGCGGGAGGCGACGGAGACGCCGAAACCAACCAATCATGAATCACCAAACTGATGATTCTCAATCCCAGCACAAACAACAAACCTCAGGCACAGATAGATGTATAGACAGGAGAGACAATCATCCCTCTCTCTCTCTCTCTCTCTCTCTTTCTGTCTCTATGTGTGTGTGTGTGTGTGTGTGTAACTAAGTGTGATAAAAGCACCTGTTTTACAGTGCTTACTAATACATGTAAGAAAGGGTTGGAGTGCTGATTTAAAAATATGTGTACTGTGTGTGTGTATGGTGTGTATGGTGTGGGTGTGCATATGTGTGTATCTGTATCTGTATCTCTGTGTGTGCGTGTGTGCAAGTAACTTGCGATTTCCACACAGTACTTGTGATACATGTAAGCAGGTGTTGGAGTTTGTATGTGTGTGTGTGTGTGTGTGTGTGTGTGTGTCTTGAAGTGGGCTGTGCATTTGACTACAGTCTAGAGGATGCCTATCTTACCAAGTATCAGCCACTCAGAGACATTGTTGTACAGCTTGGGTACAAATGTAAGCTGTTGGTGTATATATTTGGAAGCCTGGGTAATGTCCACAGACTAGTAGTCAGGGGTTTGCAGATTGCTGGTCTCTCTAAGACAAGAGCAAAGGCTCTAGAAAAATTTTGCTCAATTTTGGTGATAATTGGGAGTCGACACATATGGAGAAGGCGCTGCTTTTTGTACCCATGAACTGAGACCAGAGGCATAGGCTACTGGGTTTGCAATGCTGCTGTCTAAAATTGTTTGTGTTCAATGAAATTCATTGTAAAATGTGACCACAAATAAAGGTATTAAAATGTGTATGTATGTGTGTGTGTGTGTGTGTGTGGTCTCGTCCTACTCACCATATGGATTCATATGATCCCCAGGCATCTGCGGCGGAGTGAGGCCTTGCTGGAAGGGGTCTGTGCTGTAGCCGTTGGGCTCCATGGCAACCAGCTGCTGCTGCTGGGGCGGCCCCAGTGGAGTGTAGGAGCTCATCAGGCCCTCCATGCGGCCAGAGATGACTTCTGGAGGACAAGAGACTCACAGATCAGACACAACACAGAGAGCGCAGAGGGCAGAGAGAGAGAGAGAGAGAGAAAGAAAGAGAGAGAGAGAGAGAGAGAGAGAGACGCTCGCAGCCAACTATCTCACTCTTCAAAGGTTTTAGCTTTAAGCCATGCAAAAGGCTGCAGGTTCTCCAAGAATAAAAAAAAGATATTTTAGGTGTTTTGTGGAGGAACTGTTGCAAGACAGATGCTGTTGTTTGTGTTAGAATGTTCTGGAAGTGAAACATGGCATGTAACCTGTGTTATGCATTGTATTTTGAGCAAAACAGACAGAGAAAAAAAGTCAGAGGAAAGAAGACAGAGTAAAAGAATTAGTTTTCATCCACACCCCCCCCCCCAAACACACACCCACACACACACACCCACACACACACACACACACACACACGCACATGCACACACACACACGCACACACACACGCACACACACACACACACACACGCACACGCACACGCACACACCCACACCCACACGCACACGCACGCACACACACGCACACACACACACACACACCCACACAGGCACACACACACACACACACACGCACACACACACACACCCACACACACACCCACACAGGCGCACACACACACACACACGCACACACACCTTGACCCAGTCTCTGGGAGTTCTGCTGCTCCTGTTGCTGTTGCTGTCTGCGTGCCAACTTCTTCATCTGGAAGAAAGAGGAGGCCATCCATCAGACATCAATAACACACATCACAGCACTGACAAGCACAGCCACTCCAAACACACACAGCTCATTAGCCTGGTGTGTGTGTATGTGTGTGTGTGTGTGTGTGTGTATGTGTGAGTGTGTGTGTGTGTGTTTAACCAGTTGTGTTTGAGGGAGAATCGGGCCGATGCCTCACCTTGGCTCTCTGGTTCTGGAACCACACCTGGACTACTCGCACACTCAGCCCCGTCTCGGCAGCCAGGGTCTCTCGCACCTAGCAACAGAGTTCACGCTATTAGTCTCTCTCTCTCACACACACACACTGTCTGTATACTATCAATAAAACTATTTGTTTAATATTCCTAATGTAGGAAGTCATACTTTCAGTGAGGTTCAGTTGTAAATTGTACTGTACTATATACACATAATGTAATGTTTGGCTAAATGTTTGTAAATTGTAATGTACTATATACACATACTGTTTATTTACCATGACTACTGATACCTAAAAATCTTTACATTTTCCAGTTATTGTGTCAAATAATATCATGTCATGACTTTTTTTTAATCATAATGCATCGTGGGTTGAGTGTAACATACATGCGTACATGCGTGGTGCATAGTGAGAGCAAAAAAAATAGTCTGGCGTCTTACTTTTCGGCAGGGTTTTGAGGAGACCTCAAAGGAGGCCTTGAAGGCGCGTCTCTGTTGGGTGGTGAGGATGGTGCGGGGTCTCTTGGGCCTGCGGGGATCTTTGCCGTCGTCACTGCCCTTGCCCTGACCCCCGGTGCCCTTCTCTGGCTTCACATCCAAGTCCTCGTCCTCGCTCTTGTCTAAAAACACACACACACACAGAACTCAGTCATCTTTTTTCTACAGTTTATAAAGTTAAAGCTGCTGTGACAGAAACGCAAGAAGTCATTGACAAGACAATGTTTCCCACAAAATTGTCAGAGATTATAGTGTGTGTGTGTGTGTGTGTTTGTGTGTGTGTGAGTCCATTGCATCCTCAGATAAATGTGTCGGGATGGCACAGATGAAAGAATTAATTCAAATCTACGCATAAGAGGGAAACATCAGAATCCATGTATCCAACACTGGGATAAAATTAGGCTTGGCTACTATCTGGACTACAGTGGAACAAGTTCCATGTAGACTTTGGAAGCTGCTATTAGTCTAGGTACTGAGTGGGAGACGCTGCCTTTGAAGATGGGATTAAGGAAGGCCAAGAGGAAAATGAAGTAAAGACTGCAGAACTGGTTTTGGAACCAACAGAACAAGGCCTGCTAGCAGAGACAAGTGATGAGCTTTAGAACCCAATCACACACATGCTGTAGGTCCTGCTCCTGGAGTTTGGCCACTAGAGCCACTAGCTGCTACTTACATGAAAATGTCTTTGGATGAATAGTCAGTAATCTGTGTGGTTTAAAAATACTTTGATATTAAACATTCTAGATTTGGTATACTTTAGTATTATATCTACATATTTGAACTTGTAGCCCTGTTGGATCTCCTGATAAAAGGGTGTTATAAATGAAATGTATTATTATTTATTTACCTTTGATTGTGACATCTAATTTTTAAAAGGCTTAAAAACTTAATAATAATCAGTGTGGTTTTAATGTACTTTGTTGTCTGGTATGAACACTTGAATGGCATTATGGCAAGTAATAATGGCCCACTTTATTCCCTCTGTACAACTAAAACAAAAACTATATAAAAGTGAATCTTAATGGCCTTTTGAAATGCATTTAAACTTTTCCCATAAAAAAATTGGATTTGCCATTAACACTTGCCCCCCCACCCCATGAGGAAAGATCTAAATTTTTAATCTTTCCCTCTTTTCATCGTAGACATATTGGTCCACTACACAAACATCCCATAATGTCTGATTGCCATGGTGCCATGCAGAACTCAATAGGAGCAGGTCAATAGGATGTCAATATCATATATGGGCATCTGCCTGCGTCCTGGGAAATAATCAAACACTTCATCTCAACAGCTGCTGCACATCAGTGTCATTATACTGGCCGGGGAGGACCGTACAAAACAGTGTTACGTACTCGTTAAGACATAACTCTGTTATATTGTCCATATTTTATACAGCAGCCTGCAGTGATCAAAGATAATAGGCCCCATGCGGAAGCAACTGCCTTGAAGTGAACTCAGACTACTTGGGCCCTTAGCAGCACGTATTGGTGGGCTTAAGGCAAATACATTTATCTCATCATCATTTTTTTATGATTTTCCGACTGTGTTCTAATCCAAAGCAGTTAACCATTATGGTCTGGCGGCCGGCCATATTATTTGTTAAGAGCTCGGCCTGTGATAGGAGACAGTAAAAAAAAGCGTGCTTCGGCCGCGGCGTGTCTGCCAATCATCGCAATACATCTATTTAATGGCTTCCAGAGAGCCTAATGCTCAGGACACCAGCGCTTTTAGGGGGCTCTTGTTGAGATGTATAGAAACAGCTGTGCGAACTCATGCCTTTTGTGCCTGTGTGCTCATGCAAGTGTGTGTGTGTGTGTGTGGTTTTAGGGGGACCAGTTGTGACTGTTGTGAAGGTACCTTGCTAGCCCAATCACCCCCATGCCCACACACACACACACTCACCCAAGTCAGAAATCTCAGGGCTGACTGAATTGTGTGTGCATGTGTAAGTATGTGTGTGTGTGTGTGTGTGTGTGTGTGATTATTGTGTAATTATTGTGTTGGAGGGCTAGTTGTGAAACCCAAGCTGACGCAGCTTACTAAAACCCCCCCACTCCCCCTCACCTGAGTCCGAGTTCTCGGGGCTGACTGAGTTGAGCAGCTCCTTCTCGCGCTCGTAGTCGCTCTTGCAGAGCAGCTGTCCCTCCTTGAGGACGAACTCGTCGCCCTTGCAGAGCTGACGCTCGCACACGCAGCAGCAGAAGCAGCCCAGGTGGTAGACGCTCTCAAGCGCGCGCATCACAAACTCCGTCGGCGCAATCTTCTCCAGGCACCCGCTGCATTTGGTGGCAAACAGCCTAGAGAGGAAGAGGGAGAGAGAGAGACAGAAAGAAAGAGAGGGGGGGGGGGGGGGGGGAAGAGCATGTTTTTAATGAGGGCAAATCTGTGACCAGGAGGATGGAGATGGAGACTCAGGAGGAAACTTGGGAGAGGGGACTCGGACATTAACTTTAGGGGCCCTTTGGATACAAAAATCAGGTCATGTTCACAGTATTCTCACGTTAACAGCGTGTAGAGCAATCCTGCTGCTCCAATGTGATTACAGCCTGGCACCGCGTGACAGATCACCTCCACGGGACTCCAATGATGGAACCCTCTGGAACACCCCAACCCCTTGCTGCTCGTGCTGCAGTCATCAGCACTCATGAACATTTCAGTAGTGGAACACTGGAGAAATCTCCTCTAATCGCAGCGGCTTCCCAGGGCATCGTCAGGACCTCGGATAGCGAGGGCGAGGCTGAGAGAGAGAGAGTGCGGTGCCAGCCTGCCGCGCTGATAAAAGACCCGTTCATGAATATTGAAGGGGGAGGATGGGGCACAGCTGACGAACGGGGTGCCTTCCCCCGGAGGCTTAGTGCGAACGTGTATTACACACACACACACACACACACACACACACACAAAGGCACCAAGGTGTGGCCCCCTGGCAGCTCGTTGGTATGGTAATGACTTTTGCGAGAGGCTTTTTAATAAGTCGCTCAATATGACGGTGTGTTTCACAGCACCTCTGGGCCTGGAGTTAGCTAGAGGGGTGGGAGAGGAACAGAGATGTGTGTGTGTGTGTGTGTGTGTTGATGGCGGGGGGCGGGTGAAAAACAAATTGAAAGAGAGAGAAGGGATGAGTATCTCGGGGTAGGAGGAGGAGAGATAGTGGCCGAGCAAGAGATGGACGCAGAGAAAAGAGAAAAGAGGAAGTGGCCGTGAAGAAGTGAAAGAGGATAAGACGGAGTCTCCGGTGTGAAAAGGAGAAAGAGAGAAAGAGATTAGGGCGCAAAACGCTGAAAGGTCTCTCTTAGTGCGGCCCTTGTGCATCGATGTGTAATACCAGCCTCGCCGGCCGACAAAAACGCCTTAAAACCCTCCATCCGGATGAGTCCCGCCATGTGTGTTTGTGTGGCGTGCTTAAGCTATTCTCTCCGCGGCTAGTCGGAGAGGGAGAAAGCGAGCTAATCTCATAAGACATCGCTCCTCCACTTCCTCTCGCTGTCACCTTGCATTATGCCGCTGCCTGTAATACCCCTGGTCCCTCGAGGGATCTTCCTGTCCCCTCCATTGTCCCGTCCCTCCTAATCCCCAATTCTTTTTTAGGAGGGTGGGGGGGTGGAGGGGTGGGGCAGGGGCCCCCCGACGGTTCATCCGCCACGGGATCTGCGCCGCACACCCACGCGTGACGCCCTCGCCGCGGCAACCAAACAGCACCCGACTGCCGTTGGCACCTCTGGACGCGGTTTTGGGGGGATTCCCCCAACAGGGACGGCTTGTCCGTCCTCGGGAATCATGGGTAAAAGAGCGAGGTGGGTGTGGGTGATTGGCATTTAATTTGCTCATGGAACCCTTGGGTTGGGGATCTGGGTTCCAGTGGCCTGGTCTGGAAAAGACTTTTAGGCTGTAGTATGTTGTGTGTGTATGTGTGTACGTGTGTGTGTGTGTGTGTGTGTGTGCATGGCAATGTAGATTAAGCTAATCACTGTGGCTAAGTCCCTTTGGAGTCCTAGCTTGAAGGAATCCTCTCAAAACTGGTGAAGCCTGACGTGCTTGTTTCTGAGGGACACTTCCCTTCTCTCGGTGACAATACCAATACCAAACTACCAAACTGAAACAGGAAACTGTCACACCAGCTCTACTCATGGTGGAGCCAACATGGAGCCTAAAGTTTCCCTGGAAAAGAAACCCTGGTGCTTCGAGGAAAGAAGCTAAAAGAACGAAAGAGAGAGAGAGAGATAGAGAGATGGAAAGAGAAAGAGAAAGAGAGAGAGAGTGGGCGGCCTATGAGAACCACCCTGTGTGTCGTTTGTGTGCTTGGCTCTCTCTGTTTGTTTGTCTCCTGCTATTTATCCCCTTGTTTGGAGCCACCAAAGTTGCCTAATAGGGCAACATCAATATTGACTCAGGGGACCAGTAACCAGGCAGAAGCCTGTACCCCCCCCCCCCCCCAATCGCCCCCCCCCACACACACTCCCACCCATCCCTCCCCCGTGCCCTGCCCCAAACCCCTGCTTTGGGAAGAGTTGGTCTGTAATCCCCCGGGGTTGGATGTGCCTAAGAGACTCCCCAGTGAGATCATTGATCTCTTTGTGGCTTTTCATCTCCCTGCTTTCTGCGCTAGCAAGAGACTTTTGCTCTCTCTCTTTCTCTCTCTTTCACCCTCTCTTTTCTACCTTTGGGTCTCTTTGGCAATCACTGCATTTTCCCCCTTTTGATCTTACTTCTTACTTTTAAACCAAATTCCATTTCTTCTTTTTTATTTATTTGCATTCATTCAAACTCTCCGGAGAAAACCAGAAGCCATGGGACTTCCTGGACCCTTCAAAGAAGGGAAAAAAAAATCTCTCATGACACAGAGATAAGTGTCATATCATAACTTTGACTCAGGACCAATACAAGCTGACCATCAGTAAGCAGACTAATGACATTATGCTTGTTTGATTGTGTGTGTGAATGTGTGTGTGTCTGTGTGCGTGTGTGTGAGAGTGTGTGTGTGTGTGTGTGTGTGGGTGTCGAGGCTCTGGCTGGCTTTGGCTATACTACACATGCCCACTGCTGTGGCTATCCCCGGTCTTATCTTCTTATTGCTGATGTTTGCAAAAACAGCCCATTTGACCAACAGATGTGTGTGTGTGCGGGGCCAGGGCTGCTTCTGTACGTGACTGTGCTGGTAATTATATTCCACCTCATCCCCCTTGGCAGGCCACTCTTTTCAATGGCTCTTTGATGCCGTCATGGACTGCCAGGCCTACAGTAGGACCTAACAGAGAGGAGGATGAGGAGGGTGGAGGTGGGGGAGGAGGAGGAGGAGGAGAGGAGGGAGATTTTTTCCGACCGCTCCTTCCACTACTACATAAACGAGTGCACACATGCGGCACTACAAAGGGGCGAAGGGTGTCATTAAACAGTGCAGCTTCAAACGCCTCGAAGGCTCCTCTATGGATGGAGATCCACGGCATGGAAAATGTAGTGTGGTTTATGCGAATTATTTTGATTATCAAAGACACACACACATACACATACACACACACACAGAGTACACACGTCTAACATAGGAACTGTTCCGACTTATCAAAGAGGCACTGACACTAGCCACATCCACCCTCGCAAAAGGCACAAGTTGACTTCATTAGCACCGGTGTTTTAATTGAGGATAAGCGTTCATTGATTAGAGTGCCTTGAATGGAAAACCAAATGGAAAATCCAATCTGCGAAGGGACTCCATGTTGTACACATATGGCACTAACAATGTACGTCCAAAAAAAACATCCCCTTCTCAAAGCGAAAATGACAGTAAAACCCACTTCTGGTTTGGCAGTTGCATTTGTTAAGTTCGCCACGCTTCCGTAGCAGATTTGAAAAAGATGGCTACTTATTTAACGAGAGAGGGAACTCGTGACTGGGCTGGACCCGTGTGCACAGCCAGTAGCTGGGGGGACAAATGGAGTCTGACACTAGCGTGTGTTTGCCCCTGTCCCCTGAGCAAAGTCAAGCAGCTAAACAACCTCCTGATTCTTAGCACATTAGCATGCTAATGAGGCCATAAAGGCTAACACTTTGTTTTCTAATTAAAGCCCAGCAGGTATGCTATACACAAAGACCGGAAGACAGAGAGAGAGAGGATGAAAAAAAAAAGATAAAAAAGAGAGAAATGGAGAAAGAGAAAAGAAGAGAGAACAAAAAGGAGATGAAATAAGGGAGATGAATATAGAGTGAGAGAGAGAGAAAGAGAGAGTGAGAGGAGGAAGAGGGAAGGGAGATGAATATACAGAGTGCAGAGTGTGTGTGTGTGTGTGAGAGAGAGAGCGAGAGAGAGAGAGAGAGGGAGAATAAAAGTGTGTGTACATAAATAAAATAAATATAAAAGCCTGTTCATGGAGCTGCTCAGTGCGCGGGCTGTTGTAAATCCCTCGGTAAACTAAAGGCGACGTTCCTTTTGTGGAGAGCACAGGAGAAGAGAAAGGCTCAGGCAGAGAGCTAGCACTGGAAATACAGAAAAGACAGGAGAGATGTGAGAATGAGATAAAGAGATGGACAGAGAGAGAGAGGGAGGAAAAAAAAGAGAAAGAGAAAAGAAAGAAAGAAAGAGAAGGCTGGAGCAGGTACACAGGGACTGTGTTTGGACAGCTGCTCTTCCTGTGGATGGCTGTGCCTTTCAGGTTACAGTTTACTCAGAGAGAGGGAGGGAGAGAGAGAGAGAGAGAGAGAGAGAGAGAGAGAGAGATAATACAAGAATACACTCCAAGGGGAGTGGAGGGAGGGAGGGTATCAGGGAGGAGGCCAGCAGACAGTCAGTGATGTGATGTTTGCCCGATATGTCCGAGCAAACCAAACACTACTGTGAGCGCGATGAGTCGAACAGAAAGTGTTTGGCCAGAGGGTGCGTCAGGAAACATCGCATTCATTTCATCCAAAAAATTGACTTAGTGTTAGAACTGGTGACACTCGGAAGAGTTAATGGGAGATTGTTCTAAATTTAGTTGATTTCAATAAGTTTACCTAACCCTGCCCTCCACACACACACACACACATGCGCACACACACACACACACACATCGGAGCCTTGCCTTCACCTTCCAGCTGGGTCACAGAATATTGAGTCTTATGGATCTCAGATGAGAGTTTGGTGCCGCGCTCTTTGTACTCTCCAAGAAACTTTTTTTCTTAGTGTGTGTGCTCTGCTTCTTATCAGATCACCCCTCTGCTGAAACACACACACACACACACACACCAGAACCAGCCCTTCCCGCCTACCTCCACTGAAAAGATTGGTCAGTCCACCAGACCTGCAAGATGCTGGATATGACTGAGTTGCTCCAATACACATACGTGTTGCACGGCCACGTTCCCTCATTGGTTGAATACTCCAAGCACACACACACACACACACACACACACACACACACACACACACTGCTCATGGACCTGAAACACTCATGCTCTTTAATAACCGGGCAGACCCAGCTGCGCCTTTCCGAGCTCGTTTGGGTGAAGCCTCGCAGACGCCGGCACTCGCTCAGGCCCAGCGGGGGGAGACTGAGCTCATCGCTGAGAAGGGTAAATACAGAGATGATGAAGGGCTGCTAGACTGGAGAGAGAGAGACAGAGAGAGAGAGAGAGGGGGCAAAGAAAGAGAAAGAGAGAGAGAGAGAGAGAGGGCAAAGAGAGACAGAGAGAGAGAGAGAGAGGGCAAAGAAAGAGAAAGAGAGAGAGAGAGAGAGAGAGAGGGCAAAGAGAGACAGAGAGAGAGAGGGCAAAGAAAGAGAAAGAGAGAGAGAGAGAGAGGCTGAATGGCAGAGTGGCCTGTTGCAGCGAGCCATGCGGCCACTAGCCGTGGTTGTGACTCCTTCTGGTCCCTCGGTCAACTCAGTGGCACCTACAGCTTACTTTTCTCATTGACGAGAAGCTAATCGAGACATATTGAGCTTGAAACCAAATAGCATTAGCCTTTTAGCCCTTCGATAATGCAGCGATGCTAGCAAATCAGAATAAAATAGTAGGCTATTAGCTTGTCAGCCGGATTGCCATTGCAGTAACATTAGCCGCGCTGGTGCAGGGTTGTCTCACTATAAAAAAACGCAGGTCAGCTGTAGGTTTACGACACTGGAGGTTGTAATATGTGTGTGTGTGTGTGTGTGTGTGTGTGTGTTTCGGGGTAGGGGGGCTGTGTAGGATAGATCCCTGAGCCTACTCTGAGATGGATTATCACTGTTGTCAGAGCAGGGTGTGTGTGTGTGTGTGTGTGGGGGGGGGGGGGGGGGGGGGGGGGGG
>JAGFZM010000208.1:19159-32904 GCA_017657215.1 Limnothrissa miodon
CACATTTACAAACAGAGAAATGTACGTTTTGAGATCAGCTCACAGACATACACAATCTCTCTCTCTTGCTCTTTTGCACATATATCTACCCCCCCCCCCCAACCACACACACACAAACACACACACACACACACACACACACACAGAGACAAACAGGCAACAGCTGTGTCGTGATTGGCAAATATTGACAGGAACATCAATGTGAACATAAATGCAATAAGGCCTATTTCAATATTTCAATATTCCCCGTCATAATTAGATTTCATAGTGTGTGTGTGTGTGTGATGTTCCCTATCTGGTGGCAGTCAGTGATTATTACCTCTCTGATGCCTTCAAGCACCACACAGAAAGATGTCCCCAGGCCTGATGAGCCACCCCCACAGACACACACACACACACACACACACACACACACTCCATCCCCAGGGGCAGAGCCATGAAGCAGCAGCCCTGCTAGTGCAGTCCTGGGGACAAAGGGGTGCCCGCAGGTGTCTGGCAGCCGCTGTCTACTGTTCTGGGGTCAGCAGCACCCGTCTTCTAAATGCCCTGCAGGCACAAGGCTTTTCTCTGTGCCTCCATCCCACCACACCACCACCCACCATCCCTGTCCCCGTGCCACCTCCTACCCACAACCCCTTGGGGCCAACCTTTCCCCTGCCCCCTACCCTTACAGATCCCCCCCAGTCCCCATCCCCAAACTACCCCATCAGGGGGTGGGGGGTGGAGGGTTGGGGGTCAGGGTTGACTTGCTAAACCCCAGTGCACTGACGACCTATTGAAAACAGTTTGCTTACAGATAACAGATAACCTCCACTCATGCTCACACACACACACACACACACACACACACATACGATCAAACACACCCCCATTATGGAGGGAATTTATGCTTATGCCCATCCTCCTGTGCTCCTGTTGGTGTGGTCACGGTGCATTCTAGAAGCGTGGTCTCCACCACGTCCACAGAGAGCCTTAAATGGCCGCGCTGAGGTCATGTTTATTAGCCAGTGAGTAAGAATTACATTTGTAGCAAAGCTGGACGCTGCCTAGGGTACAAAGGCAGTATTTTATGCCTGCATGTGAGGACGTGGACAAATCACACATGCGTTCAGGCCAGCGCGCCTCACGCGGTGAGATTTACTGCCACTTGCGCGCCCTCCCCCAATACACACACACACGCACACATTCAGACACACACACACTCTCAGACACAATCCCCAAAAGAAAAAGAAAACCCTTAAGGGCAGTCATTTTAAAGAAAGACATCACGCTACTTACTTTGTCTTCATTTTCCTGTGTCATTCTAAGCGTGTCTGTGTGTGTAATGGGGGGGGGGGCAGTGTGTGTGTGTGTGTGTGTGTGAACAAACTGGTTTCTTTTTTGTGGGGGCGTGTGTGGACAATAAACCCCCCTCTGTCACCACTGACACCCAGCTGCTGGGCTGAGAGGCGATGACAAGTGAGTGTGTGTGTGTGTGTGTGTGTGTGTGTGTGAAACAGTGCCTGTGTCTAATTCTATCAGTGGTCATGGTCCGCACAAGTGTGCAGCAAAAAGAAAACAAATTAAAGCCTGAAATTGTCATCACTGCCCAAGGGGGGTGGGACTCCCATCCTTAGGGAGGGGCCTCCAAGAATTGCACAACTGCTCCTGAATGTGCAGTATCTGTGAGTGTGTTTGTATGTGTGTGTGTGTGTGTGGTCGGCTGTGTGGTAATCTCGCATGAATCATAAACACACTTGTGCTGGCAGCATCAGCATGATCAAAGGGTTTTTTTTTAGGCTGCACATGGGCGGTGCGGCGGTACAGTTGTGGCCAGAGGCGCTAGCGGAGGACAGACTGGTCCTGCACCGATTCACAGCCCACCTGCTGTGCCTGAGAGGTGAAGAGACTCCCATCCTCAAGCAGAGAGAGAAGAGAAAAGAGAGAGAGAGAGAGAGAGAGAGAGACAAAAAAAAAGCACCACCATTTCTCTGGGCTCGTACATCATATCCTGGCGAGGAGCTGACAGCTGCAGCCAAAACTAACATGATAAAGGGCCCGTGCCGTCGTCACCTGCCTGAGCCAATCATCTCTAAGTGCTTATGACACCGTAATAACGGCATGGCTCGTGCACTCACAACCACGCCGGCCCCCTTCCACCCCCTCCACCCCACGCCTCACCACCATTACATCAAACACCCCCCCCTCCCAGTCCCGTCCGTCACCCACCTTTAAACGAGTTAATTAGCCAGTGATGGAGGAGAGTAAGGTGCTAACCTTGTTTAGCCCCACCCTCATTCTCCACACACGCTGACTCCAACCACCCCCCCCCCCCCCCCCCCCCACCCCCCACCCCCATGCACACCACCACTGATCGCACCATCGCTACCCCAAAAGCCTGCTTGGTGCTCTGACCTTGCTGCTAATCTGTTTGATCAAATTAGATTCTCCCCGCATCCCGTTAGGAAGGCAGCCTCAATTAATGAGCCTGCCAGAGAACGGCAGATATCAAGGCATTTTGTGTGCATGTGTGTGTGTGTGTGTGTGTGTGTGTGCATTTGGGCCGTGGAGTGCAAACGCGTAAACGGCTGGTTGATGAGAGGGAAAATGCATCTGCTCATGACCAAGGCGAAGGGGGTTTATTAAATGCTCATTCGGCGGGCTGCTGGACCTGAGCAATGTCTACAGACGAGCCCCACTGGATTTATGCGCTCATCAAGATCCGCCGCCATCCGCTCGCTCCACAAACCATCTCTGGCTCGGCGAGAGCGATTTCCTAGCGAGGGGAAGAGCCGCGTCCTCAGACGTCTTCCTCAGGAGGCCGTCATGAGATTACACGAGAACAAACAGCAGAAAAATACAGCCTAACACAAAGCTTTGCTACATCACTGAAAAATATATATATATTTTCACTGTCAGAATGACAGTCAATTCCATCCACCAAGATGCAAGACATTTCTCCCTGCCGAGGTGTCCACAGGCCCTGGAGTCTGCACGAGCCAGACAAGCACTGGGCGTGATGCGTTTATACATCAACAAACGTCTTCAACCACAACAAGCGATTTTAGCACTATTACGTGTCAAGGTTCTTTCATCTCTCTCTTGAATGCCTTCCTTCCTGTGTTTGGACAGCGCCTCACCTAGACAGGAAAGGAAGACTTACCTGTGGCACAGGTGGATAAGCAGACACTGGTTGTGATGATGATGATGATGATGATGATGATGAGGGTGGTGGTGGTGATAAGACCGAATACAAATGGTCAGGGCAATACATTATGGTTGAGGAAGCTTGGTTTGTGACGGCGCCACGGTGATAAATCAGTCAGGTATTTGTTGTTGTTTTGAAGGAGGAACCTGTCAAAAATGTGTCTGGGTAGAACAATCCCACAAAGCACCTGTGTGAACTAGGTGACGGTGGAGGTAAACCCGCTCTTTGAAATGCCACCGCACAACCCCCACAGGCGGCGCACAACAAACGATGCTCACGCTCAGCCCTCTGTCTGCATTCCTGGACGCCATTCCTCCTACACACACATGCACACACACACGCGCTTGTGTACACGCATACACACACACACACACACACACACACACCCAGCTGCATGCTAAAGTCTCAAGAGTCTCTTTGACAGCAGGTACACTGCTGCAATGCTTGCTAACTGACTAAGTACTAACTGAAATACAAAGTGTGCGTGTGTCTGTGTGTGTACAGTATGTGTGTGTGTGTGTGTGTGTGTGAGAGAGAACACAACACAAATAGTTTCATGGAGCACACTGAGGTTCTCCAAACAACTTGTCTCCCCTATCCCCCCTTCCCAGCCCCGAGAAAAGTGCCACTCACAGTCATAACCATAACAATAATATGGCACGACCCAATATTTTGACAAGTCTACTCCGGGTCCCCCCGCACGCTCTCCTCTCGGCGGGAGCTGTTTACCTCCGGGGGGAGGTTCGTGCGTCTTCTGGCCCATCCGCAAGTATGGCGAACAGCAGGTGTCCCGGCCACTGCTGCCTTTTTAAGGAACTCTTCGGCTCAGTGGCTTTCCACTGCATCATAAAAACGATTATGTACAGCTTCGCCACCGGACTCCTGTAGACATAACTAAAAACCCTCTCGCTAAAGTCAGCTCGACACTCTCCGTTCCTCAGGAGTATACAGCCCGTTTTGAAAAAAAAAAAATGACCTTGACAGATTTATACGATTAACATTTTAAAGCACAGTTTTGGGGGGGAAGGCTTGAAAAAAGGAGAAGCGAAAGAAAGATTAGTGTCTTGCTGGTGAGCAGAAAATCGACCCGAAACCACATTATGTGTTCGGCTGCCCTGGCTGGGTTCAGGCGTAGCCGTAAGGAACGTTTAAGTGCAATTTATTTTTCCTGAGGACCGCAAATATGACGGCTTGGACCCCGGCTCTGGCAAAGCCCCTCGAGAAGCACTTGAGGAAATAGGAAAAAACCCCAGGGCTGGATGCAATGAGCACACCCACAGCCTCCCTGAGATGCCTATCGGCCTGTTAACACTGATCTTTTTTTTATACTCTTTCCTATGCTACTTAAATGTTATACAAATAATACTAACACACACAATGGCATCAGTAAAGTAGGTTAGGGTGTTAATGTGTGCCTTTAGTGAGCAAAATCACACACACACACACACACACACACACACACGCGCACACACACATGCACACAACTACATCTTTGGTATAGCAGGTTAGAGTGTGAACCTGTGCCTTTGGTGAGCAATTTAATTCGCTGAAGAACACTGGGGAAAAATGTGGATTGATGGCAAAAGATTTGGAGCCAGTGAGGCTACAGATACGAGTGCAGCTAAAAACTAGATCAAATATGGGCAAATCAGAGATCAGACAGATATTGCTGACTCATGATATCAACAAACATAAGGGAAGGACAATATGGGGACAGGTGATTATAAGCCTGAATTGGCTACACTAAAGTTACAAGGTTAATTAAAAAGTATTAAATTAGCTAATTATTAATTATAACAAAGTAAGTAATTGTTAATAATATTTTACTAATCTTTATGATTATTTATTTTTTGGTCATAAAAAATGGGTATATAATTATGATGATTTGGAATTGCAGTCTTGGATGAGAATTTATTACAGAAAATAAAGAAATCTGACACCAAAATATGGCATCATAGAACAGCAAAGAAAGTGACAGTCAGAGAGAGAAAGATGTAGAGAGAAAGAGAGAGAGATGTAGAGAGAAAGAGAGAGTGATAGAGAGACGGAGAGAGAGAGAGAAAGAAAGAAAGAGAGAGAAGCACAAAAAGAAAAAAGGACCAGAGGGGCCATAGCTCCTTATTTCCCTGGAGGGACTGCATCTGCCCCGGGGCATATAAAGACCTGCGGGCTGGTCAGCCCAAGGCAGTCGGCCGCACTCCTCTCACCGCTAATCCATACAGAAGATCAATGCTGATCAGACAGCTCCACAGGGGGGGGGTCTCAGGAGCCTGGAGCTTCTGCCCCCGCACCCAAGGACCTCCCTGGGCAGAGGTGCCCCTAGGCAGTTACCCCAGGCTTACCACAGGTCACTATTAGCAGGTGTCACATTTCCGCACATTTGCCCCCCCCCCCCCCCACTTCACCTCCACCTCCACCACCACCACCCCGATGGCCCCTCGTCGTTCCTGTTGCAGGGATTTCTGGGTAAGCCGTTTTTGATTAAAGGCAGTAAATTTCATACGTTGATGTCGTATTATGGCTTAGTGTTGATGGGGGCTCGCTGTGGAAGAGGAAAGAGCTCGAGTGGCTTCGAAAATACACGCGCAGAGCCATAGGAAGCGCGGTGACAATAACCTCACTGTACGCCGCTCATGCGCTAAGCTGAATTGTCAACACGGCCCCAGCCACACACACACACACACACACACACACACACGGCCATGACGAATAGTGCTTCTGTGTGGTGCGTCCGCAGTTTCTGGTGTTGCGTAGGTCAACGCCCCTCTTTTGAGCAGAGGCTGGAAGTGAGTGGAGTGGGTGCCAGTTCCCCTGGTAGTAATCCCAGCAAGGAAAAGCAGCCCAGACACACAAACACACACACACACACACACAGTTTGGGGGCACTGACTGTCGGAAACCCACCATCTGCCTCTTTGGGGTACAGTACAGAATGGACCTTTCTGTGTGTGCGTGCGTGTGTTATGTGTATACACATGTATTCTCTTCAGTATGCCTGTTCAGTTACACAACTATGTGTGTGTGTGTGTGTGTGTGTGTGTGTACAGTACAGTCCTCTCAAGCCACTGGCGCTATAAAAGACTTGCTGGCCGTCTCATTCTCGCACCACGCGTCACGCCCAGCAGCCTAATAAAAGCTGACCGTCAGCACCCTCCCTCTTTCCCTCGTTCCCTCGTTCCGTCTCTCTCTCCCTCCCTGTGCTCTCATTCTCTCCATCCCGCCCGCGCTAGCCTGCTGACGGCTGCCTCTCAACAGCCCAGCCTGTGTGTGTGTGTGTGTGTGTGTGTGTGTGAGAGAGAGAGAATGAGTGTGTGTGTTTATGTGTGTGTCAGGATACCTAAAAGTGTCTGCATGAGTAAGAGTGTGCTCGTTTAGTGAGGCTAAGGTAATGTAGGGCTCGGGAGTAAGTTTACATTTCTATATATTGTAGGTGTGTGTGTGTGTGTGTGTGTGTGTGTGTGTGTGTGTGTGCGTGTGCGTGTGTGTGTGCCAGTCTCGCTGAGTGAGGCTTGTGGTAATCTCTGTACTGAGGTACTGATTCTCTATGGCTCCAGGGCTTCCATGTGGTGCAGGTATTTCCTTCTATCTAAGAGGCCCTCTTCCCTTATTTCTCTTGCTCTGTCTTCCCTCCCTCCATCCCTCCTTCTCTCTTTCATTTAGGGAATGACAAGTGATGGGGAGCAATAGGGCAACAACAATTCCTCATTTATTGTTTTTGATCTTTTTGTTTTTAAATAATAAAAAAATACTATTCTGGCTTTATTTTTGAACGGTACAGCTGAAGTATTCCGCTTCCCATTTTCTCTGTCTCCATCCACACACACACACACACGTACACACACACACAGTAAATGGCACGTGAGGGTGTGAGAGAGTGGCAGAAACAGAGACTAGTTGTGGGGCTGCTTTGGCAGAGCCCCCCGGCTGCCGTGGCAACTCAAGAGCCTGCACATCTGCATGTTATTATGGGGTGTTAGCTCTGTTCAGGCAAAGGCTGGGAGAAGCAGCTTCTAGAATCCTCCCAAAGCGTGGATCATCACTGCTCCCCGTAATAAAGTCACTGAGAGGTGCGCCATGATTCTACTAGGCTGCATTTGTATGTGTACTGTTTGAAAAACAGTTCATGTCTCTTTCTATTTTCATTGTTGTTGGTTCTGTCTGATGTTTTTTACTTCAACTTTTAAAAAAAGATGTTTTCTAAAAATAGCTATTGTTTGTTCGCACCCTATTTGTGATGACCATCCTGATGACACATCTGATTTTAGGGAGCTGGTGGACATGGCAAGAATCAAGGAACCCCCGAGACTGTTTTCATCCAAAGTCCTTTGACAGGCTGTCCAGAATCTGTCAGTTTCCGACTTGATTTAGCCATTTTATGGTCGGTAACAATGGCGTGGCCAGATCTGATGAACTCCGATGGGACCCGATTGTGTCTAATGGCGAAATTGGCAAAGAAATGGCAAAAACGACAAAATCAAATTAGAGGGTTCCTGAGTGGAGTCGAGACAGCTCAGCTTGAGGTTGAGACCTTGCTCTTTACTGTTGGGAGAGGCCAGATCTGATAAGTCAAGTACACGCTCATCGCTTTAATCCAATACATGTCTCTCTTCCTGGTTGACTGCAGATGCAGACTAGCAAGACTGATGCAAGGGGAGAAAAGAAAGAAAAGAGACCAGTGGACGGACACACACACAGACACAGACACACACACGTGTGTGTGTGTGTACAGCTTAAAAGGAACACACACATATAGCACACGCATATCTTAAATACACACACACACACATATGTAAACACACACACACAAGTCTGAGTGAAAGGAGCATGTTGTGTGCCTTTATCCCTGGCTGCTTCTGACCCGGGGCAGCGTGCCGTTATTAGATTACAGGCTGGAGGGGCCGCGGGCCGCTGAATGGGCCGCCATTGTGAGGGTGTGTGTGGGTCGGGCGGGAGGCCCTGGGGCCCTTGCCTCGTCACGGGGGGCCAGATTAAAAAATGCCTGTGTCATGGCTGTAATGAACCCTGCCGATTGCCCCCTACCACCTAACAGCGTGTGTGTGTGTGTGTGTGTGTTGTGTACGCGAGACCTTGAGTACCCTAATCCCCTGAGCTATGTCAGTCCGTCAGCAGCCATTCCTGTGTGGCAGGGGTCTGAGTGAAAGGAGGTTGGCTGGGGCCAAGCACCCAACGGGTGGGTGGACGCCAGTTACCGCTGGGACAGAACCACAGCTCTGGCTCGCCTCTGGGTACCACGCAGGTACTCCGGGTACAACTACTAAACACCACCAAAAACTAAACACCGAGTGTGCGATTGTTTTTGTGTGCCTGATCATGTGTTTATCGTATGTAATTGCCACTAATGTCTACTGGATTAAAAGCGAGGAAAACACAGTCTCACATTATATTTACCCTTGTGTACTGTATGTGTGTGTGTGTGTGTGTATGTGTGTGTGTGTGTGTGTTGCTCTAGGAACAAGCCACACAATAAAAAATCAATACATTTTCTTCGGCGGAGTTATAATAATATACATAATAATAATCAGCCTAGCTTTCTCACAGGCTATAACGGACGCCTATGTAAGCAAAGTAAGGCGAAGAACACGCGATCCGCATAACCTATCCGTCCCTGTTCCTGAAACATGGAGCGTGCCACGTCATGCCCCTGCTGCGAACACCTGAGCGACGCTTGGGGCACAAATCTTCTGCTAAACTGACACGAGCTGTCAGGGATGGCACTCAAAAGGCCCGAGTCATGTTTTATGGTCGAGATATACAGTCGCTAAGGGTAATAAGCGTCATGCAGAGTGTTAAAGTGACAAATCATTTTACTACAGAACACACACACACACACACACACACACACACACACACAGTGTCTCTCTCAAGGTTCCGAATGCTTCTGCACATTTGTCTTTTTTCTCAACTGCTGAACTTTTGCACTTTTGCACTAACTGCTTCTCGAGCCGACTTTTGAACCTTGTGGCCTTCGTCTCGAGGGCAGAACAGGTTCTCCCTGAGGATCGAGATGGATGTGAGTGCTTGTGTATGTTTGTGTGTGTGTGTGTGTGTGTGTGTGTGTAAGTGCATGTGTATTGGTATGTGTGTGAGTATGAGTGTGTGTATACCAGCCACCTGTGGTTGTGGAGAACAGGCTATGGGGATTAGCACCCTGCCCCTGAGGCCCTGTTGTTCTCCCACACCCCAACCTCCCTCCCTCCCTCCTTACCTCTCTCTCTCTCCCTCTCTCTCTCTCCCCCCTTCTCCCTCTCCCTCTCTCTCTCTGGGCCTCTGATGACAGTGCTGGGCCCTGGGTTGTTTCTCAGGCTGAGGGCTTTGGGCTGAGCTCCCCTGGTGATTATTGGGGCTTGGGTTTCACTGGGCCCAGGCTGTGGCTGACCGCCTCCCACTGGAGGGTCCCAGTCTGGGTTCCCCCGGAGGCCGAGGGGAACCAGAAAGTAACCTCATGGAACCAAACAAAGTTCTTCCATGAATCCCAGTTTCTGAGCACACTCGGTTGAAGCCAGGGTAAATTTAAAAAAGTTCCTTGTTTGACTTTCTAGCATCATTGCTAACTTAACATGCATGTTCACATTATTATTATTGTTGTTGTTAATAATAATAATAATAATAATAATAATAATATCATTATTATTATTATTATTGTTATTATTAAAGCTATGTACAAAAAGATGACTCAAATGCAAACTACAGCTTGCAACTTGGCTGTTCAGGCTGTTAATTGTTAGCCTAGAATTTTTGGAGGTACCCTAGTGGAAGCAGCCGGTACATCTAATGTAGAAACGAGCCACAGGGCCTCAGTAGCTCTTCTCCCAAGATTGGTCAGACCAGCCCTGTGGCTCTGGCCCTGTTGAGGGCTGCCAAGACGTGCCCCAGGCCAGCAGTAACGTATCGGTTTAACAGCATGCAGAGGCAGGCTAAAAGACAACCGCTGAGCTCGGTCTAACAATGACGGCCACACTATACATTCTGATGTTACGGTTTGTCTTGGCAGATGATCTGATTGGCTAACTTGGTAGAAATTAGTTGTTCGACCTATCACCAAGCGTTTTGTAGAGTAATTCAATCAGAAAGAGGTGAACAACCCACACAAGGCATCAGCAGAGCTAAGGTGAGGAAGTCCTGAAGTCCCGTAGAGCCCCAGTTTGATTGACAGGAGAGTGGGCGGGGAGGAGGAGGCTGCGGGGGCTCTGAGGCATCTCTGGGGTTTGGTGCCCGCTGCCAGTCATCTTCAGCTACAGGCTTTCGCACCAGCTGTCAATCAAACCGGCTGTCAATCAAAACGCTAACAGCAAACGGAGATCTCAAAGCAAGCCAACACGCTGTGTATTGATTATGGAGTGGTGGCCAGCTAGGCAAACATGAACACAG
Source organism: Limnothrissa miodon (assembly GCA_017657215.1). Lineage (NCBI taxonomy): Eukaryota > Metazoa > Chordata > Actinopteri > Clupeiformes > Clupeidae > Limnothrissa > Limnothrissa miodon. The sequence continues at coordinate 29,736 of JAGFZM010000208.1, forward strand.
ACTGGAGAATGGGGACTTTAGACAAGGGGGGGTGATCATTCCTGCGAGCTGGTTCACTATAACCAATAAGTGCAAAACACTCGGGCAGAGATAGTTACGTGTTTAAGGCAGCAAAGGATTTAAGGTCTGGTGTGAGTAAACGCATAACAGAATGTTTAATTATTAACAAAACCGTTTGGCTTGTGTGAACAGTCTGATTCTCTGGAGAGCCAGATCCCAAGTTAAGTGATGGTATTGATATAGCAGGATGCTGGGGAAGAACAGCGCTGGAGCTTAATGGCTATAAAGTGTGGCCCCTCTGTTTGAAACAGGGCGTTCCCGGCGAGATTGGCTTTGTCTGCAGAATAAAGCTCCGGGCACTAAATCACGATAGTGGATATTTAACCAACTTAAGCTGCATTTGTGACACAGCTGTCAGTGATCAATTGTTTGGGTGGATGCGTTTTTGCATTGCTCTGTGCGTGTGTGTGTGTGTGTGTGTGTGTGTGTTAAGTGTGTGTTTGCACGTAGATATAGGTCAATGAATAATAAAAACGCACCCTAATTTAAACATCCATTTACATTGAAGTGCCTGTTCACACCACTCCCAAGGCATATGAAGAATCATCCCAGGCGTGCGCCGGGCTTCAGCTGGGATTGCTACAGTATGCAGTTATGAAGAATTGCACACAGCACACAGGCACTGGCTCTTGTTTAGATCCACACACACACTGAAACTCAGAGAGACAGATGGGGAGGGAGAGAGAGGGACAGAAAGCTCGGAGGAATGAGAGATGGAGATGGGGGGAGAGAGAGAGGGAATGAGAGAGAGAGAACCAGATCCCAGTGCAAAATGAAATGGATGTGCTGGAAGGCCATGGTAAGATTACAGGCATCCGTCTACCCCCACATGGAGAGACAGCGCTATGCAGATGAGACACGACAGCCCTCCTGCTGCAGGAATATCAATGGAGTAATTACCGTTACACACACACACACACCAGCACGCACACACACACACACACACACACTTAAACTACCCTCAAGAAACAGAGGGAGAATAGAGAGAATGTGTGTATGTGTGTGTGTGTGTGAGAGAGAGAGAGAGAGAGAGAGGGAGAGCAAGAGAGAAAAGGAAAGAGAGAGAGAGAGAGAGAGAGAGCGAGAGAGAAAACTAATAATGTGTGGACGGCCCTTGGGGTTCTGAAGCAGCTAAATGCCGGCCTTGGCTCCCGAGATGCCTACGGCTCAGATAAAATGATTAAAGTGAGTGAGAGAGAGGGAGGGAGGGAGGGAGAGAGAGAGAGAGAGTGTGAGAGAAGGGGAGAAAATCTGCCATAGTGGACTGGCAGTGATGTCTGTCACAGCAGGAAGTCCACATGCTGTGAGTCAGTATTTTATATCTAACGTTTGTGTGTGTGTGTGTGTCCACACGTGCACGCGGCTGGAGATGTTATGAGACTGGGGTGGTCTGTGCTGCTTCATATTGATTTGTGTTTAAACCTTCTTAGGTGTTAACCACTGCATGCATATATGTGTGTGTGTGTGTGTGTGTGTGTGTGTGTGCGCGCGTGCATGTAAATATGACATACAGTGTTGATGCAGCGGGGTGTTTTCACATGCGACATGATCTACGCTAAAATTCTCCAATTCCCTCATCTACTCACAACCATGCACACACACACACACACACACACACACACACACACACACACACATCCTCAGCATGAGGGACTCGGGGGGGTCTGAGCCCCACTCTGACCCTGACCACTTGGTCATGGGCCCCACCAGCTGATATTACCCCCTGTAGAGGTGTCACAGTCAACACACACACACACACACACAGCCCTCTACCTTTATCTCTCACAGCCCTCTTTTTTTTCTCTCTCTCTCTCCCTCTCTCTTGGTGGCAGAGAATACAGATGGATGTGACAGCTGAGCAGTGATCTAGTGCAAAGCCACCGCGCGCTCACGTGAGTTACAGCTCTTTAATAAACTGTAGCACTGCTCTATATCTAGATCACAATATGGTACATCTACAAAAAGTCCATTTCAGACCTCGTAAAAAGAAAGATATTTTTTGAAAAGACATTTAAAAAAAAGGCTCCACCGAGGTAGAGTAAAGGATGCTAAACACACAAAGTATTTAACCTCAGCTGAATAGTGACTGCAATTGAGCAGTCTAAGCGGTGACATTTGTAAACACGTGCTGTCATTTGCCTAAACATTCGCAAAGGTCTTGTTGCCGTCTGGTTGATTAAGATGAAGGAGAGCAGTTTGGGAGAGAGAGGGAGTGAGAGCGATGACTGTTCATTTGCAGCTCTGTTGTAAAAGCTTGTCAGTAATCACTGCACAATGGCAAAAAACACAACCGTCATTTGGGCCCAAACGCTACATAAAACCCGTGCCTACGACTGACGTCTGTTTGTTTCCGCCTCTGTGTGTGTGTGTGTGTGTGTCATTGTTTTTAAAGGAGAGAACCGGCAGGCAGGCTGAGTGTCTGTCTGAATGTTTCTGATTTTCTCCAGTTTGTCTGTGGCAATAAAAATAATTAATTCAACAAACTGGTTTCTCCACAACACGCTTTTCCCACCCTGGGATGCGTCATAAATCCAACAGTAACGACAAAATAACTCTTACGACTGACATACCACACACACACACACACACACACACACCTCACAGAGCCACACCTCAGACTGTGAGACTTTGATCCGGAGGGCTCTTATGAATCTCCCACATAAATGTCTGCTCGGCCAGGACACTTTAAGTGCCACATGGTTCAGACTCGTAACATGTGTGCGGAAGTCCAGTGGCTGTGTGTGTGTGTGTGTGTGTGTGTGTGTGGGTTGGAGCCATGTTGACACCCATACCCACACATACACACACACATAAACTAAACCCACCTTATCAATGGACGTTGATAATGTTGTGTTTGGCTCAGTCCTTAAGGAAACAAAAACATGCTACTCTTGACCAACCCATCAAATCTGCTCTCTGGTCAGTTTATAAAGGACCACTACTCTGCCTCAGACTGTTTAGTGAAATAGTGATTTTCAGCATTTCAGTTGCAAATGTTGTGAGCAAATACATGTGTGTCACTGTATTTTATGCAATGACAAATAAAGCATCAATTCCATTTTAAATGATCAATGACTAATTCTATTGGAATCGAAATGATCAATGACTA
>JAGFZM010000208.1:35173-71393 GCA_017657215.1 Limnothrissa miodon
CGGGTTACGCAGCACACACACACACACACACACACACACACACACACACACACACGGATACCCGTGTACCAGCTTCACCACATCTCACTGCTACCTACTGCAGGGTTGACAAAACCGACCGAAACCCATCAAACATCACACACACACACACACACACACACGCACACACACACGCACAGAGTGAGTGCGGTCGACATCAGACGGGCAGCTCTTCACCACGGGGGTAAAGAGGAGGGAGGGTCTGTGGAGGGATTTGGCAAGACAGACTGCTTCCCCATGCTGAGGGATCAGGGCCCGAGACAGCAGGGGGCGTAGCCAAGAGTTATCCTAAACACTAACACTGACACGCACACACAAACACACACACACACATGCACTCTCTCATTCTCTCTCTCTCACACACACACAAAACACACAAATAATCAAAGATATGCACACAAATGATACAGTCTTACATTCACAGACATACCCACACACAGAGACTCAAGTAGCTTCTGAAAATATTTAGCAGTAGTTTTAGAATGTGTGTATGTGTGCATGTGGGTGTCTGTGTATGTGTGTGTGTGTGTGTGTGTGTGTGTGTGTTGCTCCAGTTCCATTTCACAAATCTCATAGGATACAATATGTCTTATGATACAAAATGGAAAGATGTAATGTTTAACTAATCAAGTAAAGTCTAATGTTCAAATGTGTTTGTCCAGGGATTACAAAGGCAAAGCACAGAGAATGAATCAGTCAGTAAACAATCAGCCTCAAATCAACCATAAGGCATTCTGTCCTCTCAGGCTCAACGGTGGAGGGTGGAGGGAAGGGTGGAGATGGGAGGAGAGGACAGGAGGGGAGAAAAGAGGAGAGGAGAAAAGAGCAGAGGAAGAATCAGGGTTGTGGTCTGTATGCATGGGTTTGTGTGTGGGGGGGAGGAGGGGGTGCAATCTGTTTGATCCCGCACACAAACTCCTCCGACGCCTCATCCACCTGCCGGGAGGCGTGTGGAGGCGGCCGGTGACTCAGCATCCTGGCAGAGGCGCCCTTTCACGTGGCCTGATCAAAATGCCAAGCATGCGGTTCCGAACCAAGGAAGGCCAGACACATTTAGGACCCGCGAGTGTCGCACTTACACCCTAACCCAACCTTTGCTGCTCCCGCAGAGTGTGTCCATCTCAGTCACCCAACTCGAAGACACACACACACATACACACACCCTAACCCTTAGGCCGTACTGCAGGAAATGTCCTATAGAGTCTATCTCTGTGACCCCCGAACCCCCCCGACCCCCAGCCCCCCCCCCGACCCCCAGCCCAAAGGTTGTGGAGCAGGACAGGAGAGGTCCGCCATGGAAGGCTGGATGAGAGAGGGTGTGGAGCGAGTTGCACCAGCGGCCAAAAAGAAGAAGGCAGAAAACAGAGGGAGAAAAAGACCGTCAACATGCTTTCTCCTGCACGTACCAGTTTCCTCGCACAACCGCCAAATCTCACAGGGCCGGGCTAGATGGCTATTTATGAGCACGAGTGAGGGATGGAAGGAGAGGGAGAGAGAGAGAGAGAGAGAGAGAGAGAGAGCACGCCCCCCGTCTCCCCCCCCCCCCCTGCTATGGAGGAGGGGAGAAAAGGTGTGCTGAGGTCACTGTGAAGAGAGGGGAGGAGTGTGCAAGAGGAAGAGAGAATCAGAATTTTATCAGCGTTTAAATCATTCGGACCAAGCCCCTTGATCATAATTTCCCAGTGTTCCTTGAGGGTGGTGGAGTGTGTGTGTGGGGGGGAATGGTGGTTGCTATGAGCTCTGAATTTACAGTTCTAAGACGTACAGATAGCTCTGAATCCTTCCCCGCGCTTAAATCAGCCAAAATGGTGAGAGGGGATTTGTTTTTGAGGTTGCTTTATGCTTCAAGGCCAAACAGTGGGGATTTGTAACGGTGACAGCAACACAACACAACTCATCGCGGGAACTTTGATCTCCAAGCCGAGTTTGCAGGCTTCAGGCCCCACGGCACAGGCCAGACGATTTGAAAAGATTACACGAGCAACTTGTAGATGTTTGATGCTAAACCTGCGTCATTTGATAACAAGAACTGGTCAGTCATTTTTTGGTTTAGACTGGGTGTGGCTGTTCAGTAGCATCTTTGAACATGCCAGTGTGAGTTCCCAAAAGCCAAAAAAAACATCAGAGTTCTCCTAATGTGTCCGGTCTTTCAGTACACGTGTGTGTGTGTGGATGTGTGTGCGTGACAGTGTGAGAGATGTTCCGTCAGGCAGTTGTTGGAAGCTGCCGAGCCGTCTAAATGGCATACTCTCAGCTGTCATCACCAGGGGCACTGTTTAATCCGAGGGCGGTCACACACACACACACACACACCCCTACACCCACGCACTTCAAACCCCAATCACTTAAAATGTCTGTAGCCAAAAGCCTCAACCCAACAGCCCACTCGCGCCATTGCTGCCAAATGTTCCTCTCCTTTCCTCTCGGCTTGTTTTTCACACTCCTCTGGGTGAGGGAACCTCGTCCACTAATCATTTTAGCTCAAAGAACATGGAACATGCAGGGAAGGGAGAGCAAGACACAGGCATGTGTGTGTGTGTGTGTGTGTGTGTGTGAGTATGAGACAGACAGAGCAAGTAAGTGAGGGTGTGTATGTTTGTGTTTGAAAGAGAAAGTCTGTGTGTGTGTGTGTGTGTGTGTGTGAGTGAGAGAGAGAGAGAGAGAGAGAGAATAGGAGTGAGAGAGCATATGCTTGTGTAACCTAAAGTGAGTGAGTAGTTTGTGTGTGTGTGTCACGGGGAGGGGGGGGAGAGGTGTTTGACTGAAGAGGCTCGTGAGGCGATGAAACCCTATCTGCAAAGTTTTCGCTGTGGGTTATTTTCTTTGCCAGGCCAGTGGTCTGCGATCAGCTGTGCTCCCCAAACACAGGGGAGGTTGAAGGGGCTCTCGCTGCTCGCCGTGTTGTTTCAGTACATTTACCCAGAGTGCACCTCTCCTCCCTCCACCCCCCTTCTCCTCCTTTCCCACCCCGCTGCCTCGCACGATGGGTGGGTGGACTGGAGGGCGTGTGGGGTGTCTGGGTGTTGGGAGGCGGGGGGGGGGCTGTGGGTGAGATGGGGGCGAGGGTGGAGGTGTATTTAAGGGTTCCAGGCAGCCCGCTGGGTCAACGGGTGCTGGATTTATTCCCGGATGCGCCGTGGCCGAAGGCTCCTGCCTTTGATGGATGGAGAGCGCTCTAGATCCTCTGGTTTCTAATAAAAATGGAGCTGTTCATTTTTACAATGTGACACTCCTCTTGCCTCCTCATTTAGGGATGACTTATGGCTCATCAGAGGTCGGAGGGCTGGCTGGAGTGGGGGGCTGTGGGAGTGGTGGAGGTGGAGGCGTGTGTTTGAAGGGGCGGTGGGTATTTAGAGCCCTTCTACATTTTGCTGTGATCACAGGAGCTTTCAGCACGTAACATCATCTCCTGGCACTGATGGGAGTTCTCAGGTCACCCAAGAGAAAGCAGCGAGTAAACCCAACCTCCTCACTCATTCACTCACTAACTCACTCACTCACTCACTGATAACGAGTTTAACTCAGCGCTCAAGTCAGGATCTCGCTCCAAATAACAGTTTTTCCCCCCACATGAAATAAAAAAAAAAAAGGAGGGAAAAAAAAAAAAAAAAAAAAAAAAAAAAAGCAAAACTGGGGTTTGAATGGAGAGTGGAGGAATGGGATAAGGGGGTAGTGTGTGTGTGTGTGTGTGTGTGTGTGTGTGTGTGTGGTTAATATGACTGAAGGTGGCAATGATGCCAAAGCTCTCCAAGGACCACCTGCTACCTCCACATTAGTTCTGACTGAGGGGAGGTCAATGATGGAGTAGTGTGTGTGTGTGTGTGTGTGTGTGTGTGTGTGTGTGTGTGTGTGAGGTGGGGGTGGCAGGGTGCACTGGATGAGAGTAATGAGATTTGTCTCAGCCCATCTGATCCTTTGCCTTCACCGGCTTCCAAAACAGTCCAACAAGTAAATAAACCCAAAACTACACACACACACACACACAACACCTCTATCTCCTCTCTGTGCAGTGTACCACCTTCTCCTGCACCTCGAGCTCCACCTTCAACTCCAGCACCTCCGCCACCTCCTGTAGAGACTCCCACTGCCTGAAAACAGATTACTGGCTGGGGCGTGAGCACAAAAGGAATGCACGCCACACACTGGACGAATATGAACGAGGGAAAGAGAGAAAGAGAGGCAGAGAGGCAGAGAGACAGAGAGAGAGAGAGCAACTGAGCCGAGTAGAATTGGAATTTGTAGAGTATTTTTTTTACACAGTTGCAAGAGGATTCGTGTGGTTTGTATGAGGCCCAGAGCAAAAGTACAAACAATTGTTTTGGTTGTTTCTCTTACCCTGCGGAGGAGAACCCTTCCAAACTTTTTTTGATCCCCAACTTCCTCATCCTGAGATGTACATGTTTTAGGTTACGCAAACCACACTTTACTTTCATCAATACTCACTGGATATTTTCTTTTAAATTCATACTTTCGTCATTAACGATGTCTCCAGTGAACTGCGACGAGGGAAGTACTGGCTCAGTAGTTTTTCTCTTTTAACTTTCTCCTTTTTAAGGCTTGGCTCCGCTCCATCATCCCACCCACCCCCTCATTCAGCAGGAATAACGGAACTCTCAAAACTCAACCAATAAATGGAATAAAAAATTAAGGGCTGGGGAAAGGTAAGACACGGAGATATCCAAACACGGAGGAGAGGAAATCGTAAAACTAACAGAAAAGACAACAGGTTGCCTTCATCTTCTCCCACACAGGACATATTCATCACCCTTGTCCTCAGAACAGGAGGAAGAGGGGAGTGTGTGTGTGTGTGTGTGTGTGTGTGAGGGAGGGGGTGGGGGTCGAGGAGGAGGAAGAGAAAAAAGATGGATGCAATATTAGCAAAGCCAAGATCTGAGGGTTGGAGCCGAGGGGTAGAGAGAGAGAGAGAGAGAGAGAGAGAGAGAGACAGAGACAGAGAGAGAGAGAGAGAGAGAGAGAGAGAGAGAGAGGGAGAGAGAGAGAGAACGTGAAGCTGGCGAGTGAGTAAACTAAGTGCAGCCAGCAGCTAACCACCAGCTTGGCACTTATTTAAAGCTGCAAACATTCAAAAGGCATAGACACTGTACGATGAAAGGCACCCCTGAGGAATGCTGCCAAATCGATACTCTTGGCAACGCTGAGGACGAGAGCCTTAAAACGACGAAGGGGTGGGTTGAGTTTTTCCTGCTGGGGAGGGAAAGAAGTGTGTGTGTGTGTGTGTGTGTGTTTTAGGGGGTAGCCTGACAGTCTCCTGTTTCTTCTCCCTTCTAGTGCCTCCGTAAGATCAGTCTCATGCTCACTTGATCGAGGGGGAGAATTCGGGAGGAGGGGTCCCCCCACCCTCACCCCACCCCAACCCCACCCCAACCCCAACCCCAACTCCTACCCCTCCTCACCCCATCCTGTTGTGAATTGTTCTTGGGCCTTCTCCTTCTCCATTCTCTCTTTCTCTCCATTCTTGACATAAATAAGGGGATTAGTGCAAAGGGTTTCCGTCAGCTCTCCAGCAAGCGCAGAGTGGGCAGGGAAGGAGGTGGTGTGTGTGTGTGTGTGTGTGTTGGGGGGTGTTAGTGTCACCATCAGTGTGTGTGTGTGTGTGTGTGTGTGTGTGTTTGGGGGGGGTGTTAGTGTCACCATCAGTGTGTGTGTGTGTATGTGTGTGTGTATAGGGACGGGGGACGGGGGGGTGGGTTTGGTGTCACAGTCTGTGATTAAAGCGCGGATCCGTGTCATCCAGCCACTGCGGAAACACGGGGGTCTGTGCCCTAATCCCATTAGGAGATGAAGAGACCACAAAGGTGGTGGTGGGGGTGGTGGGGTGGGGTGGCCCTGGGTGTTCCAACAAGCCAGCGGGGGAGGCAGTGCATCGCAGGCCCCAAGACTCCATCGCCTGGAGGTCCCCCAGATGGGATTCCCCGGGACTCTTGAGTCATTTTAAGACCTTTGGTTGGCCGATAGGCTGGCTAAGATACGGACAGCTGGGGAAGACGGCCATTGCCATCGCTGACGGCCTGAGAGTATGAATGTCGCATGGAAAGAACGGATCTGCTGTGTCAGTCCAATGTTGATTCTGTGGGCTGTGGAGTCAAGGTGCCAAGCCAGCGGTTACCCAACCAGTTTGCAGGACATACACCCTGCAGAGCCACAGGTGGACTGGCAGGAGCCAGAGAATATGTGTGTGTGTGGGTGTGTGTGGGTGTGTGTGTGTGTGTGTGTGTGTCTCCTGAGGTTGCCGAGAACGTGTGTGTTTTGTGTGCATGAATGTATGTCTGTAAATTTGTGTGTGTGTGTGTGTGTGTGTGTCTTTGTGTGTGTAGGGGCAGGAGGTTGTTGGGGTAGGTTGCACCGCGGTCCGCAGGTAGAGGTTGAATGTCGAGCTGGGGTGTGAAAGCTGGGCCCCAGGTACACAGCACCCGTATGGCAGCACTTGCCACCCATGTGTCACCCTCTCCTCACACCCAGGTGCCAGCGCTGGAGGGTGGGCGCAGGGGTACGGGTGGATGGGTGGACGGCATGGGCGCCGTGTTTAGACAGGCATTCCGTGTTGGGTGTGTGTGTGTGTGCGTGTGAGTGTGCATGTGAATGTGCATGTGAATGTGTGTGAGAGTGTATGAGTATGTGAGTGTTGTGTGTGCATGTATGTGTGTGTGTGTGTGTGTGAGTGTTTGTACATGTCTGCGATTGATTGTGTTTGTGTATGTGTAAGTGAATGAATGTGTGTAAGTGTGTGTGTGTGAGTGAGATTGTGATTGAATGTGTATGTGTGTGTGAGAGATTGTGTTTAAATGTGTGTGTGTGTGTGTGTGTGTGTGTGTGTGTGTAAGGTAAGGTGCAAGGTGCACAGAAGAACAGAGAAGAACACTGGAAGCTGAGCGAGTCATGGCAGTAGGCCTTTACAGAGGGGTGGGGGTGGGGGTGGGGGGGTTGAAGAGCTGGAGGCACTGAGTGGACTTCACAGCCAGGCTCAAAACGGCCGTAAGGGGGGCGCAGGGGGGGACGCGGGGCCCTCTCGTGTGCGTGCCATATAGATGGGCAGAGAAGAGGAGGGGGTTACTGTGCCAACGCTCACACCGACAGCGGCCTACTTGTCAATGACTCAGAGTTTTGGGAGAATTGCAAACAACAAAAAAAATTCAAAACAAAAAAATAATAAAAAACAGCATATTAGTGAGTTCAAATTCATTTTGGCTTTTATAATCAGTCTTTACTATTATGTAAAACATTATGAAATATTATTTGTGAAGCGTCTGGATTTACATGGTACCAATTCTTCCCTTCAAATAGTGTCAAGTGTCTGTGTGGCCTCAGCAGTCTGAGGCTGTTTATTAGACAGTTCCTCTATGTGGCGGGAACAGCTCCAGTCATCCTGGCTAAACACACATATATATATTTCACAGTAATCATTGCAAATGCGCGGAAGGACCATAAATCAAAGCAGCTTGAGCTTAAAAACGGCGCGCGGGTATTACTACACACTGGTGTATGATCAAATCCTCCACGTGTAGAAACAGCAGAGGGTAGCAAATGCATTTATATATACAGGTGTCATTCCTACCCCTGGGTAATACAACCAGATTGTTTTCAGGCCCTTTTTTTCTGGCACCATCAAATGTTGATGTATGGTATTTTTCTGACGCTGATATGTCACAACAGGCTGAACCCAGGAGCACACAGCTCAGTGGGAAGCGAATCAAGAAGGGAGTTGAGGTTCACTGATTGCTTCATCCCGTTCGGACGCGCAGAGAAGACAGACTGGGATTCGCCGGTGAGAAATCCAATACCTCCGCACTGAGCATGCCCAGACGGAGACGGCATAGCAGCCATCCGCTCAGCCAGGGGCTACAGACATGCTTGAGCAGTCGTTTTTTTTTCCTCTGTTTTTTTTTCCCAGAATGCAACACATCCCGAGGCGGACGGAGCTGCACGTCTCACCACACTGAGTGTGTGCATCTCAGAAACGGCGTTGGCCCAGAACCATTACTCACTCTATACTGTGGCAATAAAGACGGCGGCTCATACGATATCTGATATTCCATTTCCACAGTGCTTTATGTCCGCAGCATTAACTCGGGATGCTTTTAGTTTCCCCCTCTTTGCCACTCCAGTTTGGCTCCATATTGAGACCATGTTTCATTTTAAATCCACCATTTAAAACACGCACACAAACTTAACAAAAAAACATGTAAAGTGATTTTGTGTCACTCGCGTACTCAATCCAGTCCTATATGTTATGTATATTGTTCAATCTAAGGATGAAAATATGACACCCATATCTGTTAATATATAATCCATGCTATTCACTGACAAGAAATGTTTTTTTTGACCCAGTATGAAGATGTGCTATAGAAATAATGATGTGGTTGACGTCCTCTATTCTAGGAGAGGTTAGAGAGTTGGAGCGATGGTGTGGTTGGGCAGATGGTGGCGGTGGAGGACCACACGCATAGCGACCTACTGACAGGTTTGCCGCTTTTATGATCTATCTCAGACATAAATCATTAGCTGCGCCTGATTTCAAAACAAAGAAAAGCACATCACAGGAGAGACGTCATTTGGCTGAAACTGAAACACCAAATAGCATGAGAGTATAAAGCATATGCCAGCACACACACACACACACACACACACACACACTTTCAGTAAATATTCAAGTCTAAGCAGAGGTTGTGAAAATATGAGATCTTCTCTGAGGGCTCGTCTACTGGAGATAGAGGGCAGGAATGGTTAGGGGCTGAAGAGGGGGACAGAGAAAGAGAGAGAGAGAGAGAAAAAGGGAGGGAGGAAGAGAAAAAAAGGAAGAGAAAAAGAAATTTGGGATGTGGGGTCTCAGAGGTGAAGAGGGAGTTCATCTTTCCCATAACATTTCTATTGGGCTGATAATGAATTCTTAACTAAGCTTTAATTTACTCTGGATGGAGGGGAATGGGTCTGTTGTCTCTGTAAACTGAGGCCTATTTTCTGTGCTGCAACAATCTAAACATAGCTGGAAGAGACACTTGTACCAGGGGGAGTTTAGACCCTCATTCCACCGGAGCTCTGGAATTTCAGTGTCGGGTACAACTATCCAACACTGGCCTGTCCTCGTATTTTTCCCTTTTTTTTCAGCCGGCCTCTCTCTTTTCTCTTATTGTTGGTCTCAGGCCACTTTGGAAAAGTGTCTTTCTTTTTCTATGGTGTTTTCGTAAAAAATCTACGGCCCTGCTTTCAGCCAGGGCTCTTATCTGGGGCTGGCGATCAGAAGCTCGTGCTGAAACAAGGTTCGCTGAGTGTGCTGTCACAGGCAGCCACGGTCCCTGTATCGCACGGAGCTGCCAGAATCAAACCACAGTCCACGCAGGGACTCCAGAATTCCACTGCACTTCTTAAAGGAAGTCTCCTGAAGAGCATTTTGGGTTGCCTCTATGTGCCGGAGGGACGTTTTGAGGTAAATTTCTTTTTTTTTTTTCTTTCTCATATTTTATTTTTCAAAACGTTGCTTCCCGTTTGTGTTTCATTATACGAGTCCGCTCCTTCCTTCCTTTTCAGAGAACAAAGCTCACTACTAAGTTAGTCTGATCATAATTTGTCAGTGCCTTAAAACCTGCAAAAACAACTAAAACTAACCTTTAAACTTTTAACCTTAAAATGACAAACACTAATATATTTTAGCAATAAGGCCAAAAAACATTCCTTTCCTTAACAACAAACCTTCTTCAAACAATCAAAACAAAACCGCCTTACTCTTAAAATTAAGACAAACCACAAGGGATACAGTCAGCCACATACAGTACAAAAAATGGCTGCTGAACACGGTACAACCGTGCATAGTTTTTTGGGGAATTTACAGCAACACCGAGCAGAATATGGCAGGACAAAATGAGCCAAATTGATGAGCCCAGCTTTGGTGACAGCATCCATCACAAATCAAACAGACCAGCGACACAACAACAAACAACTAGCCACAGGAGCAGGAAGTGATTCATAAGCAAAAAGAAGGGTTATCCATACAGGAACTAAAAGTGCTGCCTGCGACTTGAAAGGTGTTTCTGAGCGCATATGAAAGAGCTGTGAGGGCAGGTTTGGAGTGATTTACAGTGAGCCTAATAACAGGCTGTGGCACATTGTCTGGAGATGTGAGATCGCGCCCGCCATCGCTGCGCAAGCCTTCTTCTCGGGCCTCTGGCAGTTTGTGGCCTGACTAATGTGTGCTAAATGAGACTCATAAAAGTCAAAATGGGTGTGAATTAGATCAGTAAATAACCCATCACTGTAAATAAATGCAACTTTATAGAAGTAAAAAAAAGGGGGAGGAAGGGGGGGGGGGGGGGGGGGGGGGAAGGGGGGAGGGAGGCGTGGGCGAGGAGTTTAGGCAGTACGGAGAGGAGGGGGGAACCGTGGGCCACTAGGTGGGAGAGGTGAGAGAGCGCTGCTGTGAGGGTTAAGCATTCGCAGACGCCCTTGTCTGATTGGCTGAGGCCCAAGAAGCCGTCCAACCAGTGACAAGCTTGGTGGCTCAGTCGTGGCATGTGAGGCCATCCTATGCGATGTTTGGAAATGAAGAGATCCGAGTGCAGAAAAGGTTGCAGACGCACAAGTACAGAGATACGATCAGTCTTTCACTTGCTCCGAAACATTCACACACTCTACACACACACTCACATATACACCACAGAGTAAAAATGACCACAGAGTATTATTCATGCATTGATACTTTTGTGCAAAACACAAATTTACACTGCACCTAAATTTACTGTAAGGTAAAATCTCATTCAAATAACTGATGCACTTGGAAATAGATCATAATTAAATCATGGTGTCTTCATATACCTGTATCCATATCTATATATTTAGCCTATGTATCAATTTATTCTAAATTCAGTAATGCCCTTTATGAGTTAGGATATGTGATTTTTATTTTTTTAATTTTTTTTTTGTGATTCACATATTTAGGTGTCAACACACACACACACACACACTTAGAGTTAAAATATTTACTGTCCAATTTCGCAAAGCAAATGGCTAATCTTCCCTTAAGCTAAACATGGAATTAGAATAAAATAAATGGAAAACTCTTTCGAACCAGGTAAGATAACTGAGATAGGCAACTGAGATAGGCCGCCACTGCACCCCCAGCGTTTCTCGGGAGATGGAATGCCGGGCTGCCGCTATGAAATTCCCATTGTTTGGCCAAACTGCTTGCCATCATGTCGGGCGAAGCGGGTTGAAAAGCGGACAGGGCCAGTGATGCGAGCCGATGGATGTCGTCCATTGTCTGTTGCCAGACTTCTAGCAGGGAGCGATAATGTCGCAGTGATTGAAGTAGCGATGTTTAAAGCCCCAAACAAAAAGTGCTTAAAACTTCTTGACAGGCATGAAGAGCGCCCATGCAGAGAGAGGGGGACTAGCGACACCCCACCGTCACACAGTGACCACACTGTCTGTGCCCGGGCCCACAACATAAACTAGCCTAGCGAAAAGGGCAGGGTCCGCACATAAGTCAAGCCTATTAAAATTACCTTTCACCATATAAATAAGGAGAATAAACTAACCATTAAAAAGCGTAAACATACAGTTCCACGTAAACAACACCGTAAACAGTGTAAATTCAAGTAAAGCACGGTGGCGATGAGGATGTTGGCACAGGACAGATACACTCTTCCAAAAAAAATATGAGTCTCTTTCCCAATATAAAATTAAACAATAATAATGACAATAAATTATATTTATAACCATACTTCCATATGTTTTTTATTTGCCTTTTTTTTATATTTTGTCTACCAAAGGCTATTTTAGAATTTGCGATTGTAAAACTGAGACTAACTTCAGGCGTAAAATATAAAAATAATAGTAGGCCTAATAGCCAATATGCTAAAATTATGCAATAAAATGAATGCAATGACAGGATTATTATTATTATTATTATTATTATTATTATTAGGCCCATTATTGAATAGTGATTTAGTTAGCCTACTTAATGTTATTAGTTATTTTCAGCTTTTATGTTCGTCAACCTAAATGTAAATATAAATTACAAATGAAAGACCAATGAAACAATATATTCTGTGGGCTATCCTATGGATTTTATGCGTTTCTGAAATTGTTGGTAATTACAAAAAAGGCCTAGCCTATACAAAAATTATTTATATATTTTATTGTCGGCAAATAAACCAAGGAAATTACTATTAGTCAATTATAAGTAAATAAAGCATATAATAGCCAATTATAGCCTATAAGTATAAAGCATATAGTTATAAATGTATATTCACAATATTTTTAAAATATCTAATAAAGAACAACGGAGACAAAGCCAATTTGGATAAACAACAAGTGTGTGGCAACATTTTGACTCTTTTTAAAAAATATTTCCTAATATCCGTCTACCAGTAGGATACTAATCAACAAATAACACAATTATTCCCTACTTATAGAAAGCGAAAACACGCAAAGGAAATAGGATATATCTGTACCACGTAAATCAACACTATGCTATAAATG
This sequence comes from Limnothrissa miodon, assembly GCA_017657215.1. Classification (NCBI taxonomy): domain Eukaryota; kingdom Metazoa; phylum Chordata; class Actinopteri; order Clupeiformes; family Clupeidae; genus Limnothrissa; species Limnothrissa miodon. The sequence continues at coordinate 47,705 of JAGFZM010000208.1, forward strand.
TCAATTGTAGCGCTTAGCATAGGAAAATGGCTGATCTATTTGCTTTGATGGAGATTGGCCGTAGACCACCCTTTTCATTTAGTACTTAAATACACGAAGCTATAACACCTTTGATGTAGAAAAAGTTTAGTGCAGGCTACTGTACCCTCACTAGAGTTCGCGGTTAAAAACAAAACAAAAAAACAACATGGTATCCACATAACAGGCCATATATTGCCACACCAGACACTCATATAGGCATATATCACAAAGTCAGAGAAAATAGGTAATTTTCTTACTGTTGGTAGTCCAGTTTGCAGTATAGTTTTCTGTCTCGGTAGTAACAGGTCGTGGTTAGCGGCTGTTGACACACGGCGCATTGCAAACAGTCCTCGTGCCAGGACGAATCGTTGACACGCATGAGGAACCGGTCAGAGATGGGACGCTGACATCCCTCGCAAATTGCTGGATGGTGACACTCGTTACCTACAATAAAGAAACTATTTAGGGCAATTTACAGGTCCTCTATCAAATAAAACAAAAATTCCATGCAGGCCACAGGTTAACCACAAACAATATTTTCAAACATGGGTGTAAGAATAGGACTTATTTGTTATAAAATATTTAAGCAAATACATCACCTGGTATAAGAGGCATAAAGGTCATATTTTTAAGGGCCTCGTTATTTTATTGAAAACCTTCTAAAACTATTTTCTCTAATTCTTTTGTGATTACAACATGAGTGCCAGGCCTAATTACTGATGCAATTCAGGTAGTCTGCTTACTACTGTACTCTAAAATTTTGATATTTTCAATTTTCCTGAACATCAACGCCTTTTTAGAGCATCCTTTGCGCACAAAATCTTTGTTTATAATAACTGCCCACAATCAATTACTGTACATTCACAAGTACTGTAGATTCAAATTAACCTGAAAAAATATGCTCTTCTTTCCTGTGATACAAATGACAGTTTCTTTTTTTCCAAGGACGCAAACAATTAGGCTACACGTGCAAAATGCAGTGTTACTGAGCCTACTCACCAAGCATAACCCCCAAACTTGCTGGTCCTGTCCTAATGTGTTCTTCTATCTTAATACCGTCCAGCATCTTGGCACTGGAGGAATGATTCCTCGATGAGAAAAGTCTCTCCGTTGACCTAAAACTTGTTGCAACGTCCATATGACCCCAAACCGGGATGTAAGCTACGCTACTCTCCACTGGGTCTTGTACGAGGTTAGGGAAAAGAACTTTGCTCAACAAAAGAGCAAAGCCGTGCAGCCCTTACTAAGCCCGACTTAAGAGAGTTTGAACGCGTGGTATGCACAATTGATCTCGCAAAAATTATGTATAACACACCATGTCGTTGAGGTGGAATAGGCAATATCTGCACGACCGATTTAGGCTGTCAGCTATTCGATTAAGCTTGATGTACAGCTCCTCTAAGTTGCAATACTGCTTGAGCAATATCACCCTGACGAGATCTAAGTTTCCGCAAAGATCCAAAGACTCTTTGTAAAATTGTTCAGTCGAAAATGGTCAACACCGTCACGGAAGGTGAATAGATCCAGAGATGACAAGCCGATGAGCTTCCAGAGATCTCTGAGGAGTAATGTAGTGTGCCGAGCAGGGTGTTTTGAGGAGTTGTGGACCGAAATTGAACTATCTGTGGAGAAACACCCTCCCTCTAACCTACCTCGCGTCACTTTCCTGCGCTTTTTACTGGCTCGTGCAGATGCTTAAGAAGCGCACCGCCTCCAAAGGCAGACTAGAGCGAGGAACTCAACCCGCCCGGAGTAGACGAAGCCTGTGCCAAAGAAGGAGGGATTACGCGAATATTGTATCAAATGTACAGTTAAGAACCGACATACTCTAAACTACATCTTGCACCGCAGTTGCACAATACGTTTTAGGAGAAAAAATAACTGAAATTATCGTAACAAACGTAACAGAAATCATAGCCTAAAAGAGCTTTCAATGAAGAAATACTAATCGAGGCCGAAAAATCTATGTATCACTGTAACAGGTACTATGCGTTATATATGAAAACCAAAGGGCTCAGCACATAAAGTTTGATTTAACTGGTGAGATTCAAAAGTGCAATATAAAAAAGCAAAACAATAACAACCAAAAACAACTATAAACAGTACAGCTATCTAGTCAAATAAATGTTGACAGTCTAATGAAGACTAAAGAAAATCTATTCATCTGACAAGTTCATCTGACATTACACTAGCTATAAACCAACACTTAAAGATTCAAAGTGGGGCTGTTTGCACATATTCTGTTCTACAGGTGAGTTTACTTTGGTAATTCTAACATAAGGGGAAAACATATTTTTGCTTTAGCATTCAGCCTCAACTATCCACATAAAGGTATCAAGAATTAGGCGGCTGGTTGCATCTTGCGGACATGCAGATTTTCTCTCTCTCTCTCTCTCTCTCTCTCTCTCTCTCTCTCTCTCTCTCTCTCTCTCTCTCTCTCTCTCACACACACACACACACACACACACACACACACACAGATGCGCGTGCACATGCCAAAGGTAAAAACAGTGTATAGGCTATGAAATGACGTGTGATTAATAAACCTTTAGATCAACGATAGTGGTGCATGCGGAATGAAAGGCCTAATCTCTGGTCCTCCTGTTTTATCTTTCGGAATAATCCTCGATGTGTCTGGAAAGGTAGCCTATGTAAAAATTCATAAGCAGTCGCTTTCTTTGTTCCCTCAAATGTACTAAAATTCATTTGATAGATATACATCACCGAAGAGTAATATCGGGTGCAAACAAAGGACTTTATATTTTTTATTACTTTCCTCATTAGGATTCACCCCTGTTTTAATTAAGTCAAGGCAGAGGATAGTCATTTACATAAAGTAGGCGTTGTTGGCTGCTATTGGGATTAATGTTAAACTTAAATATTATTATTAACATACAGTAGTTGGCCTATGAACCTAATGTAGCCTACTAAGTTTTGCAAAGTTAAAAAAAAAAAATACAACCATTGTCATCGTTTGTCCGTTAGTAAAAGGGATGTGGCTTAAGCATGCATTTTTATTTATTGCCATAGACTTGCTAAACACTTGGGGAGGTTGGTGATACATTTGTAATGGGCCTATATTCTATCAGTAGGTGGCCGTGATTACCGTGCTTGCTCATAATGGCGTTTATCGTAAAACAGGTCAGATCTTAGTCTTGATATTACAGAAATGTTGTAGCCTTCTGGGTCGATCAGTTTCTATTTCAGAGATGCCAAACGAATTTGTGCATGCACAGGATCAAACGTAAATGTGTTCATCATCATCATCATAATAATCATCATCATTATTATTAACAATATTATTATTATTATTATTATTATTATTATTATTATTAATGTTAATAATAATGTTACTATAGTCAACGCATTATCAATCACAGTGATTTATGACAAAAGCCACCTCAGCTCAAGTGTTTTCCATTGTAAGAAAGAGCTGAGGTCTCGGTGTTGTAAAGGTAGGACTAGTCTCTAACTAGTGCAGTAACAATGTGTCTCCCGGGTATCACTTTCTCTGGCCTCCGGGGTCTCCGCGGTGCTTTGCTATCTGAGAGCAGTTTTAAGTGGTCTCATTAGTCCTCTACGTTTCACATTACTCCCACAAGAGAGCTGTAGCCCACTACTAGTTTGGCATCTCACAGCATTCAGCCGATGACGCGGGATGTTATTGTACAGTATTTTATGCTATTTGGAATCGGGTTGTTCTGCGGGAAACTGTAAAGACTGTTGGATCCGATTACCACTTAGCGGTTAAAGGCAAGGATGTACAGACACGTAGCTTTTAGGTACTTTAGCTAGAGGATAGCTTTAATAATATCTTTAATAATATATTTCATTGAGTAACTTGCCTCAGACTAATAATCTGCAATAATATCATGATACACAAGCCTGCAATAATTATCATTAGAACAGTTTAGAGTATAGTTAAAGACTAGTAAGCGTGTTGCACAGTGATGATTATGCACAGTGGTGTAAATACAGAGAACCAGAATGTGGTAAATGAGAAGGCTCTTCGGTATAATGGTAAGCGTAAAATACACTTTCTCAATCACAAACATAGGCTGTTCGTTTTAGAAAAAATGTCAAGACTGAGGGCAATGTCTACACATTAATTACAGTATTCACACATGAATTATGTAACGAAGAAAGGCTGAAGAAAAATAATGTAGTATGCATTTGAAGTTGTAAACGTTCCAAAAAATAAAAGCACACATGGTTTCAGTCATTCGAATGGCCGTATAATTTACCAAAAATCCTAAACTACACAACACTCCCGACAGATGCAAATGATTCGTTTAATGGTTCACGACGTTTTACACCAAAAACATGTAACAAATTGACTCCCAAATAATCTAACGTGATCACCTGAATAGGCTATTTTACGCGATTAACCGAACCATATCAAACTGGTTTGCTGTGTCCGAACCTACCCCATCTGAACACCAACGCTTCTCATCTCAGGCTCCACGCTTTGTGTCTGTGTATACTACTGTGGGACTCTAGAGCCACTGTCCACAGCCAACATTGTACACACCTTTGATCTATACGCCCGTTGCGCCCTCTTGCGTTTCTTGGACATCTCTGCGTTTCCACAAAGGCCTCAGAGGCCTCTCCTAAATATCTGAATACAGCACAAAGTATGAAAGATTTGACAAACCGCTTTCCTACCGTCATGGACTTCCAGTCTGATTGCGATCTGATCGATTGGACCAATTACAGTATGGTAATTGCCTAAACGCTCCACAATTTGCGTTTTCTGTTTCTAGTCTATAGCGCCAAAATCAATCTATGTGGATTACTTTATTCTCCACTAGACCCGTGTGGGTTGAAACTCTGAGAAAAGTGTACATTTGAACTGGTCTAATGGCCGTTTATGTTGGAAATAAGTGCGCCTACGTCATTGGCTTTCGAAGTGTTTCATAAAACACAAGTCGCACCATGCTCATAAAGTACCTCGGTATGTAATTAAATCTATCAGATGTTAATGGTTAACAGACTAATGCGGGAAGGCCAAACGCTTCCAAACAGAACAATAATGGGAAACTTATTCAGTGCAACTCTGATGCAGGTGCTGATAATTGGCCCCAAAAGTGCATGGCTGCAAAGACTTCCATCCTTTTCCTGTTACCCTGAGGTTTATTCACAATAATTCTCCGGTTAGAAAAATAAGAACGACAGAGATTCAGCCACAGTTGGCATTATGAACCACCATAACCCTTCGCTTTTATGTATGCCTACTTTAATATTAATAAGAAATTCAAATCTAAACGTTTAAAGTATGGTCATCGCTATGACCCCAAACGTAACAGGTGTGACGCACGTGTAACTCTAGGCCTTGATTTAATGCTAGACCACTTCCGCTTTCGTTAGGTATAACAGTCAGATTACGAAGAAATATGTAGAGTGGGCTTTGGTCAGAAAACACATTTAAAACCAACAACCTGACCTGGCCGTTGTACACATATGGGCTTTTAGGCCTATAGCCCTATGGTAAGTTTGTTTGTACTGACTTTATCATCAAAAGGTTACAAACTACTAGATGAAAAACTAGCTTAACAAAAACAGATGCATGAACAGCAAATGCAGATCAACTAAAGTCCTTTGAGTGCATGGTAAGATGTCTAAAATAATCCGTTTCACCAAGGGCTTTTCAAAACTCCAAATGACGGCTGACATTAAACAAGACAGCTAGGCATAGGCACGCATAAACGGAAGCCATACTTTAAATGCCGACGATTTTCTGTGAACTTTCATTTTACATAGAAACACTAGGCCTAGGCCTACTAGTCCTACTTTGTCTTTTTCTCGTTAGGAAATATATTTTACAAATCTTGTCGAGCAATTATTATTATTATTATTATTGTCATTATTATTATTATTATTATTATTATTATTGTTAGTATTATTATTATTAGTATTATTATTATTAATAATAATAATAATAATACTAGTTGGAGTAGGCCTAGCCTAGTAGCCTACTGTAGTAGTAGCCTAGTAGTAGTAGTAGTGTCCGCAGACAAAATAGTATAGGCTAGGCTATTTTTGTTATTCGATGTTATTCAATTTATTAAACGAAGTTGACCTTAAGATTTGTTCTCTACATCACTGAAGAATTAGCCTACTATGCTTTCTAACGCTTAAAAATGGCACTATACACAGTCTATTTTATGCCATGCAGATGGTCGTATAGTCACATTTCTGGGCCATTCATTCGAACTAATTAAAAGTAAAAAGAGTCAAAAACTGTTCGTGTTGGTGACCGTTATTAAATAATGCTACCAAAAAGGTTTAACATGTTTTTCATGCCCTGTGTTTAAAGTGGGCAAATCTTGCTAAGTTTTTTGGAATTGTAAATATAATGTATACTTGCTGCGTTACAGTGACTCAGAGACCATTTTCGAAGTTGAGACGTAGGAGATTGGAATACATTTTTAATCAATACCCCACTTAATTGGGAGGGATACTATTTTTGTCGAAAGGAGGAAAATGAACGTTCAAACCTAGATTTTCGACATTGAACCTGAATGCATTTGCATGTTAATTGTCAATATAGAAAGACACAAAGAGATCAGATACAATAAGTTACCTATCGGCTACAAAACCCTTAGAGAATACAGATGAAGCCGGGCATGGGGCTGTGTTGTTTTTCACCTTTTTGGAGCAAATATACTACCTGACTGATAGCCTATTTAGATAAGCTAATCTAAAGGAATCATTTATGACAATCTGATAAAAACGCAAACTCCACAATTTGTTCATAACTAGGTTAGGCTATTAGAGGCACATTGAAAGGTACAGAAAGGCACAATGTTAACGTGCATTAGAAACAGCGGCACCTGCTGCTTAAATACATGTGAAACATGACGGGGCAGACAACCATATCCACAAACTGACATTCTTGCTGTATTCCAGAATGTATAGCCTAGACAATGTAACCTCACTTCAATGGCAAATGGATAAAAATGATATTTTCTCATCAGGCCCAATATAGAGTTAATGTATCCCTAGAAAACAGCATATTCGGCACAAAGCGGCAAGAAACTGCTCAAGAACATGAAAGGAGATGTATTTACGGCACCACAAATACCAAACAGCAGTGTCCACAAGCCACTGATAAAGACCAAGACAAAAACATGTAGACTACAAGTAAGTTACTTGACTGGACTCTAACAGAACACTTCTGGGGATTTTTTTTCTTCTAGGGCAAATTTCTAAAAACAAAGTATAGACAACGTTATGGACAAACATCCGCGCAGCACTGGTCTATTCTCCACTGAGGACTATGCCTAAAAAAAGCCATGTTTTTTGCTCCTGTAGCCAAAAGCATGCACTTTGATGTCAAATCCTACCTGTTTTATTACACAAAACGGCATGTTTAGTGTGATAATTGTGAAATAATTCATGAAAGAATTGTGCTGATAACGCATGCATTTATTCTTATAAACCTACGCCTATATGTACTGGTTGGACATGCATCTGCCAGAATTTTGACCTTTTATTGTTGAGTTGTTTATTGTCCAAGTAGTCAGGTGCAGCGCTAGAAATACTTGTATCATTAAAGTCATCTATCTATCCAAGTATAGAAATTGAAAAAGGGCGCGAGGACAAACTAGGGAGTTTTACTGTTCATCATGAACAAGGTCTCCAAAACCATGCATATGCCCAATTAAATAACCAGCTAAACAAGTAACCAAGTGACAGATCTTTCAGACAGAGTTTATCAAATAAAACTGTCTAAATTGACTAGACAAGAATGGCCTTTCACTTAATGAATGCGAGCGTCGCCTGCTTAGCCTACTGTAAGGATTATGGTAATGCTTTGTCAAGTTGAAGCAGCCAAATTAACTTTTTAGCAGGCTTACCAAACCATGCGTTATCAAAGCAACCGTAAATAACAACATACATTTGGAAGCACAGTTCTTCTTGAGCAATTTATCGAATTTAGCTTTATTGACACCACATTTTCAGTCTAATAGCAGATAGGCCTATTACTCCTGACACGGAAAACAAACCTCATTTCTTAATAGTTAATGTGGTTTCAATTAAACTCCCGACAGAGGTTACATCGGTTCCACAACAACATAAGGCCTGCTGTTTCTCTCTCAGCGTTTCTCAAACTAAGGATCAGTCATGCACAGCGGATAGTGTGGACATACATACGTTGATGGTGTGAAAAGATGAATGTTCCATAAGCATATCCTTGCGAGTAACACTTACTCGGTTCCCGGGAGGAGGAAAGACTAAACAAACGCACAAGAGTCTAAGGGTCCAGCAGAATGAATGTTATAAGCTACCTAATTCTGGATCGAAATCGAGAGGGTTGACCCACAGGCCGGTCACCTCGGCGCTTTCATTTCCTGCGTGCGAAATCCTGATGTTGACAGCCTCATGTTTGAGCCTGCCAGAGTTTGTGCCGCTTTTTCTTAAAAAAACGTTTATACTGCAGGTCATATTAGCATTTCCGTTAAAGGCATGGCATTAGATAACCAAGCTTAATAAATATGTCCACCCCAAACATATATTTTATCAAAGAGTATGATTTGGCATCGAGAGCAATAAGAAAATTAATCTGCCACTAGATTCTTAGTGCTGAACACAGACGTTTACAGTGCCCATTACTTACTGAAAGCTTGAAACCTATCTAACTCAAACACTAACGAGAGCAAACATAAATCAAAGAGAGAAATATAGGCCATTTATAATAAGCCCATGGATTCTCCTGTAACGATTAAGAAACTCCACAATGACTGTGCATCTGCAGATTTCTGTCTTTGTGCAAAATGTAGTCTTGAGTATAAGTCTGTGTAGAGGACTTTTTTTAAATAGTTGTAACATTAGTTCAAATAGCTGTATATTCTTGAGGATTCATCAGATCTCAGATGGAGTGCTTCCACCTAGTGCGGAGCAGCTGGCGATAGGCTCCATTCACGGTTTATTTGGCATTTGTCTTGTGGCGCTGAACCACTTCACTTGGATATGGTTCCCTTTTGTGAAAATCCCTCCCTCTAAAACTAATGGAAAAAGCGGAGCTTCAAAAAAAGCCCCCCATCCAACAACCCTAAACAAGATGAGCTTCAAAAAACTTCTGACGTCTGTGGGGTCTTAGGAGAGCACTGTAAACCTCCTGACAACAATCCCACTTTTTTCCATGATGGCATTACGCAGTTGACATTTTCCACCATCACCAGTGATTACACCCAGAAGACTGCTCTACGGTCACTATGAGGATGGAAGTCGTTTTGTTGTGGGAAATCAATATTTCAGCTTTTCATTTTAGATAGGTTGGACACTGTAAAAAGGGGATCACTGTAGACTCCCCTAGCCTCAATAAAGACCACTAGTAAGGTTCTGGGGGCAGGAAAATACACTTGTGGAGTGAGTCCAACTTGCTACTTTAGTCGGTCATTGGTGTGTGTGTGTGAACCACAGAAGTCCATTGAGATCTCAAACTTTTTTTGTTCTTCTAAGAGAGTGAAGTTTAGGACATTAGCCCCATACGTTTCCACTTTGTCAAAACAGGAATAATTTAATGGAAAAGGTTCGTATTTATACATTTCTCTTGGAGCATTCCTCAGACAAATGCAAGTGTCTGGCTCTGTTTCAACCCACATTTTGAAAGTGACCAGTGCCTGTTGCTGGTTAATCTCCTACACAATTCACAATATTGCCCGATATTTCCTAAGAGGCCAAAAACCCCAGGCCTTCAAACTTAACCTTCACATTGGCTAAAAGCTCCAGTCAAATACCTGAACGTAACTGATGGTAAAATGTAAAATGGTTTCAACAAGGCTTTTAGTGACACAATCCTGTCAGATAGTACCAAATGGCCAAGGGCCGGCTCAAGCCATTTCAGTGCCCTAAAGATTTGAGTTTTGACCCCCTATTTTCTAGAAATACAAGTAAAAAACTGTGGGGTGTGGTGAGTTGCAGTGCCTCCTCCTGAAATCAGAACTCTGCTAATGCCACGTGCTTGAATGTATATCATGGATGTATATATCTGAGAGACCTTACCTTCCCCTTGTTCCTCTGGGTTCTCCCATCTCTGGGACTGACGAGGGTCCATCTGGGTGGGATGAAAGGAGTGGGACGGCTGTAAATGTCCTATAAAACAACTCCGGCACCTCTGAGAGGGGGCACTGCGGCAGCACCTGTCCAGGGATCAGGAGGGCAGATATCGAGCCTTCTATCCCTCCCCCAGACAGCCGACTTCCTGTGTGTGCTCTCTGCAGCCACAGCCATCAGCCGGGATTTCTGTAGAAGGTCGGTGGACTAAGGATAACCATCTGCTATGATAAACATGAGTTATTGTCACTGGAAAATAGAATTTTGAAGATTGTGTGCCTTTTTTGTGAAAATGTTGACATAAGTAAGCACACGTCCCAACAGATCTGGGAGGAGTGTGCATTTTCAGCTTGTTTTAACCTGCCGCTACCCTTCACACAGTCAAAATTTGGGATATTTTTCCTCACACATTGACTATGGAATTGATCAATTGGTGTGTGTGTGTGCTTGACTTTGCAGTACCTGAGGCTAGCTAATCAACAGTTTGTTAAAGAAGCCAAGGTGACATTCTCTCCATGCTTAACGGTGTCCGCCTGTTTCCCTCCACTTGTGAAACTCCTCAGAGCAAGCCCCCAGATTGCCAGCAGACTAACATCAAACACCAGTCCTTCCGTCCAGCATTTGCATCCATCAAACAGGCTAGGTTGCTGGAGCAGGGAATGAGGTCATTAGTGTGTGTGTATGGAGGAGCGGGGGGAGTTTAGCCTACACACATGATAGACCTTTTGATCTCCCAAGAGACCATCCATGTAGAAAACAGTAATCATTATCGCTGCCCAGCTTTCCAGCAACAATGTGATGGAGAGATTAGGGGCCGGTCAAAAAACGGGAGAATGGGAGAAAAGTGAAGGATATAGAGAGATGGTAAGTGAAAAAGGACTGCAAGTATATCCAGGTTGTCGTTGACTCACTCTCTCCATCCGTCCATCAGAAGGACTCTGCTCACACCTCGGCCCATCACAACTCAATAAGAGTAATCACACACACATGCCCCGGACTGGAGAGAGCACCCAAGTGGGAGGCACACGTGGATCCCTGGAGTGCCTTTGATGCCCGGCTTACTGAAGCTCAACTCAGCCCTGTGTTTTCTGGCCCTGTTGCTTTACTGGGGTCTTAGGCTCAGGGGAAAATCAATGAAAAACGAACATTAACAGATACAGCAGAAGTCTCAGACAAGCAGATACTGGGAAGTCTCAGACAAGCTTCTACAGTTCAAGTCAGGTATTCTAATAGAGTTCTATTTTTGAATTGATATTTTAGTAAAAAAAAATCAAGATGCTAATTGTAGTGTAAACTTGCGACTGTTTAAAACCTGAACCTAGATATTTCCAAGTAGAGTCTGTATTGCAGGGATTGAACAAAATTAGGTGACAGTTGTAAGCACATTCTGCTGAATGAGTCCCCATAGGGAGCAATTAGAGTTGTTCCTCACATTAGAAGACTCAGCACACATCTGCCTTAATAACGCTTAAAGGGAAAAACTGGTCCAAGTTGGTGCTGGCACATAGCAAGAGTCTTGCCACCAGTTCATAAGTTCTAATCTCTGGGTTGTTTTACTGGGCCTCATTAAAGCCACTGGGGTGGCCGAGAGAGATGAGAGAGCGCCTGTCCCGTCGGCGTGTGTCGCCGCTAACAGCCGGCTTAACATCTACCAAGGCTGCAGAGATTCAGGCGGAAGAGGGCCACATTAACAACGAGATTGTAAAGTGGAAGTTACGATGCTCAGATGTTCCGCCCGTCGCCAACAAACAAAGCGCACACACTTGTTTGTACATACAAGCACACACACACACATAAAGAGGAAAGGATAGGCACACAAGCAAGCAAACATACCATAATAAAGACAGCCACACACACAGCCCCATATTGACTTTTACTGACTGAATCACAGAAGAGAATTAGGCTTTGGAACCATGAAAGTGATTGTGTGGTTTGTAAGTACGTTGGATGTTTCTTTCGTTTTTATTTTTTAAAAAGACCAAGGCTTTCTGCCACCACAACACACCACGAGTGCACACAGAGACCTTACCAGAGCATACTTCCACAGGATGCTGTGGCCAAAGTTAGAGTGTATGCTCACTCACTATACGGTGCCATATATGGTGAAAAACGACTATATAATTACATGGCTATACATAAGAATAGCTTGTGTGTATACTATAGTGTACCATTTAGTGAATGGGTGGACGTTCCCAATTGAGTCACAGTGGCTGTGCAGCGGTCACAGATTTCCTAAGCAGCACACCGACCACGCCAAACATGCAGCCGTTTCACACAAAATCACACAAACCAGTCGACGTATTATATACATTTATACATGTATGAAAAAAAGCATTAGTTAACAGTTAAGCAATGAACAACAACCACGTGGAGTTAGTGTATTTACACGACACAGTCCAAAAATGACTAAACACACATATGTAGTTCACCCAAAGGCAAAACAACAACAACAAAAAAAAAAAGAAACAAAATCATTATCTTCAGTAAAGGTTGCCCTTTGCGTTCTGGGTACACGCATGTTGATTTGAGTGGGATGACATAGGAACCAGTGGTTGGCAATCCGCTCACAGCATCTTGAATTGTCTGGCCCTTTAACACAATATCAGTGGGACACATCGCTATCAATACAAATTAGTCTATTAGATTTCATTAGTTAAACAGTAAGAAAACCATTTAACGAAAACTGATTATACATGTCTTAGTATAAAAAAAAGGAGGGGGGTGTTTTGCTGTAACTGAAAGGAGATGTACCCTATGAATCAATGCAGAGCCCTGTTGTTCAAGGTCACTGAATGTTGTCTGTAGGAAAAAATAACCAGAAAAGTTGATGCAACATAGACACCAAATACAGAGCTGATAATGAATGAGGCAAAATTAAGTCACTATGCCCAATTCACAACTGCTTTACTATTTGGTCTATGTTGTATCAAAATTAGTTATTTTTCCTACTGAAACTATTTGGTGACCTGAAACATCAGGGCTACAAATTGATTTACATCTAACTTCTCCTTTAAGGCCAATTTAACAGGGCATGAGTGAATTGATTCTGCACAACACTAGACACAGACATGTCTGCTAATGAGCAATAATCAAAGATGGCTTCTGGAGAGAGACAGCGGGCTGCCTGACGTTTGAGGACGAAGCTTATAAAGGACACGGCCACATGCAGATCTGCGGGATGAGTGCTTATGTACCAATCAGGCTTTGTGCAGTCACAGTTAAAAATGCTAGAAGCCATCACTGCTTGGGTTAGAAAGAACAAGAAGCGTATGTAGTGGCCACGTCTCCGGAGCAGAGGGCGTCACAGTGTGTAACGTGTTAGCTTTTGAGGCTCGAGTTTTTTGTTTTGTCAGTATCGTACAGGCGAGCATCAGCACTTGGTGTATCCGACAAGTGTCACCTGAGTTGGGTTGGCCGCCCATTAAGACAACGCTGCTCTGCGGAGAGCAACAGAGAGCGCAAAATTCTTGGGTGCACAGGAAAGGCTGAACCAACCCGACGAGAGCAGTTAGTTAGCAGACCGACATTGAAAACAAGTGACCACCATTGAGCTGGCTCACACTTAGCCGGGCTACAGATTGAGTAACTCAATTATGATTGGCAAAAAAAACAACAACAAAAAAAAAAAAACCCCACAAAAAAGCAAAACAAAACATAACCGGTATTTAATTCCTACATTAACACAAGGAAAACTACAGACACAGTTGATGGGAGGGGGACGCTTCCAAAGACTGCGGTGTTGTAATCTTGAGTATTATGAGTAAACAGACAGAATTTCAGTGGCATTGAAGTGCAGTGTGCAAGTGTGATTGAACAGGATAGTGGCAGTGTCCTGAAACAACTAGTTTAGTCATTTTCTATCCACAGGGTCATAACATGGCTCAATTGGCTTAGGCAACAAAGGAAGAAGACAGAAAAAAGATAAGCACTCAAAAGCCAATTGAGGTTTGTTTTTTTTTTCAAAATAATTAAAAAAAATCTAATTCTGTTTTTTTTTTACAGTACAGTAGAGGCGTTTAGAAAGTCTTACTTTTGCTCAAAACATAGACTGAAAAACAGGGAATTAAAAGAGCAACCCCCTTTTCATAAGAAGCAGAGTCAATACTGTGCATGAAATGTTTTCTTTTGAACATTAAAATTTTGACCTAGTACTACTTACACACATGCACACACACACACCCACACACACACGTATGTACATACGAGCGCACTCACACTCTCTCTCTCACACACACACACACACACACACACACACACACACACACCTCCTAAAAATGAGAAACTTGTGTGACAAAGTTTGTGTGACAAAAAGTGGACCATGAAGAAAAGGATATTGTAAACAGAAAGCAGCACATTGGAGAAGATGAAATGCCAACATGGAAACTTTGAGAACAGTCCAGTCCAGCACATGGGTCTTCAGAGTCTCGCCAGCACGCACCGGTCATTACTCCCACCACGTCTGTTGCCAGTTGTGTTTGTTAAGTGACCAACCCATGACGTCGGACAGGCGGACCAACAAGAGAGAGACCAAAAAAAAGAAATCCTACCATGAACCAAAATTAAGATCGCCAAAATAAAATCATAAAAGTTCACTCCACAGAACTAAAACCAAGACCACAATAATAATCTCCACACTACAAAGCAGTCCTCGTTCATGACGCATTCACAACAGTATATGAAGGGGGGGGGGGGGATGGGGAGAGGGGGGTTTAAAGAATCAGCTTCAGATGTTCAGGAGTGTCAATGTGCCGAATTAAATGGGGGCCTCCACAGACACAGTGGTAGTGTCGAGAGATGGCCAGAGGAGGGAGCTGTATCCCACAGACATAGGTTTCCTGCACCTGCAAATGCATGCAAGTGGCAAGCACATCTGACCAGCATCTGTCTGCCAATGGCCCATCTCTATGGCAACCAGCTGCTAGCATCAACATGGAGGACCAAATGTTTGTTTCCAAATGTTCATTTTGAGCCACTTGGAACCAGCGAGGATAAGAAAATGTGTGTACGCAGTGTGTTCATTTGTGTATGTGAGCGTCATCTGTGTGTGTGTGTGTGTGTGTGTGTCTGTGTGTGTGTGTGTATGCGCACACATATATGGAAGAGTGTGTATATGTGTGTGTGATTTCTTTTAGTTCACAAGGCTTTTTGGCTCGAAGTCCCTAAATGGCCAAAATCCTGGCATCCCTTTTAGCTCTGGAGTTGTGTAGTGGTTTCCGTTCACCAGCAGACGGCGGCCTCCTCCTCCTCCTCCTCCTCCTCCTCCTCCTCCTCCTCCTCTCCCTCCAGACTCAAACCAGCAGCAGGAGACTGAGGGGAAGAAATCAGTCTCAGTCCGTCAACTGCAGGTGCCCTCAGCCTCTTAGTCTCCAGTCAGAACTGGACAAACAGGCACGCCTTTACAGTGCACCCTCTCGCCTACTTAGTTTTCCGGAGTTTTCCGTCTGCTCAACATAGTGTGGGTGGTGGGCAGGAAGAATGCCTTTAGATACGTAGATGAAAAGGTGGAGGAAGAGGGCACACATTTATCACCACCGCTCTCACTCTGCTGCTTTCCCAATGGACTCGTTCTCAGTAGTTTTGTCCTCCTCTACCTCCTCTTCTGGGGGGAGCGGGTTCGGGGAAGGGTCGGAGGTCGGAGGTGAGAGCTGGGAGCGAGGACGTCCCGTCACTCACGCTTCTGAGCCTCCCATGGTAGTCCGCGTGGGGCTGGGAGGCAGACGGGCAGCTGCGCTGTGCTCGATACGGAAACTGTACTCGTACTGAGAGAGAGAGAGAGAGAGAGAGAGAGAGAGAGAGAGAGAGAGAGAGAGAGAGAGAGAGAGAGAGAGAGAGAGAGAGAGAGAGAGAGAGAGAGAGAGAGAGAGAGAGAGAGAGAGAGAGAGAGAGAGAGAGAGAGAGAGAAATTACACAACACAATATTTACAGTCAGAACCCACTTGTGATTGCTTTGTATGGCCAAAACTCTGTTACTAAATGACACAAATATGTTCTAGATATAAACACAAGAAATATAGATATTACATGAAGATACTGAACATAAAAGGTAGCAGAGCAAGGACATGTGGGCTACAAATCATTCGGAGACTGGGAGAAATTGGACACCACTGCACTACATTTCACATGCAAGCAGACACCGCCCCCTAGGGGCCAAATGCAATGAATGCAGCCCCGACCAATGACTAGACCAAACAAGTAAACAACTTTGTCTCCTGGCTCCTGTTCACGTGTCGGAGGTTTGAAGCCTGAAAACACTCATTTCAATCCAATCTGAAGCCACATGCTGCTATACCGCACCAGCCCCGTCTCCAGAGCCAGCACATCAGAGGTTTAGAAACTAATTGGATTTGTGTCATTAAAAGAGTGCGATATCCAACATTACCGAGTTCATGAAGGGGTTTACGTGCGTCCGTGCCAGATGTGCTGTTCAGAATAACAAGTCCACTGGCAACACCAAATCAAAGCTGTCTGATCTCTCTCTCTCTCTCTCTCCCTCTCTCTCACTCACATGCATGCTACACAAGTACAAGTGAAGTTGACTGCTAAGTAGATGCATGAATCTAAACAGGCTAAACAGGACTCCGGCAGCCCAATTTCATTTGAGCAACGCAAATCGCTGCACCATGCAGCGTGGGCCAATATGTCCACAGTAGCCACAGGTCGTAGGGCACGCCACTGGCAACAGGTCGTAGGTCAAGGACGAGCAAATCAACATGGGGAGTGCGTGAAGAGAAAAATCAAATGTGCTAGAAACTTTTCAGTTCCTTTTGTCCATTAATGACGCAGACTGTGTGTGTGTGTGTGTGTGTGTGTGTGTGTGTGTGTAGTGTGTGTGTGTAGAACTACATTTAGCTCCTGATTATTTCACAGTTCCAGTAACTGTGTGGGCCATCAGCAGGCCAGTATCTGAGCAACACAACTACCTTGTTTCTCGAGTAAACCTGGACCCCTTCACTACCAGGCACACGCTTACCTCCTTCTCGATCTCAGCAAGCGATTTGATGTTGATTCCCATCAGGTCCACCTGCTGTAACTGTCAAACACACACACAAAAACAATGAGTGCATCAGGCACATGAAAATGACTGCAAGAGAGACATAAAAGAGAAACATCACATAATCATTTACAAAGTCATCTTAATGCCCCCTGTAAGATGATGTTTGCCAAGTCTAAGTCATGAGAGACTAATTCCAGACAAGCTGTTTTGGGCAGTGTTTAGAGCTGGCGTCTGAATGGGTTTGATTTAAAGCGGCACGAGTGCAATAAGGAGCCGGCGCCTTGCTCCGAGTCTCAGAGATACTCACGTCACTGGAGGCACACGCAAACTTGTCGGAGATCACGAAGGGCACGCCATCCATCGCTGAGAGAGAGATAACACAAGGACATGGGGGTACAAAGGGAGGGACAAAAACCAAACACAAGTCACGTCAAATCATTAGTCATCCCAAATGCTCTTCTTCGTTTTATGTAAACGCACACATGCAAGCACACACTGAGAAATGACAGAAGCACTGTGTCCATCATCACACTTTAAAGCTAAGAAAAAGGAAAAAAATACGGGGAAAAAAAAAAAACATTCGTTTTGGTGTGAGTGAGTTCAGCGGGGCGAGACATGGGACTGAGATTACTAGACAGGATTGGGAGGAGGAGGAGGAGGAGAGCCAAGAGGCCAGTAGGGAAAACCTGGCACGCTGTTTTTTAATGCCTACATGTCACACTGCCATTACGTGCCTGCAAACACTGCAGCCAGCGGCTCTCCAACAAGCGGGTTCTATTCCCATCACAGCAGGGATAAAGAACTATACTTTTCTACAAATAAATCCCTCGCAGTTTTGAAGGGCAGGAGATGGAGTAAGACAGGCTGTCAGATAGCCCAGACGAAATGTGTGTTCACACCAAGAACTAATCGAAAAGAATTATAAAGGATTAAAAGAACTTAGACCTGTAGAACCATTAGGAGTAATTTACTCACTGACCAGAGAGACAAATCTGATTTAAGGGACTGAAGCAAGAAATAAAGCAAAAAAAAAAAAAACACACAAACACAACTTATTGTTGTGCAAATCAGCACATTCACAATCATGCAGTTTGCCCGTTTACCATGAGGGTTCATTTCTTTCACCAGGTTTTCCATTTTAATTCTCTGCAAATGAGAACTCTATAAAAGCCAGTTGTGGTACACAGAGGGTCTTTTCACAATGTCTGGAGGCGGATTGATGATTAGGTTTAGGATAATGAAAATGATACATACATTTCTAATTAGAAGCTGACTTTGATGTCTGTCAATTACAAACAAACTTGAAGGTTTGCATCAGAGAGGCATAGCATGATCTGGCACACACACACACACTCCATTCATATGCTAAATCCTCTGCAGAAGATCTGACTGAAATGGCGGTGCCATGGGTTCATACCCACGTTCAGAACGAGAGACTCCACTCCACGCCAGCAGATGACTATAGAGATGCACAGGCTGCTTGTCTTTAAACACACACATCCACACACACACACACACACACACACACAAAGCAGGAGGTGGCACTTCAGGACCCAAAGCAGGAAGATGAAAAGATTGAACTGCGTCAAGTGTAAACGCTATGACACAACGGTAAGAAAATAAACCAGAGCACGATGAGAGACAGAGTCTGAATCATCAGTGAAAACCATCGTGGGCAATTAGCCTGATTTCAA
Organism: Limnothrissa miodon; assembly: GCA_017657215.1. NCBI lineage: Eukaryota > Metazoa > Chordata > Actinopteri > Clupeiformes > Clupeidae > Limnothrissa > Limnothrissa miodon. The sequence continues at coordinate 66,473 of JAGFZM010000208.1, forward strand.
AGACAGAGTGGTGGGGTGGCAATTAGAAGATATAGGAAGAGGATTCTCTATAAAGATCCTTAATTGCCCCAGTCATAAATGCAGAGGAGAGAGAGAGAGAGAAAAGCTGGAGGGAGGGAGGCAGTAGAGTGTATTCTGACAAGTCTTCCTGTCAAAGATTAATATATGCAAATTACTCCAGGCGTTTACAAGTTCTGCCTAGTGAACCCCCCCGCCCCCCCCCCCACCCAAGTGCCACCTTCAACTCCTGGACTCCATGCTCTCCTCGCACCCCCACCCTCATTGGGCTACCCTCACTGACTGCATTCCCCAACTCTCTCACACACACACACACACACACTTTCCCTCCTATCCCCACCCCTCCTCTCAGAACTTACTCATGTTTCATTCATGCTATGCCCCACTTGTCATGCAGAAACACCAGAGGGGTAGTCTGTGTGTGTGTGTGTGTGTGTACGTGCGTGCGCATAAATTAATTCAGATTCTCCTCCAATCAACTCTTGTAAACGCTTGGTGTGTGTGTGTGTGTGTGTGTGTGTGTGTGTGTGTGAAAAGAAGAAAGCAGATGCCCCTCCAATGTGGCATCAGTTTCCATAGGCCCATTAGAAAAGTGTTGAGTTGCCGTGACGCCTCACGGGCCCCCTTGGGTGTTTTGTATTCATTCATATAACGCCAGCTTGTTCAGTTGACTTTTGTTTGGCAAGCACAGATGAGGTGGGCGGCGCTTTGAATGACAGTGAAAGTTATTGATTATGTGTGTGTGTGTGTATTTCCTGCATGAGCTCTTCTGGTAGTGTGTGTGTGTGTGTGTGTGTGAGTGTGTGTGTGTGTGTGTGTGTGTGTGTGCAGGTGTCTCAGTTGCTGGAGAGCCTGAGGTCTGCCTGGAAGCATAAAGCAGCCCAGCGAAGAGGTGGGAACTCATAGGGACATGCCAGGGCCACATAAACAAACAAACACTTAAAACAACACTTATTTAGGATTTTTTTTAAACACTGTGTAAATGTAATGATATGTTTGCCATAAGCCAACCGACTCGACCCAAATACATACACATATTTTGACCCAGAGAAGTCTATGGTGGGGGCAACTCACCTGAGATGGCGTACAGGTTGGAGTTCTGGTGCTCGTAGTCTGGCCTGGTGGTGCTCTTGCCTCGGAAGCTGGCTGGCAGGGTCATGGATATGTGCCTGTAGGGGGAGGCAAAGCGACGACAGCCACATCAGCCTCTTTCTCTCCCACACACACACACACACACGCTCTATGTTTGAAGATATTAAACTATTTGAGTAAAAACTAAATCAAGACAAAACAGGAGGCACAGCATAATCTGATAGATGTAATAATATGTACACACACACACGCACACATATACGCACAGACACACACACACACACACACAGACACAGACACACACACACACACACACAATATGCGCACACTCACATATGTATGTATTGTGCATGCATGTATTAAGCAGACACACACACACACACACACACACACACACACACACACACACACACATGGTATTCTGATCCCCAATCTACAATAGCAAACACAGGATGCTGCTGGTCTGGTCTGGTCTGGGCAGGGCAGGGCTCTGTGCTAAGCTAAACAAGGCAAGTTAGGCTAGGCTACACAGCTACCTCATCACGTCACATTGCAGCATTAGAGAGTGGGCCAGAGCCAAGGCACAGACAGCTCAAAGTGTTAGCATAGGGTTGCCTGCAGAGGCTACAGTGCTAATTATAGCCATCAGCATGACTGAGAGACGTCTCACTCTCCGTGTGTGTGTGTGTGTGTGTGTGTACGTACGCGCGCACCTGCTGAACGTCCTTCTCATATGCACTGGGAGGATTTGAGGAAATGAAAAGGGAGTGTAGAATGTCGACATGTCTATGGTGACGAGCAGGTGTGTGACTGTGTGAGTACATGTGTGTGTTTGCATAACTTATGGGTGGATTGAGTTGATGGACCACACACAGTGTATGTACACACACACACACACAGGCTACAGCTACAGAACATGTAGACCAGTCTAGATTCCTTCAGTCAGTGCATAAGAGCACAGGGTAGCCTCCCCCATCCCTGATAGGTGGGCGAATGGCTGCCAGTCAAACTGAGCCCAGTCTAGTGCTGTCAGACACCAGTGAATAACAACCGGACTGTTCCAGCTGCTAAATGCTCCTACTCAAACACACACACACACAGATACACACACGTATGCACGCACACACACACACCTACTATGACGCTTAAGCAATAAACACTTGGCAGAGATGGTGTGTGTGTTGGGTGCAGATGTAGAACTAAGGCCACTAACAGGAAGAGAATGACAGAATCGAAAGGAAAAGGAAAAAAAACAAGTGCGATGACACTGCAGCATCAGGAGGATGTTGATGTGGAGCCTGTTTTTATTACAAGTACTTCTGAGGGCTTTATTTAAATAGGAACAGAAAGGGACGAGAGAGAGAGAGAGAGAGAGAGAGAGAGAGAGAGAGAGAGAGAGAAAGAAAGAAAGAAAGAGAGAGAGAGAGAGAGAGAGAGAGAGAGAGAGAGAGAGAGAGAAAGAAAGAGAGAGAGAGAGAGAGAGAGAGAGAGAGAGAGAGAGAGAGAGAGAGAGAGAGAGAAAGAAAGAGAGAGAGAGAGAGAGAGAGAGAGAGAGAGACACAAGGTCACATGACTGCGGGGAGCTGATGTTAAGGGCGGTGCTGAGGTAGAGAAACAGCTGGGGCTTTAAGCAGCTTCCTGTCCACATACATACACACATGCACGCACACACAGACACACACACGGCAACCATCAGCCTTGAACCACACGGCAACCACATCCCCTTCTGTCGTGCTGTGCGGTACCACAGCTTCTGATCTCACACCTAAGCCGCAAGTTCCACCTGACAAGTTGGCCCCCACTCTGTCGGGTCTCATCACGTCAGCAGGTCTCTCGCAGTGCCCTCACACACAAAAAAACAACACATATACGCACAGACACACACACACACACACACAGACACAGACACAGACACACACACACACACAAACACACGCACAGACACACACACACACACTACACACAGACACACACACACACAGACACACACACAAGCACACAAACACACAGACAGCAGCCATCTCCTAGCAGGCCACTGGAATGTTCAGCAGAGGTCTTAAGCAGCCGCTGTTACCAGGCAACCCAGGCTGGGCTTTAGGGGGAACTAAGAGGACTGGTTAAGTGCTTCAGCTGGCCACTAGTTGAGCTCCATAAACTCCTCACACACTTCAGGCCCTTTCAGCACAGACATGAGGACAGCCTCAGGAATGCACTGGCCCGCTCTTTAAAACACACATTTTAGGCGCCCTCCTAAAAACACACACAGTTCTTGACAAAGAGGAACAACGCTTTTAAAACATACAAACCTATAAACACTCAGACACACACACACACAAACACTTGTGCTCTGCTCTCAGGCATGTTTGTTTAGGTCATTATCTGAGCAACACTGCATATGTGGCTGATGACCAAACCAGCTCTCAAAACGCTTCTGTCCCTCTCTCTCTCCTTCCTGGTTCACACTCACACACACACACCCTACAGCTGGGACTGTGAGCTCAAAGCGAACCGAACAAGGCCAGACGTCCATCTCCTGACAGCTGGAATGCAGAGCGGAGCGGGGCGGCCTCTCCTCCTCCCAGTCTCCAGACAGCCGGCAGCTTCCTCTTCAAGGGGAAGCTGAACCACATGTTCCCCCCTCCCCCCCCCCCCCCCCCCACACACACACGGCCAGATGTGCACATGGACATGGCATGCAGAGAGACACTGGCATTGACGCATAAACAATGTACAAAAATCAATACACATGCAATCATGTGCAGTGCACAGAGAACACACACACACACACACACAGGCCCATATGTTCTCCTAATATTCACATACACAGATCACACAGACCAGCTCATTCCACCATCATACACACACAAATTATTCCCTGCACACACGTTGATACTTACAGAAACAGACAGTCTGTGCACACGCTCTCTTACACACACACACACACACACACAGTGTTCATACTTGGGCATGACGGGCGCAGGAGTGGAGTTGGAGGTGGTGACGGGCTGCACGTTGTTGCTGTTGCTCAGTACGGGTGAGGAGTCCTCAGCGCGGGGCACCTTGCCCATGCGGTACCAGATGCCCATGTTGTTCAGCTCTCTGTGGAAACCAGATCATGCACACACACACACACACATTTAAGCAATTACCACACACATGGCCTTTTCAAACACACACAATCCACACAACAAAGGACAATGTGAAAGCCTAAATTAGAGGATGTGGATCAACCGTCATCCTGACTAAAGCAGTGCTACATTACATAGTCTCTTCTCCTGCTCCACACCGACAATTAAGCTAGAGATGGTTTAGTACTCAAAGAACACCTAGAAGCAACCAACAGAACAACACATATGAAGATGCCCAATTTCAAGGCCGAAGTACTGTTGGCCTTGGGGTACTGGCTCTATGTTTGGTACTTGGACCTTGGTACTGACCCAATGAAGGTGTACAGGCACTATGACTGATACTTGGACCTTGGTACTGACCCAATGAAGGAGTACAGGCACTATGACTGATACATGGAGCTTGGTACTGACCCAATGAAGGTGTACTGGGGAGGGGCCTGCTTTGACCTGCCCAGGATGCGCACGTCACAGATGGCAGCCTCCGTCGAGTCCCGTGGGATGAACTTGATGCACAGCCTCCTCTTCCTGAAGGCCTGCTCCTCTGTGAGAGTGTGTTAGTGTGTGGGTGGGGAGAGAAGGTGGTGGATCAGTTGACAATCCAATCAATTATGTGAGGCTAAGAGCTGCTAACACTAGACTGGACTGGACTCCAGCCCTAAGGGGGGGGGGGGGGGGGGGGGGGG
>JAGFZM010000208.1:71793-99453 GCA_017657215.1 Limnothrissa miodon
AGAAAGAAAGAAAGAAAGATTAATCGCTTTTATTTCTTGTTTTTCTACCATTTATGCCTGCTTTAGCAATATGAATGCCCTTGTCATGCCAACAGAGCACTCAAAATCAGAAACAAAAATAGAGAGCGAGTGTGTGCGTGAGCGAAAAAAAAAACGAAAGGAAGAGAGAGAGATAAGATATATTTAATAGCTGCTAGCATGACGGTGCATCTAAAATAACACACGGGGCATTCAGAGCAGCTGGTGATGCCTATATAATTAGACTCCCAGGCCTACACTCGGCTAGTCTACTTGGCTGTGGTCCCGCTTCGGAGAGATGGAAAGGGCTCCGGGATTCATTTGATTAGATGCAGTGCTTAAATTCTCCCCTTCTTCTCAAATAGGGCGCAGGGAGCTGGAAAACGTGTGTGTACATCCGTTTGGGGCTTAGGCAAGCCATGTGCCGACGCCCAGCAAAAAAACAAGCCTCCCAGAACCGGTCCTACAAGTGTTTGAATGTCAGCAACCAAATCATAAAACAAGGAAACCCCTATAATGACCATCGCTGATCACAGAATTCTTCTCCTCTGTGAGCATAAACAGAACTGAGCAACGTGCAAAAATACCCGACTTTCTTTCTCTCCATCAGATGACACCTGCTGTCTCGCTCTCATGCAAGCGCGTGCATGCACACACACACACACACACACACTCACACACACACAAAGACAGTAGCGCATGCTTTTTCTTTTCCTACTTGCATACACACAGCAACAGACAAAGACTTAGGCCAATACTTTATATACTTTCACTCACTCACACACGCATGCACCATTGGCACACAGTTTCTGTCGCTCTCACACACCCCCACCGTCTCACACCCCCCCACCCTACAAGACTAAGCCAAAGGCACGTGCTTTCCCCCTCTTGCTCACATATGCACAGATACAAACTATCAGATGACTGCGGCACACACTTTCTCCCATGCGTTTACACTATCAGATGAAGACACTGGCTTTCTCTCTCACACACACACACACAAACTAATCTGGTCCTATCGGTTTGTTTCAGAGTTGATTATGTCCAGCAGGGTCCGTTGCCTGGAGCAAAGCCGGGCCAGACAAAAACAGCTTCCGCTGATTAGACTGTCGTGCCTCATCAGCGTTATTGGTGCACGGTGCACGACACATACGTGAGAGCCAAACGACAGCGGGAGACGAGGCCATTTCGCTAGCAGAGGCCACAGCCTACTTTTGAGCCTAAATATCGATCCGTGCCAAGTCGGGCCTTGCAACAAGGGGAAGCAAACAAAACCCACATGAATGAAAGTGCTCACATAGGATGATTTTAAACTACGCTGGGAAGGGAAGGGGAGGGGAGGTATGTGTCGTGCATTCCCATTGATTGGACTACAACTTCTGAACTACACCACACACACACACACACACACACACACACACACGGGGCCAATCTATCTCCCGTCTCCCCTTGGTGGGAAAAGCCGGTGGTTTCCACTGAGTTTAGATTGTTGACACTGCTGGAGTTTTGGAGTGAAGTCACGGCTGTAAAAATGATGTTCGGATGGAAATGGGTCGGAACTGCACAAGGCCCCTCGATGCCCCATAAGATGCATTCCTTCCACCAAACCTCGAGCTGTGCACATTGTGGCCAGGAGCCGACATCCAGGTCAGTCAGGACACAGACAAAAGTGTGTGTGTGTGTGTGTGTGTGTGTGTGTTGGGGGATTCCAGCTTTCCAACCTTACAGGCCAGCACAAACAAGTTAGGAGGCCCAGAGTGGAGCTTTAGAAATAAACGAAATGAAGACATCCTCTTTCTAACGAAGGAAATGAAAGGCTACAATTGTGGGAATTGAACCAATGGGGGAAAAGAAAAGAAAGAAATGATCTCCTAATGGATAGCAAAGGTCTGCCGCAGAATTGGGCAGCATTGGGCCAACTTTGAGTTGGCATTAAACAAGACACAGTAAATCTGCAAAGTCTATGAAAGGGGCTACGCTGAGGAGCTCCTCAGGAAGTGAGGTCATGAGACTCAAGACTTACGTTCTCTTTGGAGAAGACGCGGGTGAAGCACAGGTAGCGCGTCACCTTGGACTTAAACAGGCCATCTTTCCACAGGTCTGCGTCCATCCCGTCTGTTGTCTGGGCAACCTGCAGAGAGATGGAGAGGACGCGCTTCGTCAGAACAGACACGCCACAGAAAGCATTTTCATCACCACAGAAAAATCACATGAATTAGATTTTCATGAACAAAGCAAAGTGATGGCATCTACTGTAGTGACATTCATTCAATGGTGGTTTTGCAAATAGGATAAGTAAAAAAAAAATTAAAAAAAAAACATTCCTCTTTCCAAACGTTTAAGGTACCTGCTGGAAGATTTGCAGACTTGATGACACAAGCACATTGTTCTACCATCCTGCTAAAATCACAAAGTTTGACAGACATCCTCCACTTTGTTACAGTTGCTAAGCTGGAATTGGACCGTCTGAGAGCCTAGTGTACACATCTAGTCATCATGGGATTCACATCTCCTTTTCATTGCAGTAACCAGACTTAACAAACAGGACGTCTACTCTACAGAAAGTTAAATAAGCATATTTATGTGTGTGTGTGTGTGTGTGTGTGTGTGTGTATATATATATATATATATATATGTATGTATGTATGTCACGCCAAGAAGTGCACTTGATGGCAGAAGCATCTAGAGGGACTTCCCACACGGCAACTCACTTCAGGCAGATTGTGTACACTCCTGGTTTATGTGTGTGTGTGTGTGTGTGTGGGATGTACACTATACATGGGCCCACTACACTAGTCATATCACTGATGACAGACAGTGCTGGCCATGTTGGAGAAGAGGTGGGCCATGATGACTTCTGTGTGATTTCATATTGCCTTGGCAATAAGGCTCAGACAGACATTGTGCATTTCTAGAGAGAGAGAGAGAGAGAGAGAGAGTGTGTTAGTGTGTGTGAGAGAGTGTGTATTCGAGTGGGCGCAAGCATAAAAATGGGCCCACGGCACTGACACGGAGTGCCAACTATACTGGAGAAGAGGTGGACCATGATGATGCTTCTGTAAGCCGTCTCCCAGCTTTCCAGACAGATATGACAGAGGACAAACTGAGGCTGACACAGTATAGGGTCTAGAATAAGACAGATGAGGAGGGGGAGGGCCACATGAAAGCAAAACCAAGGACTTTTTAAAGTCAGCCTGTCAGCTGGGCCAATTGTAACAGAAGAAACAAAACTAAGACTCAAAGGAAGGAAAACAGAAAGCAAGAAAGACAGCAAGCAAGAAAGAAAGACAAGTGAAAGCTCTCTCCACCCACAGGCCTACCACCCACCCCTTGCCCTCTGTTCCCAGGTCAGTGCTCACAGCATCCTGCTATGGGCCAATGAAAGGCAGCAGAGGAAATGGAAACGCCACTGAGGAGGGGACCGACTCCACTCCACTCAGCCTCTCCCCTCAGCCTGCACAATCTCTACCTTTCCTCTCCCTCGCTTTCTTCACTTCTTTTATTTTTTCCTCATTGCCTCGCCTATTCATTCTTTCTCTCTCCCTCAATCTCTTTCTCTCCCTCACACTCACTCTTTGTTCCCTCACTCCTCACAGTCTTTCTTCTTCTCCCTCTTGTGAACACGTCCCTTCTTGGGTGGGCTGTGTGTGTGTGTGTGTGTGTGTGTGTGTGCACTAGGCTGAGTGGTTTTGGACACGAGAGAAGGATGCGTGTCTGAGCAGGCAGAAGGAGGAGGAGGAGGAGGAGGAGGTAACACACTGATATCTCTCTCTCTCTCTCTCTCTCTCTCTCTCTCTCTCAACTTCTGGTTCTGGTCTAGCAAAATCCTAAGTCAACAAACCAAGCTAAAAATAAATAAAAAAATAACCCCAATGGCATCAAAAGCAGAGCTGCTCAACCACACCCTCTTGTTTTCTCAAAGGCCTTTGCTTTCTTCTCCAGAGGGGCCACCACTGCACACAACCGTACTGCCCCGACGCTGACCGCCGTGGTCCCCCCACTGCTGTTACAGGGTTACTGGAGTGCAGACACCGCTGACACCGTTACATTACTGACCGCTTGCTTGACCAGCTATGGAATTAAGGCAATGTTTTGCTCTGGGGAGGGCAGCCGTCAGTGGAAACTGCAGAAATCCTGTCTCTGTGTGTGTGTGTGTGTTTCTGATGCCCACTGTGGGGGAGTAGGGTGGTGAGAGGGCGAGGGATGCACTTGGAAACAATGAGGGGCATTACAATGAGTGTATTCATCCGGCACGGCTAGAAAGAAAAAAAAAAAAAAAAGATACAGCCGGGGGGAAGGAAGCTCACAGCAAAACACAAAACAACAGCAGTGAGCGATTGAAGCACGAGAGAGAGAGAGAGAAGAGAGAGAAAGAGGGGGACAGAGCAGTGGTCTACATCACAGACAGCCAGCCAGAGGTCAGCCTAGGGGCAGATTAGCAGGACCAGAGAGAGTGGACGACAAACAAGTAATCCACTGTTCCACTCATAAACAATACACCCCTCTCCGCACCCATCTCCCATTCTGTCCATCTCTCATCTACTCCAGGGGAAGGTGCGGTTGTGTGAAGAGAGTGGAGAGATGTGGGAGGAACAGGGTGCAAGAATCGGGGCACGGCTCTCCCTTCCACGCACTCACTCGTTCTCCCTCTCCCTCTCCCTCTCTCTGCTCCCCAAACACAGTGAGCATTGTTGACTCCTCTCCTCATTCCCTGGTCTCTATTGGTGGTGCAGACTCTGCTCTGGTGGGCCAATTCAACACCACTCCCAGCCACGGCCCAATTTGCGTGTCCCTGTGGAGTTCCCTTAAGGCATGACGACCTGCGCAGCCTCCGCATATAATTGGCCATAGAGAGAAAAAAAAAAAACACTCATTGACCGCTGCAGGAGTTCAGAGAGCCAAAGGTCAGCGCAGGATTAAAGTGGGAAAGGTGAGGAGGTTGGCGGGTCACAGAGAGGACGAGAGACGCTAGCCACGAGACATTACAGCATCTCAAGACTTAGAGGGCTACACCAACAGAGGAGCGCAGGACACGGGAACACAAAGGTCTGTTTCCTGCATCATGGCGCATAATCCCACTGAGAATATCTAGAGCTGGGGAGGCTAGGCTAGTTGGCTCACTCTCACCACGTCAAGACATTCACACGCAAATGTTAGCAGTTTTGGGTGCGTGGGGCCACTTTTCCCACCTTCCACTCAGGCCCCTCCTCACAAGTCTGTGAGAGAGTGTGTGTGTGTGTAGGTGGGGGGGTTATGAGAGAGTGTGTGGGGGGGAGAGACAGAGTGTAAGAGTGTGTGTGTGCATGCCTGAGAGCGTTATTGGGTCAGGTGACATCGATCAGCTTGGCCACAGCTCACGTTTCTCTAGGGCCCTCTCCCTGCAGGGAATGCCTTTGATGCTGGGCCAGACCAGCACTTCATTGGGAATGATCAAAGTGTGTGCAAAGGCGTGTAAGTGTGGGTCTGCAAGATCTACATTTGAGAGTGGAAACCGTGTGTGTGCATACATGAATCTGTGTGTGTGTGTGTGTGTGTGTGTGGCGAGAACTATTATTATTTAACTATTATAACCATGGCCCAAATAGACACAAAATGTAAGGAGCTGAAATCAAACAATTAGTTTACCCTCAAAAACCTCCATTCCAGCGATTCCTCATTCAAAATCCACCTTTTTGCTATCATTTTGTAATTAAATATAAAAATAAATACAGTGTCAAAAAAATGACCGGAGTGAGTCTTTAACAATTAATATCCACAACTGATATGGCAGTCTGCCTCTCATTTGGCATCATCTTTGACACGGCATTTAAAGGCATGTCCACTTTACAGCCTTTTCATTGGATTTACATGCTAGCAAGAACAAATACCCACATTCACATCAACTAACTTTCTATCATCTATCAGTTTGCATGTAGCTTTGAACTCTATCCACATCAATGAAGTTGCTAGCACCTTGCACTTACAGGGAAACTGCGTGGAATGACATTTAGCAGGGGGAAGAATGACAGGTCCATGCAAAGCAGTGGGAAACGTGGATGGGAGGCGCCCACACAGAGAGGGGAGATAAGACATGAAAAAGGCCTGGGACTGCATTATGGGAATACTGGGAAAAGTGGGTGGGAGAGAGGGAGAGGGGGAGAAATCCAAACAGATGGTGATGGACTGAGAAGAGACAAGTCAACGCGCCTTCCTGACCCAATCCACATCCCCGCTGCTTCCAATGTGTCCCTCCATAAACAAACAACACTCACCTCCCTCCTCACACACACCCCCCCCCCCCCCCCCACTCTCCCTCTCGCTCTTCTAGCCCTCAACACTCACTTTCACTCACTTTCTCCCTCTCTCCCATCCCCCTCTCTTTTTCTCTCTCCATCCCTCTCTCCCACCATCCTCCCAGCGCCTCTGCTGGGCAGACACGGCCCATCTCTCTGCTGCCCTACTTCTCAGTGCTGTGGTGGCTCAAAATAGACGCTGTCCAGAGGCCCCCCGTCCCCCAGCCTGCCACAGCAGCACAGAGGCCACAGGCTCCAGCCAGAGCAGGAGCCTCTCCGATGGGCTGTGCTGGGCTGGTCTCATGTGACACATTCCTCCCACTGTCTAAGAGGAGTGGAGTGAAGTGGAGGCCCCTGCAGAGGGCATATGCCATTTCAAAGAAGCTGGACCAGCATTGCATTTGATTCAAATGATGTGAAATACACAGAAAACAAACAAATATAAAGGTCCTGTTTAGAAATATCTTCATTGCACTTGAGGCTTTTGATACTGAAAGTTCACTTTAAAGCTATGTAACCTGATGCCATCATAGCACAGACATACACATACACAAATACATACAAACACACGTCCTTACCACATCATATCCAGTGGGCGCCCGGTTTCGTGAGGCCACCACCCCAACTCCGGTTATCGGATCCATGGGCAACTCGGGCAGCGCGTCCGACAGGTCCCGTACCTCTGGCATCATGGGGGATTTCTGGAGGCAACGCGGTGGGGGGAGAAACAGACAGAGCGAGAGAGAGAGAGAGACAGAGAGGTACATCAGAAACTCCATCCTCACTCAGCACTTTCTTTATCAGATCAAAAGCACAAAAGCAGCGCACATTGAGCCAGGGGAGGTCTGGGGTTGCCGTACAGGGATCAGGCTGCACTAGACCTCCAGGACAAGCTCAGCAGCTGATGGCTAGAGAGACTGGCGGGATGAAAGGCTTTACAGGAAGAGAGCACAGTCGGAAGGAGTAAGCATGGATACGTGCAAAAGCGCAGGGGAAGACGAGGCCGCTGCATTAGTCAGTCAACCGGTGGACTTAATTGGCTGCTGAAAATGGAATTAGGAATTAGAGACGGATAAACTAATCAGTGAAAACGTCTGCTCCAACTCAAAAAGAATTAGTCTAGGAGTGCGTGCTACGCGGTCAGTGACGCCACGCGAGTGAATGAAGTATTTTCTCATGTCAGACACAAGCTGCTTATGAAGAAAAATAATGATGTTTTGGTTACATCTTTTCAGACTGTGACCAAGAACCACCCAACTGGACAAGGTCTGTGGTTTCCCCCCCAACAGTTTTATAGTTGAGGGGGCTACCTTAACAAACATCTCTCACCTTGATTACCTCTCGCCTGTAAAGATACATTAGGCATTGAAAACCACCATTTCAAAAGTTCCTTTGCAAAAACAATGTACAGGCCTTTGGTTTCTGAGCTTATATACAAGACTGCATCCTTTCCGATGATGAGTCACTACTCTCTCACACACACCTTGGCTGACTAATTTTCTGCTGGAAACACAGAGGTGGAAAAGTGTGTAATGTGTATTGTGTGTGTAGGGGGTGGGGGGAGGGGTGGTTCACATATGAACACGACTCTCAGACACCATGAGGACAGTGGCGGAGAGGCTGTGAGAGTCTACGGCAGTGAGCCAAACTCTCCTGAGCGTGTCATAACAGCACAGGCTGCCGGTTCACCCAAGCCTCCCACTGCTGCTCAACCATGTGGGAAGCAGCAGCAGCACGGGTAGCAATGGAGTACTGTGTGTGTGTGTGTGTGTGTGCGCGTGTGATATGTAGGATGGGGCTACTAAGTCAATGAAGAGTGAATTCCAAGTTCCACAAGAAGTTAGATTAGTGTATTACGCGCACACACACAGAGCTTCTAATGCCTCGAGACAGTCGGCCAGAGTGGGTGGGTGGTTGGCTGGCTGGTTGGCTGCGTCGGTGGCGGTATGCTGGAGGACATCGTCTAACGGGCAGCAATGAAAGATTAACTGAAACTATGCGATCTAGATAATCCTCTCTGGAGTTAAGAAGACTTTGCAAAGATTTTGGTTTTCAAAGAGACGCTTAAGAACAAACACTGAAGCCAATGATGGTGGTGGTGGGTGATCCCAAAATCTTGTTTGCTGTGGATGAGCACCAGCCACAAGCCCTGAGCTATCAGTTAATGACAAGCGACAAGATCTAGCCTAACAAATATGATGTTCTGATTCATGTAAATGAATAACAGATGTACTTGCTCAAAACAAGAGAAAATACTCTTTTGTGTTTTCAAAAAGTCTTGTGCTATATTTAGACGTCCGTTTTAAACTTAGCTGGCTCTGACAGCATACAGCATGATTCTGCAATCTGCACAGCCATCTCAAAAGACTGCAGACGCCGGGGTGTCTGCACCGATTCAGCCGGAGACAGATAAGCAGAAACTTGGCAACCGCCGCATCCAGCACCATACCTGCTATTCTTTAACGCTACACATTCTTCATAGGCGCACCTCACAATTTATAGGAACACAACTCCATAATCTTTCACGCGCTCTCCAAACTTGTAGAATGTCCAAGGCCGGTCTGCTATGACAGGGCCGAGGTAGCAGCATACTAATGAACGCTGGCTTTGAGGGAAACGAGCGGGGGGCTTTTGCGAGGCAGGCAGCCAGGCAACAAGGCCTCCCAGCCTGGCATCTCCTAGGCGACCCCGCGCCTTGGCCTCGAGGGGTGACAAAAGGCTGTTGCAGAGAATGCCATCCGAGTGAGTCAGAGAAGCCAAGGTAAATAACATTTATCAAGGGTGTTTAAGAGAGAGGAAACTACAGAGAGAGCGAGAGAACCGGGCGAAATCTGGCACGAGGGGGTGGCACTGTGAACGGCCCTGACACACCTGACTTCACTCAGGCAGGGAGGGACTCTTGTGATTAGATCACACTCTGACAGACAAAAAAAAACAACTAGATTATATCATCAGTTTCCTGTCTGTGCCCCTGCTCCTTCCTCTGTTGCTGTGGCTGCTTGCCTAAAATACAAAACACCAGAACTCAAACTCCCGGTTCAGTTTTCTCTTAGCATTTGAGTAATGTCTGATTCTTTTGTCAGAGTTAGGTATGAAATGTATTATTCATTTCATTCATCTAGAGTACATTCATCCAAGGGAACAGAGCACAACTGTACACTGATTTACTAGGCTACATGCCCCCCAGCTAAAAACACTCAGTGTGCTTACCACTAACCTATCAACACAATACTCATTCAAAAGAATATGAACATGCGTGTTTTACGTTTTTATGTTAACTCTTGATTTGTCTGTAAAGATCTCACTTATCCAGGTCATGGTAGGCATAGTGTTCAGTCACAGGCAACTGGACTTCTTTAACAGCTTGAAGATGTTTTACTTTCTTTCTTTTTTCTTTCCGAGTCGCATAGCTCATAGTCACCCATCAACATCAGGGCAACAAACAGACAGACCCACATTGACTAGATGCTAATTATGCTGGGTGATTCATATGACCCTTTGGTGACATGATGAGGGGTTTAGTCTACAGTTAACATCACACCCACGGGCCAAGAGACACTCTTGATATTCCCATCTCCTGTCAGAACTGATTAAGCTTTCTGGATAGAAAATGAAACATCTTCAAGTTTAAAAAAGTCCAGTTGCCTATAGGTGAACACTATATCATATTTGACCTGTGATTCAAGTGCTATTGTAAGGGCTTTCATTATAAGCTTAAACCTTCCTTATGATACATGCTGAAAACTGATTTTAGAGCTAACTTTCAAACCTAATTCAAAAACAGATTTATGAGTGTAGCCATGCGATCTTTACTTAACACAGGCACACACAGAGCAAACTCAAGAGGCCTTGAGTGGAGAAAAGCTCCCTTTAGGACAAGCCTGAATTCCACTGCTGAAGAAGAGAACATCTCTATAGAGACTTGAGTGAGCAAGCCAGCGGACAAGCAAAAGAAAAGACCGGCCAAAACCAGAGAGAGACACGAAAGAGCCAAGAGACACAGAATCACGCTGTGGCTTGAGCTTGTAATGCAAGCAGCAGAGAAAGAAGAGAAAGGAGGAAGACAGAGAAAGAGGGATAGATGATAGAGAGGAAGACAAACGAGACTGAAGGGATGTCATTATTGCGGGTCTGGTTGCGGCTCTCCATCATATTGGGGGTGGCCCCGGTCCAGCTAGCTCAGCTGTATTTTTGAGGCAAACGGTAAACGAAAGGTCCCCATGACTCCCCAGCAGCAGCAGCAGGGGAGACCGAGCCGTGTTGAGCTTACTCAATTGTTGTGGAATTCCAGCACCTCTCCCAAAAAGAAAGTGGCTTCTAGGGGCATTTATTTGCACAGGTGGTGTGGAGTGGCGGGCGGGAAAGGGGTGTAAGAAACACAGTGAAGGGTAACTGACCCAACACTGCCTTCGATCACCCATGAGCGCCGCTTTTGCACCTTGTTTTAGGTGGTTCTCACAGAACTCCCACACCCATGACAGAAACAGCCAACCTCAGCAGAGGTTTTCAGCACTGGACTAGACCACAGCTTACATATTGGAGGTTTAACACACAACATTAGAAAGAAGTGACCATTGCCAATACCGGATCCGTCTGAGCAACTCATAAACCAGAGAGTTTAGGTTAGATGGTGTTAAGTAAACACACAGAAACACACCACAAAACAGCACTGTCATTATGATGGACCTTCAACACACAGGGGCAAATGAGGGACATGTGGGTTTTATCCTGCCTGTTGTGTCTATTTGCTCTAGCAGTTAGGAATACAAAGACATGGATAACCATATCAAGCCCTGTTTCTTATTAAATTAATTATGTATAATCGTTTTTATTACAATATGAAATTCAATCGAAATCTGAACCTTCAAGAGAGATTTGCAGTCATTACTATTCTTATTTCGATAATAGGCCTAGTAACCTCATGTCTAATGCCAGACTAGTTCTGGAAAATAATCAATGCCCTTTAAATCTAGTCATGGTGATCAAAGCTCATTACAGGGTAAGGTTACTCAAAACATATCCTGGAGCTGTTACTAACCACTGCCATTTAAGAACTAGACATTTCGCTTACAGAAGTCAGACTTGTTTTTCTGTACACAACTGCATAGGCTAAACAATGATAAATTCTATTCCCACAATAGCTTGGCAACGCTAAAAACAGATAGATGCGGATGTTGCGGCATCACTTTTAATCTCTGAGGTTCCACTAATCCCACCTGATTTTTTATTATCGGGGTTAATGCACTGGAAATCATTGACAATTTCACGTTTACGTGTCACAAATCTATGTTATATTAAAACAGTCACACAAAAGACAGCACTCTTCACAGCTAGCAAACATAGCCCAAATCTAGTGACTGTTACCAGAAAGGCAACATTACGATCAGCTTCGCTGGCAGTTAATGCTATATTGGATTATTTATAATTATTTAAGAACGTTTCTCAAGAAAAAGACACGGCGCAGGTGATAGTCTGTCTCGCTTTGTTAAGGTGGCATCCAAGCAAGAGAAGGTAAACCGTTACTGTTACTGCTAGCAGCCATCTCCATATATAACGTTAGCCACAGGGACTAGCTGGCTACCTAGCGAACTAACATACATGACAACAATCGCCCGACTCCTTGCAAGGTAAAATAGCTTGCTAAAGACTTAACGAAGGAGAGCAAAGTAACCAGCTCAATACAATTCGTCAAGGAATTGCTATTTTTAAGACAGTTACTATTATTTAAGACAGTGGTGTTGATAGACTTCAAACCACCTTACTCAAACCCTTTTTTCAAACTGTTCGTTTGAAATATTTTGATCAGCTAGCTAGCATGTAAACATGGCTAACCGCTGGAATTGCCATCTAATGTTACCCAGCGACAACTCAGAAACACGAAGGATTGTCATCAATAAAAAACACAAGCCATAAAAATATATTAGGAAGTACATACAAACAGCACTCAGGTAACGTGAGCTGTTCGTTTGAGCTTCTTATCGACTTAACTGTTACTCGCGGCAGAGCGTCCTTCCTTTTCAGACAAAAGCAGCTTTTCATGACCACACAAACTGCAGCAGGCAAGCGAAAGCCTCGGCAAGGCTTGGGGCCACAGCGGAGGGGGAATGCAGCTTAGGGGGGAGGCCAGCCCTCGTGGAGGGAGGCAGCAGTAGAAAAGCAGCGGTTGGCTAGCTAGCTTGCTAACTAGCTGGCTACCACAACGTTGTCTTACCCAGTGAGGTCAACAATTTTATATCACAAGAACGTTTTTAGTTTAGGTAACTATTTCTTCTTTATCCTCTTCTGTTCCCCTTACGAAATCACAAGCGTAAAATCCGCATCTTTCAGGGGTTGCTTGTCCAAATGAAGTGTCATTTGTCTCCTGACGTACTAGCTGCGATCAGAGGCTGCCATTTAATTGGAATCAAGGGAAGCCTGCCACCGCTAAACGCAAACTGCGCACCAAGTGCAGTTTCGCTTTAATAGAGTGCATGACAGAGTGATGGAGCAACTGAGCTGTAGAGAATCAAGGACTACTTAACGTTTAGAAGAAGAAAACAGGGTAAACAGCACACAATGCTTTACTTCAAAACAAGTCACACTTCTAACTGATATGAAAAATAATTGGTTAAACATATTTGATTCGGTAAATTCTATAGCTCTAGTAAACTCACGTTACAACAAAGCAAACAGCCTATCTGAAAAGCAATGATAATAGTTTGTAAGAAACATTTTTAATATAAACTTGGGAAGGTAGGCTATATACATTTTAGCGAGCTGAAATTGCCCAATGAAGCCACTAGACTAGGGTATGTAGGCCTACAGATGAAAGTACAAACCAGTTCTGGTAAATGAGTAAGCCATTTAAAAACGAGTCCCAGCATCCAGGCTGTATCCTGACTACAGACATTTAGGGAGTAATGAGACTCTACTTAAGTTAGAACACTGCCAAATTTTTAAGGCTAACCCAAGTTGTTTGGAAGGCATCCCTACCAGCTCAAGGAAATCCCACATAAACAGAAGGTAGCCTAGATGCTTCAGATCCAATCAAGTCTAATAGGATTGATGTAATCTACCCTGCAGTTGAGCTCAAAGTCCTTTGGACCCGGTCCTTGCCAATTGAGCCAAGCTTCAGTGTGGTGTAGGCCATGCCACAGTAAAATGTGAATGATTGCACTTGCAATCCATCTCTTGCTGTTCTAAACACCAACACCTTTGCAACACATCCATAGAAATGTACTGGACTAGCTTGAATATACTAGAAGCAGAAGGCAGAATTTTCCAAACATTTCCAAAAGCCTAACTGGTAGGCCATCATGTCAAAATTTTATGGTGATCCAGGCAACAATGTCACAGTAAACCTTTAAATAGGGTTTCTTAAACCGGCGGCACTAAGCAACATTCTGTTTTTCTCTCTCATGAGCTCCCTCTAAAGCCCGCTGTATTGCATTGTATTGCACTGCATTCTATTGGAGGCGGTCCGCGCTGCTGAACATTGCAAGTGCTGTATCTACCGCTATTGGCCACGGTGGCGCATTCTATACCGTTCATTCGCCGTGTAATGACTAATTTTAGCATCCTAAACAGTATGAAACGGATTAATTAAATGAAAAATATTGCATAGTGGGCCTTTAACTGGTGGGTAAGAGAACCTAAAAGTTGCGAAGCCATTATGGAGGTTAGGCCATGACAGATCTTATGTTGGGCTTTTTTGAAGTCAACATTTAACAGAAAGCTGTCTATATTCGCAAAACACAAACTGTGCAGGAGAAAAGTAAAGCAATGCTGTCAGTGGCCCTGTAGCCAAGTTGAAATGTAAAGAAATGCATTGAATTGCAAATGAGACACGTAAAAACTGTTAGGCCTATAAAGTTTAAAGAACTGAAAATGCAGGTAAGCTGGAATGCTGATTTAGAAAATATCTGGGGTGTTTGATTGAAAATTGAGAAAGGCAAGTCTATACTTGGCCACCAGCAGTACAGCACAAGGGAACCTCTACTGGACAAAATGGTGTATCATCACCTTTCAGCAAAAGGATATGTGTTTTTCTTGGGTTAGTATGTCTGATTCAAATTATAGTCAAAGAATTCAGTTCTCTCCACAGTTTGTTAAAGGGGACGTGACAAAATCCACTGTGAAAATCAAAGAGTTTCTCCAGTAAATAATCACGTATTGTTATATTGCCTCTATAGCTCACATGCTAGGATGGCCAAACTGTCCAGGCAGGTTGCCTCTGGTAAAACAATTTCTAATATAACATTTTCTATACACACACACACACACACACATACACACACACAAACACACACACACACACACACACACATATATATATATATATATGTATATAGTCAAAATATATTGACTCTAGAAATAATAATAGAGGCCTGTGTCACCAGATGAATTAAAATTACTGAGGAAGTAGGCAACATAATGGCTAGAAAAGCTTTTTTTTAAAAAAAAAAACATAGACCCCAAACTTACCTAGGCCTTCTAATGAAAAAAAAATGTCAGGTAGTATATAAGTTATTTAGTAAGACATCACAGCTGTGTGCAGGGGTGTCATAGTGTTGGAAAAGGGGGACCTAGCAGGGCCCTATGGGGCATTGCCCTTAAGGTGTCTGGAGTTGTATTTTTGTTTAAATATTGATATTGAACATTCTGAAAACAGGGCATTTGTAGGGTACAAAACAGGTTTATTTCAACATTTCAAGTTCAAATATGTAAGAATGCTATACTTAAGATGACACCTGACACAAGTAGATGAATCCCTTGTTCAATCCTTACATAGAGGCCTTTCCACTGAATTTTCACGTTTCTGAGGCAGGTCCGGTGAGTGCCCTGTGTAAGTAGATTTGTTTACAAACAAGCATACAACAAGTGATGATTTACAGATTTGATGTGATGAGTTTATGACTATAAGGTCATAAACATATGGCAGCTTTGAGTTTAGTTCTGTTTCACAGCAGCCTGGCATTGAGCTGCTGCAAGTGGTAGGCGATGACTTGACCCCCTCTAGCAACTCCTAGCACAGAGAGCCTCCATTCACCCTGTAATGAGCCATTTAACCATGCTGCAAAGTGACTATGAAGCTGGTAAATTAACCTACTGTAGAAACAGCATCAAATGTTGTCTGGTGTGTCTTTAGAGTAGACAAACAAACATATGTGCCCAGCTCCTGATGTATGTGATGCAGAGCAGTATAGGCCATTTCGGAAGCAGCAATTGAGTTTGCATTGATTTGCAAATTGCGACCAAGATGGAGGATATACCTGAGTCAGTAGGCTTGTGCAACTCGGCAATTTGCAAAATCAATTATAATGTTTTCAAATTGACGGATGCAATGGCAGCTAAACAGGGAGCTTCTGGAACTAGACGAGAGAAAGAGGTCTTTGGGTACCAGGCATTGTGTTGCAATCTAAAACAAATATGAATGTAAGGGTTTTTATTTGTGTAGTCTTGGAACTGAATCATGGTTTCTTGTGGTGTGGAAGGGCAAATAGGTTTAACAGTCTTAAAGATTTTAATGTGGAATATTTTAATTTAACTGAAGTTAGCCACACATAGTTAAAAAGTCAAAAGCCACCCTGTCAGTTTCCAGTATAAACAGTGTCATATATCCTGCATGGTTATACATTCATTGTGAAGATACTATTAAGGCTTAATGGCATAAGCTATTTTAGGACTTTGAGTGTCACTGATAATTGACTTGTATTGTTCAGCATTTCATAATATTGAGGTAACCTATTCTGGTTTAAAGGTAGTATAAATTCTTATCATAATGATCTTTTTTAAAAAAGTTATAGCTCAAAGATCAAAGGAATAGATCAAAGATCATTCATGAACTTGTTTATTTTACAACCCCCCACCCCCAAAAAACATTTAGTTTACAAATATATGCAATATACAGTCCTGACCTCGAAATCGCCATTCAACATTCCAAAAAGCCAAGTAATGTAGTGTGAATGTAAATATCATGAGCCCATCCAAATACATGCATCTGTCAACTCCATTTGTCTCTCCTTGCTCCATTTGTTTACTGATGTAGGACCAGGTGACAGTACTTCTTGCTAGTCTGAGGCACTGAGAATTTCTGCCAGCCAATATATATTTATTTTCTCATTTTTCTTCCGTTTAGTTTATGATTTATAAGGTCGCCAGGAGCCGTTCCAATGTCAGCTCTCCTACCTAGATACTGGCCTCTATGTCCGTGCACATACATTTGGAGTATGGCGAAGAAGACTCATTTGCTTGTCTTGATGGATGGCTCAGTGTCCATAATTATGGCATGTCAAGTAAAGGACTTTGTGTCCTTGATGTAAGAAAATAATCAAAATCCCACAGTGTTGCATCTTCTTGTCAAACTTTTTCCCCTGGATTTTACTCAGCCGGCGATCAGAATGCACAGATCAGGAGGCGACAGGGCTGTAATTATGGTTCATGTTTTAAGGAAGCCCTGCTATTAGATGCACTTTGCATAATGAAGGCAAATAAATCAGTTTGTCAAGCTGTCACATGTTCAGACAGCTGGCTCTTGATGGCCTTGCCACTGGAAATAATAGGGAGGGAAAAAAAAGAGAGAGGGCTGGTTTGGTTTCTATTCATCCCCTCTGCTCTATCAGTGCAAGAACAGGCGTGACATCCATTGACAGACAAACAACCCAGCCCTCCAAAAACATCCCAACACCCATGAACCAACACACACACACACACACACACACACACACACACACATACACTTCCATAGGCTCAACATAAGCACAAACGTTCACACACACATACGGACCTTCATGCACCCATTCCTCTTGGTGCTGTTCCGAATGAACACCGCGGCGCGATCAAATGGCCTCGGCAGCCGTGGCAGCCTTGCCCACCCGTGCCCACATGAATGGCACCATCTGGAGCACCACGTGGACCTCGTAATCTTCCCTTAATTACATTAGCGGTGCCATCCGTTACCACGCGCGGGGACTGGGTGAGAGCTGCGGGGAATTAGCTGGGGAATCATAAATAATTGCTCTAAGTATCACACACCAGATGTGTGTGCCAACTTGGCTGAAGTTAGATGAATGGAAGAGCCCGGCTCGGCCTGGTATAATCAGAGCAAATGTTATTCGTGGGGAGGAAGGGCAATGGGGTGGTGCTTGGCCCCGTCAGCTAACACGCTGCAGGCTAAGCATGTTCAGTCAGGTTTGCTTCCCAAATAATATGTAGACAAGCCGACCCTTTAGATCCCCAGAATTAATCACACTATAAATCTAACTATGCAAACAAAAATAGCTTAATATTAGGCCTACTGTTTTTTTCCTTCACAATTCAGACACCTTTACAAATGACCATTCTGGCTGCAATAGTAAGAACAGCATAGGGAAATAAAAATAAACTTTTAATGAACAAGTAAACAGGGAATAGGGATGAGCCAATGCGAAAAAGTAAGCAAAGGGATAAATTGTAATACTCCACCCAGTTAGCAACTGGTAGGAGCATTGTGGTGGCATGAGGAAATAGGGGTGGGCGATATAGTCTAAAATTTATATTGCGATATATTTTGAACCATAGACGGTAGATGATATATATCACGGTATAGTTTGGTATGTAACTTACAGCATAACAGTTTCTTAATGGTTACCATAGCATAAAGTCAATATGTACAACAGTTGTTTAGTCATCGTTCAGAGGTTATATTGGACTCTCAAATTCACACTGAAGTAAACTGGTAAGCTGCATTTGTGTCAGGCAGTAGCTGTTCAATTTATAGGCTCTTACAGTTTCGTTGTAAGAATGAAAAGGTACTATCAATAAGGTGAAGCTACAGGTCAACATTTTTTCACATGGTTGTGGAAACGCAATGAGCCTATCACGGTATGGCGATATGACCCAAAATCTCTATCATTGGCAAAATTCATATTGCATACGGTATATATTGTCTATATTGCCCACCCCTATGAGGAAATCCCATATAAACACAAGCTCCATGAGCATGCAATCCCAGTGGCCCTAATAAGATCACTCTATTCCACCCAACAGCCAAATCCAAAGTCACCCTTGCTATGTAATTGATCGGTGCTTATCATTCGCCCATGCAGAATTTGCTCACACATACAGTCAAGCCTGCAGAGAATACCTTCATCATTCATCTCTCTCTCTCTCTCTCTCTCTCTCTCTCTTCTCCTCCCTCTCGTTCTCTGTTTCTATTTGTGACATGCACACCCAAGGCCCCTCTGATAAACGCTATCTCTCTCTGTTCCACTGCCTCTCTAATTAAATGGTGAATAATTAATAAGACCGATATGAACGCTCCCCTACAGTAGCCCACCTTTTGTCAGGAGATGATGCACGCGTGTTTGGGTCGGCCCATAATTGAGTTAGGGGGAAGGCCTGTGAAGGCCCTCAGAGCCATCCGTCTGCGTAACAAAGGGGCCCAGGAGCCGCTCTTTGTCAGCTCAGTCACTGTTAGGGTTTTCAACAGGGATGCTTAACTGAAATGAATGACTAATTCAACCCCGAGCGACTGGCACAAAGGTGCCATGGCACCCTGCCGCATACATTCCTACCCAATACATTTGAATGAGAACTGATTGGAGATGTTGGGTGGGTGGAGGGTGGTTTTGAAGAGAGGAGAATAGAAGAGTAGGTATTGACTAAATGCATCTTGCACCATTTATCATAATTTCTCCCTCCACCTTGTCTCCGCTTCTGTGTTTAAGGAAGACAGATGACTCAAGATGTTGTCTCCCCCCCCGATGCACCACCCAACTCAGACGCTTTCTGCTCCGGTAAGTGTGTCCGACACGGAATCATTTTGTCACTTTATCATTTTGTCATGGGCGTTTGTCAGTGCTCCCGTATGCATGTCGGAAACAGTCTCTCTCCTCCACACCTTGGCTCACCTCCACCCTCCTCCTCCATCTCCACCTCTTCATCCTCCCCGATGCAAAACCGGTGTCAGGATGACAAGGTCTGTGTTTGCTCCGGGAGTGGGCTCGTAATGGATCCTACACCTGACAGGAGTTGCCAGCTCCGGTCTTGCTGGGTGGTGCTGGTGCACGCAACCTGTTGGGACTCACTAAAGCAGTAATCAGCCATCTGTGAAGAGGATGATTATTCCAGCAGGACAGCGTAGGTCCCGTCTCCACTGTACATTTGATTCATGGACGTCAAAAACTCATTATGAGGAAGGATTGCTAAACTCATTGACTCAAGCAACGTCTTCAAGGGGAGCTCTGACACGTTCCAGGCTAAATGGTTTATGGTTGTGGGCTTCACACATTTTCAGTCATTACAAGACAAGGTGATCTGGGCAAATTCTCTATTATTAAAATAAAATCCACACATGCCCAGAGCACTACGGTTTGTGTACCAAATGGACGTGCACTACCAACAACGAATGATCCGAATGAAGCCCACTAACAACCTTAAGGCTGAAAGGTGCCTGAGTTATCCTCCTTTAAAGAGAAAATCAAACCAAGCACAGGAAACCTGGAGCACCACAATTGTTATATTTTCTGCATTTACAATCTCTGTTTTCCTGACTCTCATGATTTGACTACACCAATATTCTCAATTTTCTTGAGACAATTCAGTGTCAGACATTGCTTAATGATTGCAAGGACCTCTTAAATGTACTGCTTACAGCTGTCTGTTCCACATTTACAGAGGACAGTGGTTTTAGTTTTAATGCTGATTTATGTGGCGGAGATGCAGAGGGTAGCACACGCAGTGCACTCTGTTTTAAAGTCTGTCAAAGCGCTGATTGATTGATGGTCTGATACATTTTATGCCATGACACTGTGTGAGCTAACTTATCATCACTTCACAGATGTGGAGGTCAGGACACCTCACTCATGTAACAACCTCAGGTCAGCAGCAGTCATGTCTGAGAACACTGAGGCCCTCCCATTGGTTACACTGCACATATTTCTGTCTGATGAATTGTGTTTCTTCTTTCAAACTTTAAAAATGGCTTTGATGGAGCAAGGTCTTTTGTAGTTCTCTCCCTCAGTGTCATAAAGAAGCAAATTTGTTTCTGTCTTCTGCTGACAAGCTTCTTTTTTTATTTGAATGTCGAAGTCTGAGCTTTACCTAGGAAAAGACAAAAAGGTTTTAAATTTCAGGGTTGTAATGGGAATATCTGGTCGACTCAAGTGAAGAACATTCCGCAGTGTTCCAAGTCATACACAGCACTCTCACAAACTGTTGCCAGGCTCTGGCTCTGAGGAAACCACCAACACCCGTGGTCCAAGTCACACACAAAGGCTCAAAAGCATCTTGGAGCTTGGCAAACACATCGTCACCACCAACACCCTCCGCCTCTGCCAGGTTCCCAACCTGTTGCATGCTGGGACGTTGGCGGCAGCCACGGGGACATCTCACTGTCCAGGGCAGATTAAGCCAACCAGACCCGACCAGAACAGAACAGACCAGCCTCAGTTTGATGGGAGCCATAAACCCTGGTCACTTAAACACGGCCCTGCTCATAATCACATTGTAAAAGCCCAACATCGCACATTCTGAGAACTTGTTTCATTATGCTAGGTTTATTTGTGATTTCAGTTTCCCCCTCGTGCCCCTGCAACAGCCAAAAAGGATCTCCCACATCTAAGACTCTGACATTGTCCTTACGCATATGTACATCGTTTGCTGTGCTGTGTGATCCAGACCATAACAAATATGTCAAAAATATTGCAGAGACATATAATTTTTTTAGCCACATTTTTACCATTTCAATAACTTTGCATCTATAAATAGTGTGATTAATTTGGGACGAGAACATTATGGTAATACCACATTCTGGGTTCTAATTATGTCACAGTTCTTTTGAGGATGCAAAGTTTCATTTATTTTTCATTCCTTCTAAACACAACCATATTTTCAATGTTTGTCATGGTACTTTCTACCCCCACTTCCAGCCTTTGAACACCCTCCCGAATAATAGTTGCTTTCTGATATTTGAGCAGCAGGGGGCAGCAGTGACACAGTCCTTTGAAAAACCCACACGTTTCACAGCATTGTTAAAAACAGATCTATAGCCTGCCCTTATATCAGCTTGATGAGAGAAAATAAACTTGGTCTACGCATGCAAAAAGGCATATAAGACAAACGGTTTTATTTAGAAAGCACATAATGGTCTTTGAAGAAGGCAGATATAAAATGTGCAAATTTAAAATGGAAAGAACAAACATGTTTTTATTTTATTTCAATGGATGATTTACCATGAATGAAAAAAAAAGGAAATAGCATAAATACTGTAAATTCTGGGGCATTTCAACAGACTGCAGTTGTTTGATACATTTTAATGTAAAGCGAAAATAAAACCAGACTCATGCATGCTGAGGATGTCATATGTCTGTGTTCCAGACACCAGACAACCACCAATGCCTGGTGAGTCAGATTTCACTAGTTTGCGGGTGCATTGCGTGATGTGTGGCACACATCATATTTTACTCCCAGACAAAGCAGGGGTCAGGACATTTGGAAATTCACTGGGCCATTACCCGGTGGCTGATGCATATGAATTTGCGCTCAGGGCAAGCTGCGTTTGAGCGAAGAAAAATTGGATGTGGCTAAAGGTCAACCACTCCCCACAATTTATATGCATACTGTCAGGCAGCGGCTCAAAGACGCTCCGCTACCAGATCTTCACTGATATTGCCATAAAAAGCATACAACCTTGTGTACTTTTGAAATCACAACAGTATAAAATACTGCAGGGCTAAGAAATGGAGGGAGTAATTTATGAAGCATATACTGTACATTTGGCACGGTGATGGAAGCCACGTAAAAAAGACATATTTCCATATTTCATAGAATAGCATAGTTTAAAAAAAAATGGAAGTAAAAAGTTCGACGGAGGTGTGTGAAGTTGTAATGAAAATCTCCTTGGAGGTTAACCGTTATTGAAAAGCCAAATGAAGGCTCTCGTTGATGCACTGTGGAGAGGTGGCTGATAATGTTATTTAAAAACGATATTTCAGCGGTCCACAGCCTTCCAGATGAAGGCCTATCCTCACCATCTGAACTGGCTAACCCGAAAGTCTGCCAGCCGCAAATGCATTCCGGCAAGAGAAAATTACCTGGTTCTCAGCGCGGGAGATCCAATCTGTGGGTGCATGACACGGGACGGGAAAGGCCTCTTACGCTCGTTACGACGTGTCGACTTGCATTAGGGGGACAGGGGGACTGCGTGCTGGCGTGAGGCAGCAGAGGGGTGGATGTGAGGGGGCGGGGGGGCTAAGGGTGGGTGTGGGTGGTGGTGGTGAGGATGGGTGTGAGGGTGGGTTTGGGGGTGGGTTTAGGGGGAGGAGGTGGGAGTGAAGTGAGGAGATTGGGAGGGGAACACATTCTCCAGAGAGATGCAAGGAAGTCTGCCTGTGTGGTATTGCTTTCAAGACACCTCCCAACGCACCACACACACACACACACACACACACACGTGCGTATACATACGATACGTAGATACACAGGCATCTGTTTGCACTCCCTCCTCCTTCTTTCGTCCATCGCCATGGTGACAGGCCTCAGATGGATCCGGAGCCAAAAAAGGAACAAGGATGTTGCGGTGGTTGTCATGTGTTTGGGAGGGGGGGGGATTATTGTGAATGTTCTCAACCCCCTACACCCACCCCCAACCCAGTCCACCTACCCATAAGCATCAGAAGCCTTCCCCCCTTGCAAAAGACTCCATCATGCCATTTCAATTTCGGCTGTCACTTTTGGTATCGTCGCTGTCCCGTCTGTCCATTCCCCCATGTTCCATTTCAGCGGTGGGTTGTTGAAATATCACTCATGATCAGACGTGTGTGTGTGTGCGCGCGTGCGCCTGTGCATAGATGTGTGTAATGTGTCTGCATGTGCGTGTGTGTGCATGCATAGGTGCATAGATCTGTGTGTGTGTGTGTGTGTGTGTGTGTGTTTCTCTCTGTGTCATGTGTGTGTGTGAGTGACACACTGCTGACAGTCACATGTATGTAATCTTCCCAGTGTCTGTGCTGAAGGACTCCTCACACGCTGCCCTAGGCTGCTCCTCACAGTGATACCAGGCTCCCCTCTACCCTGCTTTATCCATAGCTGCATAACCAATGCACTGCCATTATTCATCTGTACACACACACACATACACACACACCACACACAATCTCTACTGTATACACATACATGGAGACACTAAATATGAATGAATTTAGCCTTGATTTTAGCCAGGGCCATAGTACATATCATGATAAGATTTGTAGGAATAGTGGACTGCAACAGCTAGGGGAACAAACCTAAACAATCTGTATCTACTGTAGAGTTCAATAGCAACTATGTGCTTCTTCTGCGTATCAGTGGAGTCACTGTGTGTCTCATGTCCCTCTCTCTGCATCAGACGCGGTATACTTAAGCAGGCATGGTCAATGAACAGGAGCAAGGGTGGTGTGGGTGGTTATGAGCGGGTGGGGGTGAGGTGGGGGTGAGGTCATCCGAGGAGAGCGGTACGCCAAGCTGCGTTGTCACAAGGCATTTACTGACCTTTCTGTAAATGGTTATTTGAAAAAGCCAAATGTGAGTGAATTTAGCCCTGATCTGCTCCTGTAGCCGCCGGCGGATCTCATGTGGGCCTCGAGAGGCACAGGTGTGGGGGGCAAGAGCCTGGCCCTGGTGCGGCTCCCATCTGGCCCAGATCTGGCGCTGTGATGATGGGGCTGTGAACCTCGTGTGTACTTTTTAGGTCATTCTAACACTGATGGTCCCGGTCTATGGTTGGTTGAATAGCATACAATGTCGTTGCATATTGACCAATATCACACGGTTGAGGCAATTTTTAGTCCTAATTTGGGAAATTCAAAAGTTACAGTGGCTGAGTGTGTGCGTTAGTTGGCAACCATTCAGCTAAGGGAAGTATTACAAAAATTCTATCAGAAGAATTGATGTTTAAGAATATGTTGCTACATTTGTTGTTGCTTTTGGCTTTGTCTAATGAAAGCAACCTTGGCATGTGTGGTAACCATTTTAGAAAAGCAATAAACCCCTTGAGTCCTTTCTATGCTGTGAATATATTACAGCTGAGGGGGTTAAACGAAGCTCAGCTTTGCTCTGCTAGCTTTGTGCCCGACAACACTCTGTTGAGAGCTCTCGCATACATTTTGATGCAATACATAAATGGTAAAATGTAGATGCAAATAGCACATACCACGTGCATTATGTAGATGTATGAGGATGTACCATAAATATTAAGTGTACATATGGGAAAGCCATGATTTGCGTATATTATCATTGTGCTTTCTAGCAAAGCAGCACAACATTAACAAAACAATATTTTTGGTCTATGTTGCGGGTCTTGCCTTAAAAGCCACCCCATCAGCACAAACCATGGCTAAGTCAAGTGGAAAGGCAATGATAATGAACGGCTTATGAATATTTGCACTGCTTTCTCTTTCAATGAATTTCAGTGCTGGCTGTCAGCGGGATCCCATGAGACATGAGGCTGCTGAAATAATTGAAATCGAGTGTTCCTCCACGTGCCAATTGTATTGGCTTGGGCTAATTTTAAAATGAGCGGTCAGATGTTTTTTGTTTTCCCCTTTGACTGACATTTGATTTTATGGCTGAACGGCTAATAGCTGGGGATACATTTAGAGGAAGGAGTAAATAAATAAATAAGTAAGAATTCATGAATAAATGCAAAACTCACGCTTTTCATTCTGATTTTGAAAGTGCTTTGTGACTAATATGGTGGGGCACAGAGAACTGTGTTTCAGGGGTCCATTATTAAGCCTGAATTGTGTTGGAAGTGAATCCCTAAAATCCGTTTGCTTCCACAGTCCTGTTGATAACTGAAGGACTAAACCTCCGTTGGCTGATTGACCTGCCAGTGCCGAGGCCGTCCTGCACGCCAAGCACAAGCGTCTTCTGGGAACAGTTAACAAGACAGCGACGCCTCGCCTGCCTGTCTGCCCGACCTCTCCGAGGAAAAACGCTCGTTGTTGTCGCCGCCGCCACGGCAGCCGCGCTCGCACAGCGGTTGATATTCGGCAGCGAGTAGCGGTGACCTCTTACCTCGCCAGCCGTCAGCGGGCACTCCCCTGGACCGCTGATGGATGACCCCATTATGCGGAGCACAGGCCACTAACACCAGCGCACATAACAGAGGCCATGAATCATGCAACACCGCCACAAAATCCCAGTCTGAGGAACGACGGGGGAGGAAATCTGGAGCATGTTCACAACTCCTCCGTCTCATGCAGGGAAGATATACAGTACTAGAGACTGGGGGGAGACTCTAACCTCAGACTGCCTTATTTATAGACTATCCCTCTCTCTCTCTCTCTCTCTCTCTCTCTCTCTCTCTCTCTCTCTTGCCTGTTGCTGGTTGTAGGGTGCTCAGTGTAAATTCAGTAGTACTGATGACCTGTTCTTTAAATGGAGAAAAGAAGAGCATGGGAGAATGTCTAAAAAGATGTGTGGAGAAACGAGCAAGAACTAGTGCACCTACACACCAGCTGGACAGCCAAAAATGGAAGCCCTGTTACTCCCACATAAAGTCTGTGCCTTTCTTGATGTTCACAACATACTCAGAATGTGTAAATGCTCCTTCTAAATATGAAAGCACATGGAAACAATGGGTGGGTTTTTGCCTCTGACACCTCTGATAACATTTTACACACCATTTAAATGGATGATATACATGACAGTTAACGCAACCAAAAATATATATAATATGAGACCATTTTGAACTTGCTTCTTCATTTGAATATTCTGGCATGACAATTCAATTTGGTTCCTCCCTCTGGGAAGATAACCCTTTTTTAATGCAGCACAACTTAGTCTAATTTTCTCTTTATTGACAGTGTTCTCCTGTTTAAAGTACCATGTCTAAGCATTGAGGTGAGTATCCCTAAAAACTCATTCTCAAGCCAATGTCCTGTGGCTAGAAGAATAAGGCCGCTTTTAACTCAATCTTTTTATAGATCAAATGTTCTTTTTTATAAATCGCCAGCTTATTTTCTTACAGACCTCTCCTCTCTCTCACACACACTCTCTCTCTCTGTCCAATAGACTTGGAATCCCCTGCGCTGTGGAGAGAGGAATTAAAATATTAATCCAGCGCAAAGCTGCTGAGGCGAGTTTCCCAACACAGAGACACTGAATCGGCTGCCTGAGAGTGGAGATAAAGAGTGGGCCCCCAAGAGCAGCTAGTGTCTTAGCCCAACATCGGAGACTTAATGTCAACGAGCCGGGGAAGCTCTTTGCATGTAAAGCTTCTTTTTGACCAGAATTACTGGGACCGCAGTGTTGTTGGTGGCTGACACCTTGTTAATATGGCGTGGATGACATGCACACCCCGAGACACGGATTAAGCCGTGTCGATTTTTTTCTTATATTTAGAGAAGACTGGTTAATGGCTTTCGCCGGATCTATAAGATTCACACAGCTTTAGACAATCCAGTATTTTTTTTGTCTTCAGTTTTTTTTTTCTTTGCTCTTTTATCCATTGGTTTGGAGAATCTACTACAACTAGTTCAACGGCTTTGCTCAAATGTGTTTTTTTTTAGAGCCATTAAATTTCAAGTTGGCTACAGATCCACATTTCAGGCGAGCTGTGTACACTGCTGTATATGCACAGTCTTGCTGGGGAAAGGTTGAGCAGACCGCAGGTATGCTGGTTTCAAAGCTGCAAGGACCGAGACCAGCACGTGCAATTAGAGGGTAAATGGAGCTGTGCTCGTCCCCACGGCGACTAAGGGGGAGGCAGGCCCCTGTTGCCATGCTTGCGCGGGGAGCCGACACTGGCGCCAGACGCTGGCATTCCTCTGCCACCCCGATGGGCAGCACAGGCAGGAGGGTGGGAACGGGCACAGTCAGAGGAGACCTCTCAGCAGGGCACGGGCATGACACCGGCCAATCAGACGACAGACTGCGTGGGAGCCCGAGCCAAGGAATGTCCACAAAAAGATGGTTGGCCACCAACACACATTCTCACAAGCTGTGGTACCACTGGTGCCTCACTTGACACGTCGCAATGCCACGTCTTTATCGGCAGAGAAAGTATGAAATAGTCTTTCAGTGAAGCAGCGTGATGTTGACACAATCTGTGCATCATATTTATCACAAATGAATGTTTTTCTCGCCCCTTCTCGATTAGCACCAGAGAAAGAGAGGTGAAAGAGAGAGGGAGAGCCTTTTTTTCCCATCCGAATCTCACAGGAAAGATGAGCCAACGCCTCCATTACAGTGTCACACATACAGTCTCTTGTCATGTCCATGATTACACACATTTGCACATTTGAATTAAAGGTCACCTCAGCTGGGAAGAAAGACCTTTGACATTTCCCCTCTTCCTCTCTCTGGCTCACCCTGGGCTCAAGCTGAGTCAGCGAGAGCTTAAATGCTTGTGGATGTGGATGTGCACCCC
>JAGFZM010000208.1:103465-115529 GCA_017657215.1 Limnothrissa miodon
TTATTCAGGGGGTAAAAACACCTCTGAGCCATGAAACCTTTTTTTTTTTTACAAAAACAATTTAAAACTCTCAAGGTTATGTTCATTACTTATCCAATACAAACAACACACACCAAATCTCATTTGACCACTAATGGAGGTGCTTTAGCTCCAAGCCAAATGAATTAGTCCGGTTGGGGGTGAGGCGAAGAAAAGAATCCCACCAAAACACATTCGTTAAGTTAGGTGATCATGATGGTTCAGGATCTCCCCTCGGCACTGCTAATGCAGCTTGTAGCCGTCAACAATTTGAACAAATCTGCTGGCTTTATGGTGACCTTTTCTATTGATCTCACATTCTGAATTGACACTGCCAAAGGGAGTGGGGTAGGATTGATAGTGCAAAAACATCCCCACACACACACACACACACACACACACGCGCACACATACACAGATTGACTCAAACATGTCTCAGAGACATATAGCTTTCTCTAAATGCAAAAACAAGCAAAGCATCCCCCTCAGATCTCCCTGTATATACTCCTGTGTGTATGTGAGTGTGTGCATACATTGGACAAGGGTGTTCACTCCGAGAGTCCCTGCCCTCTTCCTGTTCCCGTCACCCTCAGCCCTTCTTTTGCGGCTCTTTTTGATGAACCCCCCCAACTCTGTTAATGACTCCCCCTTCACGAGAGAGTGCGGCAGCGGCGGTGGGTGCCCGGCAACACGTCGCCGATGATTAAAGAACCTTATTAGCGTCGGGCGCAGCGGACAGCCGGGCGTGATGGAAAAGGGCCGCGCGCGAGGCTTGATCCTTCTCGAATGACACCGCCACGTCTTGAACACGCCACCGGCGGAGAAAAGGGCTCGGAGAAAAAATATCCCTGATTAGCGTGACATGTACCCGACGATATGGGGAAAGGAAAAGGGGAAGGAGGGGGGTGAAAGACTGAGAGAGAGAGAGAGAGAGAGAGAGAGAGAGAGAGAGGAAGAAAGAAAAAAAGAGAGGGGGCGGGTGAAAAAGTGTTAATAAGAGGAATATTAGAGGGGGCTTGTGATGCAGAGAGTGGAGATTAATTTAGCCCGTGGTCTGACTGCCCCTCCAAGCCCAAGCCCACCCCAGCACACACCCCAGAACCCCCACCCACCCCCCCTCAGCTGCACAAATTGCGGAGTTTGGAGTGGGGCTGGATAACGAGCTCCCTGCTTGTCAGCGCGCTTGTCATTCTACATAATTAATGCTGAGGAAGACTCTTCTCCAGCGGCTCCCATTTCTCTTTCTCTCTCTCTCTCTCTCTCTCACTCACACACACAGACACACACACACACATACTGAAGAATGCTCCTTGGAAAACAATCTATATTGTTTATATCACGGCCTTCTATTTCTCTCAGCAATGGCTTTCTAGCCATTCCACTCCATTTCATTTTCTTTAATTTCATTTTTTTTTCTCCCTTGCTCTTTTCATTTTTCTGTGTGTCAGTCTGTCAGTCTATCATTGTGGTTATGTATGTGTCAGAGAGAGAGAGAGAGAGAGAGAGAGTGCTATGTTTTGGTCTCAGACATGTACTGTAGATCTATAATTTTCTTTCCTAAGGGCAGGTTAGGTCTATATGTTTCTAATGCTCATCAGTTATCCAGGGCGGAAGCATAAATGCTAAACATGAGCATGGCATCGTTGGCTCTTGTGTAGTAGCCTTGCCATGAAACTTGAAAGCTTGGGCTTGAAACTCGAACATACAGTGGTGTCATTCAGTCAAGGTCAGCGTCAAAATTAAATCCAATTTCTGCCTCACAACCTCTCTCTCTCTCTCTCTCTCTCTCTCTCTCTCTCTCTCTCTCCCTCTCTCTCTCTCTGTTGTCTCTCTTTCTCTCTCTGTCTCTATCTCTGTGTCTTATTTCAGAGAAAAATGGCAGTGTTAATCTGCATGCATGTATCCCTGCTCCTCTCTGCTCCATGTTCCCAGCTCCCAGAGTGCATTATCACGGGCGCACAATTCATCTTTTCAGCGCCGCCTGCGTTTTCCACCCGCAAATATTACCACGCTGGTCATTTGTTTAGCAAAACAAATGAAGTTTATTCTCATGTAGCTTTTATTTATGACTGGAGGTGCTGAGTGGAAATGTGGTCTCCCTCCAACCCGGGTCCATAACTCACAGAATATTCACAGGAGATGAATATTAAAATCATTTGCTTTCTTTGGGTTTGCTGAGTAGTGGGGAATTTATTAGGCGCGGCACCAGGATACATTATTCATTGAAGTGTGTAAATAATTCACGCCCGTTTCCTTTTGGAAAATTAACCCTTTGCCTCTTTTCAGGAGGACAGCGGCCATTTCTTTTGAAAAGCAATTATGTGGCTTAATTAATGCTGTTATTAATACAGTAATTAGCTTGAATACCCTGCGACTGGGGGCCACTTTTGTGGTGTCTTAATTAAATGGATTGATTGGGCTTGTTGAGTTGTCTATTTATTTATGTATTGGTATGGCAAGCACATCTGAGAGGGTGAGTCTTGGCCACATTCCAAAACCTTGCGTTTGTGTCATTCAAGGTTTTTTTGTTTGTCTTATTATTTGCGATGAATCGTGAATTATCCTATTTTTGACTCTGCAGTTTCATAAATGTCTGGTGACATTAGTACCCCCCTCCCTCCTTCTCTCTCGCACTGTATAATCTGTGTGTGTTTGTGTGTGCGTGTGTGTGATGTACTGCGAATGCCTATATCCTTCCATGCTTGTTTATTGTGATATCGTAATTAAAATGTACAAATATTAAAAGGCAGCGTTGAATAATGTATTGAATTATTCACTAGCTGAAAGCCATCTCTATTGATTGCTTAAATCATATTGTTTTTCCTGTGTTTGTCTCTTGTGGATAGTGGATGGAGTCCTCTTGAGACTTAGTCATCCATGAGATGGTAACGTGTCGACCTGTTTGATACAGTGTGTGTATGTATATAACTATGTAAGTCTAGGGCCACACACACTAGACATGATGGCAGCATTACATCAATTATGCATTGAAAAGATGGGTATATATGATTTTTTAGAATATTGCTGCTGCATCTAGTATATTGGATATAGTGAAATATAT
This sequence comes from Limnothrissa miodon, assembly GCA_017657215.1. Taxonomy (NCBI): domain Eukaryota; kingdom Metazoa; phylum Chordata; class Actinopteri; order Clupeiformes; family Clupeidae; genus Limnothrissa; species Limnothrissa miodon. Next base: position 106,545 of record JAGFZM010000208.1, read on the forward strand.
TTCTACTACTGTTGAGTCCGTTATGTCTTTAACTTAACATATCCAATGTTGCCTCCCCATGAAGCCTATACTGTGTGACAAAAACATTGGGGTTTCTATCTACCACTAATGATTAAAAAACAACACAGTCAAATAAAATGGAAAAATTCAACCACGACTCCAACACGCTCTGAATTTCCAACTACCAAGAGCAATCATTTGAGTTTCTGAGCCCATTGTACTCAGTCCAGGAGATAAATGGCAAAATGTGTTTTTGATCATGCGGGTGAGCCTGAAGTAGTTATTACCGGGCCCATTATGGTTCCGGCCATTGTTTTAATTGAGCTTTGATCACTGCGGAGAGTAATCTCAGCTTTTTATTACACACTGGGGCTGGACCCTGTCAAGGATTTCATGACGTTATGGCACGGACACAATAGGACATGAAGCTGCACCTTCATACCGCCACAACAATACACAGGCCAGATTCCTTCCTGTTTAGCCTTCCCATTTGTCCTCTCTTCCATTCCTTTCCTCACAATTCTGCCATTTATCAAAATGATAATAATCATTAATTCCAGACGGCCTATCTAGTCTGCCGAGCAATACAAGGACATCTATCTAATCGCGAGAATCTCATTATTTTACCGCTGGTGTGAGGCTTGGGGGTGCTGAGGAGGAAGGGCTGGTGGGGTGGCTGCTCTATTGCAAGATGGCAGGGATAGAGTTCAATAGGGATGAGACAAAGAACGAACAAATAAATGCAGAGAACGAGAGACAGAAAGAGAGCTGGGGAGAACGGAGAGAAAAAGAGAGACAGAGAGAGGGACGAGCTGTGGAGGGTGAGTTCCTTTCATGGCGTTAATCAGGGGAGAGGCGTAAAACAGCTCGTTTATCTGCCTTCATTTGCATAGATAATGACTCTGACGGATGTCGCCTATTGTGCTCCAGCTGCTCTGAGACAGAGGCAGAACACAGACTATGAAAAGGAGGAGGAGGAGGAGGAGGAAGAGGGGATGGTGGTGGGGGTGTTGGTGGTGTGTGTGTGTGTGTGTGGTGGGGGGTAGCAGTCTTTAAATCAGCTCGACGGCAGGCAGGTTCATAGATTACCCCCAGACTTCACCAAATGCACCTTTAATTTTACAGTGCCGTGGCAGAGTTGAAGAGTTGAGTAGTTGGAGCCATTAACTCGGCAGAAAAGAGCCTGGCTAATTACCTCGGATGAAACAAGGGCCCGAGATGTTCATCTGTCTTTGTTGCGAGGCACAGGAGCTAATTTGCCACAATAAATCACCTAATACGGTATGCCGTACGCAGAAGAATGTGTGTTCTGATAGTTACGACGCTAAAGCTAATGTTTCGTATCCCATTTCATAGCAATAATCTTGATCTGCAGAAAGAACATCACTTACAGAGTGTGAATTTGAGAGCTTGGAGTTGGCAGTTGTTTACTAAATCCTTTGACCAACGAAAACCCTGTGTTTGCTCTTTACCTCATCACTTTATTACTATTCGAAAAGGATATTTGTCTCATACAACAAGTGTGCATACAGGTGTGAGCAAAATGAAGCGCAAAGACTTAATGTGTGTTCGTGGCATCAGCCTAAGGCACTGAGCTGCCCAACTGCAACTTTAAAATTCAACATTTGTGATGCAAAAACCTTGTGTAAGTCTTTGCTATTTGAATTACTGTTCTGAAAGCAACTGTGCATACAGGTGTGAATAGAATAAAACGAAAAGACATAACCTCAGCCTAAGACACGGTGGTGCCCGACTGCAACTGCAAAATGCAACGTTTGCGATTGCGTCCTTCTGCCCCTGCAGTGGGGGTGGCGTTGCAGGAGGCGTGAAGAGAGCCCGCAGTGCTTAGGCCCTCTCCTAGGAGCTGGGCCACACTAATGCTTGTTGCATCTGCTTGCTCCGCACACCACTGCCGCCCTACCAGATGGCACACCGTGAAATTTTATGAAATCATTATGGCAGCAGAGGTGTGTGTGTGTGTGTGTGTGTCTATTTGTATGCATGTGTGTGTGTGTGTGTGTGTGTTTGGGAGCGCAGCAGCTGGGAGGGAGATGGGGCATTATAAACACTCGCAGGTGCTCTCCCTCAGCAATAACACACACAAAAAATCAATTACACGATGGCACGGCAAACACTGTGATCTCCGCCACAGTAAGGCACAAGAAGTACACAGACATAAGGGCACACCGCTCATTTCCTGTCACCCTCATGTTTTTGCAGTGGCCTTTCACATGCTTAGAATATCTGTAGGTCCGCCATGGTAACATGGTAAATAAATCTGATTTTGCAATGGAATTCTGAATGGACAAAATGAAATAAGGTTGCTTTTCTACCGTAATAGAAAATATTATTTTTGTGTGTGTCATCTTTGACAGGAATTCCACTAAAGAGCCCTCTTTCATCTTTCTCATCTTGCTCTTTATGTGCGTAATTTCCACAGATACAGTGTTGCTCATGCAAACTCTTCACTGCTATCAGGAATTGAAATGGCTGCTGTGAAATGGGCTCATTGCTGTCAGATAGAGGGGGTACTAGACATGACATACTATATCTTAGCAAGAGAGACACATATGTGTTACAGTATAGCAATAGAGGTTATATGTGTTATATAGCAATAGAGGTGTATATATATATGTATATATGTGTCACAGTATAGCAATAGAGACATTTATGTGTTTTATTGCAAGAAAAACATATACGGGTTATATAGCAAGAGAATCATATGTTATATAGCAAAATGTGTTATATAGCTAGAGAGGGATATACGTGCTATAAAGAAAGAGAGAGATGTATATAACATTTTATATGCAAGATGTATATAGCAAGAGATATATAGCCTAAGTAATTACATTATATAGCAAAAAAGGCATATGAGTGCTATATTATACAACATGTATTATACAGCAAGAGAGTATAAATATTATAAGAGAGGAACATACGTGTGTAGTATGTATTGTACAATAAGAGTGTGGTAACTATTATATTATACAAGGCATACAACAGTAATATTATATAGCAATGGAGACATAGGAGTATTTCATAACCAGAGAAGTGCATTAGTATTCTATTATAAAGTAAGAGATGCATCCAAGTGTTATGCGCTGCAAGTGCCATGCACTGCATGCTGTGATTGCGTGTTCATGGTTGCATCAGTTTCATTTATTGAAACAAATAGACTTCTGTTGAAGAGGTGCAGCTCCACCTCAGAGATAGCCCTCCTCCCAGGGGTCGTGGCCTTGGCTGGGCTTCTGCACAGCCAGCGGAGGGGTCATTACTGGACATTTTCACCCCCATTTCTTTCACTGCTGATCCATGTCCATGCCACACAGGAGCCATAAAAATAGCCCCTAAAACACCTTCAGTGCACACACACACACACACACATAGAAACACACACACTGACACACATTCACACATACAGACACATACGCATTCAGAAACACACACACTGACACGTTCACTCACAAACTCACACACACACACACAGAGCGAGAGAGGGCGAGAGAGATATATACTCAATCAAACTTTCCAGCTTAACAGAGCTCCTTTTACAAGGGACTCTAACAGTGAGTAGCTCCGTGGTGTGCCAGGGCCAGGGGTCTGAACAGAGCAGGTTATAGCCTCGGACGTGCTCCAGTGCACAGGCTCGCTCCTGCCCAGATTAATAGCTGGAGGTGAAACACACACACACACACACACACACACCGAAAAAAAGCACATTACACACATATACACTTCCACACCGAAACACATACAGGAACTCATAAACAGACCCTTATGATCACACTTCATTCTCATACACCTGCCTCCACACACACACACATACACACACACACACACAACTCACACACATAACTCTGACAATTCCTACATACCCATTTTCACAGCCCTGCATCTCTCTAGTCCCAGGGGGATAATAATACTTTAAGGGATTGGAGAAAGGGTGAGTGTGTGTGTGTGTGTGTGAGAGAGAGAGAGAGAGAGAGAGAGAGAGAGAGAGAGAGACAGAAAGAGAGAGACTGATAAAATGTGCAACAGCTTGCCTACTAAAATGGTCTAGGCATCATTCACTTTCATGACCTCAGTGTATTCATTTATATTTCAACTGGGTTTTTAACATTTTATTATTATTAGGCAAATGTCCTTTTCTGACTATGTTTTTGCGATTAGCAAGCAGTGGTTAATTTGTAAAAACAGATACACAGACTCACTAAAGCAGATGTACACACACACCTCCCTTCCCCCAACCCGTCACACACAAACCTTCACACACAAAAATAGATACACACTTTCTCTCTGTCAAATGCACACACAAACACACACATCTATAGCTACACAAACACACAGCCTCTCTCTCTCTCTCTCTTTCTCTCTTTCTTATTCTTTCTCTCTCTATTGCTCTGGTTTCTGTGGGAACCTCAATCGATTCCATTTCGCCTCGTTTTGTCACCAGGCCCTTAATTGTTGATCTCATCGAACCTGAGAGCTGTGCATTGACCTGTCTGCGAGGAGGGGTGTGGGTGGGGGTTGGGGAGGGACACGGTGGAGGAGCGGAGAGAGGAGAGCGATGATCTCTATAGAGATGGGCCCGGCCGTAGCGCTGGCAGACACATGCACTTTATCACTCTAAATCTCAAATTGATCTGGGGCAATCAGCCCATGTGCTCAGCTATTTGAACTTCTCACCTTCTCCAAAGGAGCCATTCCTCCTTCTACCTACCTCCTACCTCCAACACACACACACACACACACACACACACACACAGTCTTCCAGTCCTGAACTCTTGTCTTTCACTAGAGAAAATTCCACCTCGGCCTCCCTTATCAGCCAGGGCAAAACTCATCTCTGATTTACCGACTCTCCTGCAAGTTGCCGGTGCAGGCGTGGAGCCAAAAGGCATAAAAAGGTTCGCAGTGAGGAGGGGAGGTGGGGGGGGTGATAGATACAACCTCTGGATTCCGTTTGCAGGTGTAATGTAATCCACATTTGTATGGTTTCCCTTCATCTCTCTGCTCAGACGGTATCGTCCCTTCCCATCTGGACACAGCACATAGCCTTTCAGCATTGGGGCCTGTTTATTATACAGTACACAGTCCTGCAGTCCTGTAATTTCTGCCCCGTGGTTTTTACAGTAGAGAGTACAGAGGGGACATGGAATGAGCTGTCAGCTGCTGAATTTAGAGCAGAGCGAGGGGCAATTGCCCTGGGGCTAAGATTGCAAATGGCTATCATGGAGGAAACGTACAACGTGCAGGGACTATTTTTAGAGAGCACTCTAACCTTTTTGGTGTCTGTCTTGAGGTTGTCCTTGCCTCTCAATGATGTCAGTGAAACTGTGTACATACATTGGCGTGTGTGTGTGTGTATGTGTGTGTGTGCGTGTGTGTGTGTGTGTGTGTGAGTGTGAATCTGTCTCCGTTTTTTTGTGTGTGTGTGTGTACACGCGCATGTGCCTGCACGTGCACGCATTACATTTCCAGTGCATGTATCATGCAGTGGACGACACCAAGCTTATTATCACTTAAAGGCCGCACCTTTTAGTCTTCCCCTAACCTCACATCCCTTTCTCTCTCCCTCCCTCCCCCCTTAACCCTTCTTTATCCCCCACCCCTCCATACCTGATGAGATTCATAGGTCAGCTGTGCTGCATGTGACTGATGGAGTGACTCCCACCTACTTGGGTCTCCCCCCAAGGGGCCAGACAGGAAGGATGGAGAACCCTAGCAGCACCAAATGGGCCGATAGATGGAAGAAATCACAAAGGTGAGTGAAGGGGTTTAGGGTTAGGTGTGTGTGTGTGTGTGTGTGTTGTGTGCAGGAGGGGCTAAATCCCCCCCAAACTGTGTGCCTGTATACCTAAGGACAAGATGCTCCATGGTGCCTCTAAATCACCTGAGTCAAACTGAACATGCACACCTTCTGCAGGTGCTGTGGTTTAGTTTGCTCTGCAAACGATCAGTTGCATCATTTTTTATTTCCATTTTTTTTCCCAGGGATGGGAGTGAAAAGAGAAGAGAGAGTCGTGGTTGCTAACTTTTCTCGGGGAAAAACATGCTAAATATTACATGAGGTGCTCTCTCTCTCTTTCTTTCTCCCTCTCTCCATAACTCTGTTTGTCTTTATTGCCTCTTTCATCTTTTTTTCTGCCTCTCTCCCAAAGAGATGCATCCTGGGTAGACGTGATGTGAATCTCTGAGTCGGCTCATCTTTTAGGCCCCAAAGGAGTCTGTCTTGGCCTTAAAAATGAGTGCAAACCCATACAGGCAAGGAGAAAGTATTGTAAAATATGGGAGGAAAATAAAACGCCTTTCCCAGACTTTGCAGAAGTCAAGCACAAGAATCAACAGCGCGGGCTGTCACAGAAAACAACAAACTTGTTATTCCAAATGATAAATGTTCAGTGTTTACTGTTGTTTGTTTTCAAAATATTTGTTGAGATTAGATTATATCCTTCAACAATGTCCTACTCCTGCATTCAGATTAGATGGCTGCACTCTACACCCCCGAAAGCTTCACACCACCAGGAAGTTACTCGTAGGCCGTTGTGGGAGTTGCTCTGAGTCTGCTAGTGGGAGTTGAATGTGCATGCATCAGGTGTTCCAAGGTCAAGGAGGCAGAACCGCTTCAGTCCATCTTTCTGGGTTTAATCCCAGTGCAATCCAGGGTCTGTTTACTTTCTCATCTCAAATAGCCCCGTGGTTGCCCTCAGAGTGGCCAGCCGTAGGAAGAGTCAGATAATGACCACCAAAAGAAGCCTTGGAAAAAAAAACATGGTATCGCTTCTCTTCATTACTTCGAGGAAATTTTCATTCGGTCTGTGGCTGAGTTCCCAGAGAATGATGAACGGCAGGAAAAAAAAAATCCCCCCTCATTTTCTCCCTGGTCTGACCTTGCGTGGCAATTTCCCCAGGCCCCTTCCAGAGCCCGAGTGTGGCCCCTCACATACACTTATGAGAGCCCCTCCGCCCCACCCTCATACCCACATCCACCCCACCCAACCCCCTTCCTTACGAGCCTGACCTCCTGATGGTGGTCCGCCCGAATGAGTGGTGTGGCCCAGATGGAGACTCCATTACCGGCAGCCGTTAGCGGACACGGCACCAGTCTAATCTCCGGTGACAAACTGCTCCATGTCCCTCCCAGCCCCTTTCACGCCCCGGTGATGGATGTTTGAGTGTCCCCCCTTCCCTCCATGTCCCCCACCTGTGATGCACTCGCCGCCGAGATGAAAAAAAAATACACACAGACAGGACGACATTGGCGGATGTTAGGAGTAAGCACTTTGTTCCTACCTGGAACTGTATTCTTCTTACCACTATTTATACCACTTTTTACCACTATTTATATTTAATACTACTGCTGCTAAAATCTTGTGTTGCACTAAGACAGCAAACAACACTGCTAGAACACTTACTTTATGTTATGTCATGTCTTATATATATACTGTGTGTCACCTATAATGCCTTAAGCCTACTTGCACTTTTTTTTACTTAACAGTACCTTATTGTTTAAATTGTTTTTCTTGTTGTGCATCTGCACTTTATTGTTGTCAACGTCTACGCATGGGACAAGTGTGAAACGTAATTTCGATTCCTTTGTATGTCGAGTACATGTGAAGAAATTGACAAATAAAACTGACTTGACTTGACTTGGTGGAGGAGACTTTCCTGTTCACAGGGGATTCTGATACACTACTGTAGACAAGAAATGATTTTTTTAAGCTTAGAAAGGGACAAACAAAACTGAACAAATGTTCATCTTAAAGCTACCTTTTCATTTCACCATAAATGAAGATTAATCTTGGCATTAAAAAAATTTGCTTGCATCAAGCTCACTAACAAAAAAAAATAGTTAGACATGTATAGATTTTCTAATCTCATGCTAGTTGGTTTTCTTCTTCTAGGCACAAGTTTGCATTTGTCCTGCTTGCTACCCTCGGTCTTCATTGAACAGCATAGATAGAGCTGATATGGATACAATCCCAGAGAAATCCAGACTAGATGTCTTGGCACGTGAGCAGAGGTGTACAACGCCTTTCTTCTCTTTACACACTTTTATACAGGTAGTTTACCTGGACCAGAGCAGTGGGAGCTGATGTCACTGCATGTGTGATACCTAAGAGGGCAGACATTACAATATCTTTCTGTCTGTCATTCGGTCTTTCTTTCTTTCTTTCTTTCTTTCTTTCTCTCTTTCTCAGTTTCTCTGTCCTGGTTTTATTAACATAATCATGAGACATTAATTATTCAGACACTAGCATGGGTTGCTCCAAGGGTCAGACCTAATAACCTGTGTGTGTGTGTGTGTGTGTTTGTATTGCATGTGAATGCTGTGTAAATTGGTATTAGTGTGCCCTTATGCATGTATTAATGTGTTGTCTTCCTTTGTGTGAGTGTGTGTTGTTTGTGTGTGTGTGTGTGTGTGTGTGTGTGTGTGTGTGTGTGTGTGCATGTGCGTGTGTGTGTGTGCTAGCTCCAGGGGCTCAGACCCGGCTCTCCCTCTAATATTGTGAGCTTTAATATTGAAGAGGCAGACAGGCAATGCCATTTACATGACTCTCATCCTCCCCGCGAGCCGCTTGTTCTTACTTGGCAGAACGCATCACCAACACCCTCCCCCCACCACCCTTACACACACACACACACACACACGCAAACACACTCACACACACACACACATCACTGCCTTTCCCACCCCCCCCCAGCAGCCTCTCTTCCATCTCAAGGAAAAGAGAAGAGGAGAGAAGAGGAGAGAAGTGGAGAGGAGAGGATGATAATAACCCCTCGACTCCCTAATTCCCACAGCACCGCAACCCACTGATAGTCATTTGGTTGTTTTTGGGTTATTGCTATTGTTGTTTTTTAGGAAAGGGGCATATTTGTAAGGGGGGGGGGGGTATATTTGTCTGGCTTTCCTCAGGAATATTTAATTGACATGAAGACATGAGCATTTGCCTGGTAGTGTGTCTTAAAAGCAGAGGGCTG
>JAGFZM010000208.1:128833-141190 GCA_017657215.1 Limnothrissa miodon
TGTGTGTGTGTGTGTGTGTGTGTGTGTGTGTGTGTGTGTGTGCAGTATTATATGATATGGATATTGTGTGATACAAAACTGTCAGGATGCAGGAAGTCTAAATGAAGTACAAGCCTGAAGCTTTTTGAAATTTTAATTTAAAAACTGCCAGGGAATTTGTAAGCGAGCAAATGTGTGTAGCGCTATTACACTGTGTTATTGCCAATTAATTTCAGGCATCAGCACAAAATAAGCCATGCTGTTTCTTCCTAACAGACAGATATAACAGCAAAATAACAGCAATGTGGGCACTCAGTTAAAAATGACAAATAATTGTCCTTTTTAATGTATTTATAGTATATATTAGCTGCCTGTAGGTATGTAATTGTATGTACGTATGTGTATATGTATTTATGTATAGTATATATGTATGTATGTATGTGTAGTCTATATGTATGCATTTACAGTATGTATATGTATGTATGTATGTATGTATATATAGTATTTAGGTATGTATGGCATTTAGTCATCCAGTATACACTGTGGTTTATGCTAGTGTAGAGTTTATGTCCCATTGTTTCTTATTTAATATATGTCTGAGGGTTCTGAGGGGCAACTCAGCAAGTATAGCAAGTAAATCAGTTTGCTACAGAGAGACAGTAAAGTAAGTTTATTTTTTTCTTTAAAACTACACAGGAGCTACCACACAGAGAGGAATTACTTTAGAGTCCTCTGCGCACCGTAGCATGATTAGAAATCAACACAAAACATTTTTTTTCATCTGCCATTAGAATTATATTTTCATCATGTATTTTTTTCTTGTAAGTTTCTCCATTTCCAAATGTATACAATACAAAGAAAAGAAGAAAAGAAGATACGAAAAAAAAAGACCTTGAAGAGAGAAAAAGTAAGTTTACCCTGTCGAACAGAGCCTGATATACACAAACTGTTTACTGAAAGTCAATGACATTTTTGTTTTTCTGCTTTCATCAGTTATGTTGGAGAGGATAAGTAGCAAAGTGAGCAACATTCAAAATGTTCTTCAGCATTTATTTACAACAGTTTCACTGTTTGTCGTTAGTGTAAAAGCAAGCCTGCCCAGTCTTGTCTCCCAGTCACTGTTGCCTGTTTCACACATAGTGTCCGCCTTGAAGACTATTAAAAAAAAAACTCCCACGATGCATCTGGCGTTAATTAACAGGATTAGGACATACACAACATTACATGAGTAAACCCTGAAGTAATTACAATACATTAAAAAAACTGAAATAAAAATAATGCACATGATTACACTCAGAGGTAGTACATGATCACTCTAAGATTTAGAATGTCAAATATCTATGAACTAAATGAGGTGGCCATTTCCAAAACACAGTGCTGGTACAAACATATCCAACACTGCCAGAATTTTGCTGCTATCTCTCTGGGAGTGTAGGCTACATTGGGCAATGTATTCTGTATAGTGTTTATACTTATAAAACTAAGAGCTGGTCCAGGAACTACTCTCTTGTGCATGTGCAGAGTGCTGGTTTAACAGCAGAGCACACTGCTTTATCACGTCCTACACATGCTTCTAGAGGTAGCTACTGTAGACTGTCTTTCTATGAGGGTTCAACAGCTGAGGCATAAGGTGGCTTCAGATTTTGATTTATGCTAACTCTTGTAATTACTCTTTGAAAGAACCGGCTTCTCTTAATTTATGGTTTAGAACCGTGAAGCCATTAGGAACATTAATTAATAATTATTTCCATATGAAGATCAAAATGAACATAAAACATTAAAATATCTAAATGTTAAAACATTAAAATGTCTAACATTTGCAAGAAGAATGAATTGGACTACCTACTGCCCAGAAGCATCTTATACATCTATAAAAGCAGTTTAAGAGGGGTTTGCCCAAAGTCCAGTTTTGAGTTTGTGATGTGGTGTTTAGTGCTGATCTCCCAAACTAAATGGAGAATGTAGTAGTACTGTACTTCTGATTGGCTCACTGGTAATAGTATGTACACAGGTAAGGTAGGTATGGAGCTGGTGAGACTATGTAAAGCTTCACAGCAGTGAATAGAGGAACCTACACTGGATTCTTCCCATGTTCTATATAGAGACCATCTGAATGAAAAACAAACAAACAAAAACATGGGCTCCAGGTTTGACATGCAACCTCGTCTGAATGGCCAGACCTCAAGACTGACATTGACAGTCAGATGGAATGTGAGACGCTACATATCTATAGCAATGACAGTAGAAGTACAAAAAAAAAAACAACATCATTAGCCATCAGTTGCTGAAGTTCGGTAATGTTATACAGTAGGTGGTGACTTCATTCAGTTTGTACATGTCTCCAGTCTGAGTGCTGGTCTTTAAGTGTTGCGGTATTGGGGGAAAGGAGTGGGCTAGGGGGTTAGAAATTATGTCAAGAGGTTGCAATGCTAATATTAGCCCAACTGGTGCATCTGAGGCCCAAATAAATCAAACAAACAAACAAACAATCAAACGACAAAAAATGGGTACGTCTTCTTTTTAGTATACATTAAAAATCCTCTTCTGGGTCTGTTTTCCCTCTTGTGTACAGTCTCTTCCCCCCAAAGCTGGGAGTCATGTAGGACACGCAATGTATAAGTGAACTGAAAGTGTCTCAGCAACATTATGGATTACGTCCACCGGGAAAATAAAACAGGAGCCTTTGCCAAGAACAGTCACAATAGGGGTCCAAAATGGCTGCCAGCGTCCTTATGAAAGCAGGTACTAGTGTCTAGGAATGCAGCCAATGAGGACACCAGGCCAGCGGCTCAGGGAGCTGGCAGCTGACTGGTGTGAGGAGGAGGAAGATGAGGAGGAGGAGGAGAGAGAGGAGGGCCAGTGGGGGGGGCTTGTTGGTGTGGTTAGTGGGGGTTGAGCAGGAGCAGGGAGGTGGGAGGTCAGTTGGAGGTATCCGAGTGCACGCTGCCCGCCCCCTCTGTGGGCGAGGTCACGGAGGAGGGAGTCGGGGCATCGTGCCATCCTCCGTTACCCTGGAGAAACACAGAGAGAGAGAAGAGGGGAGGAGGTTAGGAAGGAAAGGGTGAAGCATGTCCTTTGCAACTGCTGGAGGACCATGAATGCTGATGGACACTTTGGCTATGAACCGCTTCAAGGTCAAGCATTCTATATTGTCACCTTTTGAAAACATGTTGTTTTTGCCCAAATCGTCTAAGGAATTATTTTTATTTTTTTTTTATTTGTAATTCCAAAGAATGAAAAGCAATTATTTTAGCAAGATTACAACATATTATCTTAATGTGGCAGAAGTACTTTAAAAAAAATGGAGCATTCAAGTCTTGTTTTTTTTACACTTTTGAATAAGAGTATAAAGAAGTGAGTAATATTCAGTCATATAATAATACCTCCTGGCACCATTATTGAGAATCCCACCACAGATACAAAGCATCAGTCCAGATACAGTTTCTCTAATGGGAATGACTGATGCATCAAACACACCCTGTCTCCCTGTTTCCATCTCACACACAGCAGTTACACACTCAGCGCTCAAACTCCGGCTCCATACTGCTCACACAAGCTCTAATTACATCAGGCTTTGATCCAGGCTGCCAGCATATCTTAGAAGTGTGTGTATACACACACACACATAAACACACACACACACACACACACACACACGCACACGGTGTCTGACCAAAGTGCTGATGACAAGGAAGCTTCCATCTAGTCAGGGGACCAGGCATCAGCAAGGAAAGTCTCTGGATCATCAGTCTGCAACCCCACCCCACCCCCCTCACCCTCTCATCTATGCATGCAGTTTATTGGGGATCAAGCACCAGCGAGGACAGTCTGTCTGTACAGGGTCTCTACCCCCACACCCCCCCCCCACCCCCACCCCTCCCACTCCCCACCCCGCTCATCTACGCATGCCATTTATCAGGGGCCTATGTGTGTGTGTGTGTTAGTGTGTGTGTGGGACGAGAGGTGAGAGGCAACGCATGCTGGCATCTCTGCTGTGGCTTGTCGCAGCTCATCTCTGTGTGGGCCGATGGGAGAGGGAGCTGGGAGGGTGTGGGAGGGATGCTAAGCAGGAATGACGACTGCCCCCCCTCCACCTCACACACACACACACACACACACACACGTAGCTCCTACTCTGTTATCGGAAGGGCAACACTGCATCTCCTGCCTAAGAGTAAACACACAAATGGGCATATCATAAGTTAAATAATTCTAATGAAGAATACAGTATATTTACAATTTCTTACATTTTTTTTTTTATTTTTTATTTACAGATTTTTTCCAATGTATTATTCAAATATATATATATATATTTTTTTTAAAATATGTTAATCAGAACCCTGACACACAGTACGATGAATTGAGTTTTTTCTGTAAATGCACTGTGCTGAGCTCTGATGCACAGATGACTAACATGGCCCCCTCATCCTTCCACAGGGTTCAACTCATGATCGTGATAGCGATGGAAACCGGTTCCTCTCCCAGGCCTAGCCAATGAGCCGCCATTGCCGCCACACTTGCTTTCTTTCAGGGCTTGAGGAGAGAGAGAGGGAGGATTGTCTTAGCCTCACATAACATGTGTGTGTGTGTGTGTGTGTGTGTGTGCATGTGTGTGTGTATGTCTGAGTGTATGAGAGTGCATGTGTTTGTGTGTGAGTGTGACTGTGTGTGTGCGTGCGTGTGTGTGTGCGTGCCTGGGTCTGCTGTCATGTACTTTGAAGATCATTCTGGAGGCCTGTCTCGTCCTCATCACTGAGGGTATGCTACTGAAGTGGGCTTGTTGTGCATCTACGCCATGACCTAAATAAGACCTGAAAACATTAAGAACACCCGGTGCGTGTGTGTGTCTCTATGTCTGTTTGTGTGTGTGTGTGTGTGTGTGTGTGTGTGTGTGCATGTAGTGTGTCTGTGTATGCGCATGTGAAACAAAGGCTTCTGTGTGTGCATGTATGTCTCTGTTGTTCACTTGCTATTATTCCAAGCTATTGCAATACCAACCACTAATGGAACTCAGTCTCTAAATGGTTTATGAATTCAGGCTAATAAGATGTTTTGGAAGTTTGGATCATTGGTAGCACGCAAATGGGGAGACAAAGATGTTACTGTATGTCTATCCTTAAGTGTAACATTAAAAAGATGACTGGTAGAAATGTGTAAGCCTGTCTGTCACCCTGTCTATAACTGTTCTTATAGTATTTGGATCTTGTATTTATTTGACTGTTTCTGAGATCCAAATACAAGTGTATTTGTGCATGTGTGTGTGTGTGTGTGTGTGTGCATTTGTGTGTGTGGATGTGTGTGTGTGTGAGTGTGAGTGTGGATGTGTGTGTGTGTGTGTGTGTGTGTGCGCGCATATGTGTGTGTGTGTGTGTGTGTGTGGATGTGTGTGTGTGTGTGTGTGTGTGTGTGTGTGTGGTGCTAGCAGGGTGCCTAAGCGATGGAAAGTGCGTGGCGCTGCACTTTGAGTCGGCCCAAAGATGCCACATAGCCTCTGCTCTCCCTCGGGGCCAGAGCTGCTCCTCCTCCACCTCCTCCTCCTCCTCCTCCTCCTCCTCCTCCAAAGCCAGCATGACACCTCCGCCGGCTCCTGTTTGTGCCTCCGTCTGCCGGGCAGCCGACTTGCTCTGTCTGTTCTCTTTTTTCATGGCCCGTGAAAACAGCTGACTGATCCGATTCGCCAGCCGCGCCGCTCCGCTCTCTCCCTGTCTCTCCCAGCGCATCATTCACCGCGCTGTCACATCCGCAAGCGACAGAGGACAACACTTCCCAGTTTATCCCACTATCACGTGCCGAATACATCCACGCAAAATGCTAATATTTATTACTTCTAAGCCATGGGCTACTGGCATGGTTTGGGGAAATGTAATATATTAAGTCGTTTTTCAATTTTAAAACGAGATTAACAGTTACCGTTTTGTTACATAACAAACAAAAATGAAGGCTGAAGTATGCTAAATTTGTATGTCTTCATATAAACATGGTTACCTAATGACTTCCATAAGCCACCCTCATTAGACACCAATGATAGATTTCCCTTTTGAAGTGTCTCTATGCGAGTCATAGCTTTCAAGCATTAAAAAATATAACTGAAAGAAACAGATTGGAACTCAAAGGTGATATATGATTATTTTGTGGATTTTTGTTTGTTTCAAATTGTTTTTCAAAAAAGATTCTGCATTCTGTATTGAATACATTAACGTTACTGTAGCTAATGCTTTTTGCAGTTTAGGTTGTGTGCCTTTTTCACACGATGACACAATGGTGCCAGCTGAACAGTGCATATCTGGCCAACACTGAGCTTAGGCATGTTTGATATGCTTGGATTTTAGTTTCACTTTCTGGTCACTCCTGATGTTTTCACCTATAGAAATGCCTTATGGAGCTTCCAAAGGTTTCAGTCAAACAAAAGAGTTTCAGTGATTGGTCTGTCCGTGAGGCAGGAGGAGGGGCCAACATTGATGTTTCTGCCTATAGCGTTCATCTAATTATCAAGTTTTGAACACTGCATCTCTCAACTGCCATCAAGAACAGATGGAGAGACCTTCAGTGCTTAGTCACAAAGAATACAGTAATTCTCTCTGTTTAGAAATGCTAGTGCGCACCAGAGATAGAGTGGGAGAGGGAGATAGAGAGAGAGATAGAGAGAGAGAGAAAGTGAGTAAGAGAGAGAGATAGACAGAAGAAGAGCGTGCGCGAGAGAGAGAGAACAAATACACGCATGAATCTATAAAGATCCTCAAGAAGCAATCACCATCACTTCTCCTGCTGGAGTGCAGACAGCGAATCATAATATTTCACTCTGCCGGCATTAAGGGAGAGGACTGTCAGGGATTCTCTTCCCTGCTCGCGACTCGCCCACCCCCACCCCCCAGCCTCAAATAAATGAATGTCGGGTGTGGAGGCCTCCAGATCGGTGGTGTTATAAGGGAGGATGCTGGTGGTGGTGGTGGTGGGGGGGGGGGGGGCTGACTTATCGGCCCTCATCAGGAATGCCGCTGTTCACATCTGTACAAGGCTGCAGGCTATTTCGGTTTCATATTTCATTATGCTGATAAGGAAATTGACTGCAAATTCTCTCACAGAGGCATCTCAAAGCGCCTCAATGAAAACAGAGATACTGGGCTACACAGAGGGAGAGAGGTGTGTGTGTGTGTGTGTGTGTGTGTGTGTGTGTGTGTAAGAGAGAGTGCGTAAGGCGTCCCGGTTTGTGGGGCTGTTATAGGCCTGCGTCTCAGCAATGGAAAATGAAATGCGTTTGCTTTTTTTTTCTTCTTGTTTAAATGGGATGTTGTGAGTTTGTGTGTGTGTGTGTGTGTGTGTGTGTGTATGTGAGGGATAGAAAGTGTGGCTTTCTGTGTGTCTGCGTCTGTGTGTGTGTGTGTGTGAAAGCGCAGCCGTATTAATATGAAACCATACATTTATCTTTGCCTTTTCAGAGCCTGCCGTCACGTCTGCCGGCCTTAATCTCTCCTGTCGGATTTTTGCTCCGCTGCAAAAGCGGTTTGATCAAACTGGCGGCTGGCTGAATGGCGGAGAAAGGCCTGGCATGGAGAGATTACCCTCTCTTTCTAACACACACACACACACACACACACACACGCAGTGTCACACCTCCAAAAAAGACGGCTTTTCAAATGGACCAAGGCACCCTGCCCCCTTTTCAAACAGACCCACTGTTGATGCCTTCATGCTGCTCTAAAGTACTGTATCTCTCGCACTGGACCAGAAATGCTCCGTATTCATCACCCACTTCATTGTTTCTCTCTATAAACCATGAAATCATTTGCTTCCAATAACAACAAGAACAAAAATGAGATCTAAAATATAATCGCTCTGTTGTTCTGTAAGCCTACATTGAACAAGCACTTCCTCCGTAGAGAAATACAGAGATGAAAATATCCACATCAGCACAAATAAAGAGGGGATATTGTACTAAAAATTGTCCAAAGAACGTTCCAGAGAGTGACCTGTGTGTGTGTACAGTATATGTGTGTGTGTGTTGACACTGGACTGAGCACTTACATTTAGGCCGTGTGGACTGTAGAGGTGAGCTCGCAGGCCGTCATTGTATCCGACCGCCTGACTGATAGCATGACGTATGGTATCCCCCTGAAGCCAGGTTAAAGGAGAGAGGAGGGGAGGAGAAAGAGAGGGAGGAGAAGGGAGAGAAAGATGGTGATTCACAGAGAAAAGTATGCGTGTCATGGCTAGCTCCTATCACACACGTGCCGTAGCAGGTTCACACTGGTTGCCGTGAAGGCTTCAAAGGCTCCTATAGGAGCTGCTACGTGCAGCTAGAAAGAAAATGAACGTGCACTTTGCAGACAAAAAAACATGGCAGTAAAGAAAGATACAACAGCAGAGTAGACTTCTACAGTTTAAATTGGTAATGCTAATGTACTGTGATGCACAATATTATTTACTTTATCCTCAGGGAGACAAAAGCTCCAGACATGACTAACCACAGGCGAGGTCTGCGTGTATGACCACACACACACACACACACACACACACACACACACACACACTACATGGGTCTATCCCACACGCAAACACACATCACCTGTCAAGCGGCTGACAGCTTACGCTAGTTACTGACAGGCATGATGAACTGCCATAAACACTGTTTGTCTTGGAGCCTGGTTTAGACTATTCCATATGTGCTCTCCTCTGTTATGACAATTCATTTACTGCTCAACACGAATACAAATATACTGTGTCATTCATCAGGTACACACACACACACACACACACACACACACACACACACACACGGTCCTGACAGTGCATTAGCGGCGCTCAGATCAATGTTCATTCACGACTGGGAAATCTGGTCTGAGAACAGCTTTAGTGCTGATGTAAAATGTGTGGCAAAGTAAAATGTGTGGAAAGTCAATATGCTGCACTGAGATCAGGCCAAATAAAGCAAGCCAGGCAGCTGATCCTGTCACTGATATCAGATCAGACAAAAACAAACACCAAATGCTGTTTAAGCAGATTGCCCTGCTCTGTGCAGTGCATGAAATGCTTTGTGACGTTGGGAAACTCAGCACTCAACCCAATACATAAAGCATTTTAGACAATCACCTTCAAAAACACAAACGTTTGTTAATTCATTTCATTTCTGTTGAAAATTGAAGACCTAAGGATGACCTAAAGAGTAGAAGATTCCAGAGGCCATCATTAGTGTTAATGCTGAGAAAGCACATATATATTGTACTGTATATTGTATTGTGTACACTGCATATTGCATACTGTAAACCAATAGTATATACCGCCTAGAATTTGCCCTTACTTTGGCTCAATCCTAGAACATAATCAGACACTGTGTTGAAGCAATGCTAACCTCTTTTCCCCTCTTATTCTGCCCCTCTGCCCTGTTGCCCATTGGACCTCTTTGCTCTTTTGCCCCCTTCTTCCCCCTTTTTGCCCCTCTGCTGTCGGGCTCCTACCTGTGACTGCACACCTGCTCCCACCTGAGCCCCCGTGTAGGCGGCCCCATTGAGGCCCTGCATGCTCATGAACATGTCCCCCGAGTTTGGGAGGTTAAAGGATCCAGAAGAACCTGGAGAGCAGGGCAGAGAAAGAGAGATGGAGAGATAGATAAAGAGGGAGAGAGAGAGAGAGAGAGAGAGAGAAACATAGGAAGGGGGTAAGAAGTGAGATGGCGGGGGAGTGGAAAAGAAAAACAGAGAGGGAGAGGGGGGATAGAGAGATAAAGAGAGAGAAGGAGTGAGAGAGAAAGAAAACGAGAGACTCGTCTGAGAAAAAGACAGACGTCTGCGAGCACATGCAGGAGAGGCATACTGGATTACTCATGCACATGACTGCACTGCACAGCGCTTCACATGCTCACCTTATCAACACATGCAGGAAAACAAAACGCTAATCTGTGCTTTCAAAAACCCTCAATTTGCATGTTTATTTCAGATGAACTGAATTCCTTTTCAGTGAAGCGCATTCAGTGAAAATGTGGGCAATTAAAAAAGCATGCGTAAATGTTAAATGTTAATCTGAGGAGTGTAACGTGAGACGGGGGAACTGAGATGAGAGCGTGGTGAGTAATCTACCGGCATCACGTAAACATGAGGCTTGCCAACACGGCTCCAGCTAGGAACAGGAACATCGGCATGACTCGCGAATAAACGTTAACGTCAAAATGGGACTTTTTGCGTGTCTCTCTCTTTTTTTAAGGTTTTTAAAGTGAGGGGGTTTTAAGTCAAGCCGGACAATAACTCCTGACACTGATGCAGGAGCCCGACGCCTACACTGGGAGGTCCCACTGTCCCGAGTGAACGGAGCCGCGTAACAAAAACGAATAAATAAATAAGTGGTAGGTACCAGTGAACATGTTGGGGAGAAGAGAGTTTTTACTCTCTGTGGCATCCATCTGAAAGTCCTCATCCTTCATCTGGAACCCTGGGGGAGAGAAGAGGAGGCACTTCAGAAATCACTCTGCTTCTCTTTCATGAGCTCCTACTAAAAGACTAGAGCTGCTTCTGCCTGTGTTAAAAAGCAAACATGGAGAAGTTTCTAGAAACTAAACTCAATGCCCACTGGCTTGTGGGCAGCTCATCGCTGTGGCATTCTGTGGCTATGAAAAGGTTCACTGTGTGTCTTTTGTTTCGCGAGGTCTCACCAGAGTTGGGGGTGGTGGGGGAGTCCGCCTGGCTGTTCTGCACGACGGCGGCAGCGGCCGCGGCATGGGCGGCAGTCACGGCGGTCTTGGCGGCGTAGAGGTTGGCCTCTTCCTGGAACTTGCCGATGTTCTTCTTGTAGCGGATACGCTTGTTGCCAAACCAGTTGGACACCTGCGAACATGAAGAGAGTGGGGGGGGGGGGGGCAGGTATATAGGAAGATTTAGAGAAGAGTGGAGTGGGGAGTGGAGAGACAGTGGGGGGAGGAGATAGAGAGAGAGAGAGAGAGAGAGAGAGAGAGAGAGAGGGTCAGAGCTCATTGAGATGATTGATGGGTCTGGAGTTCCGGGCCAGACCTCCAGACGATCAACAAAGCGGTGGGTATATTTGTTAATGCAGGCAAAAAACGGACAGCACAACACCATGCATATGCCTCACCTCACCGAGGAGGCACAAGCATTAGGCTGCACTGCAGACAGGAAATCAATACATCAAGCGTCTCTTCAGTAACGGGTATTAATTCGCACACACAAAAAACATATGCATAACATAAATATGATGCAGGATGCCTCGACCTGAAAGGGAAGTTGGGGTGGGGTGGGGGTGGGGGAGAGATCAGTGCAGTAGAATGACGTGCGCTCAGGGATGGATGGGCACATGAAGACTAGGGTTCATGTTCCACTGAAACATACTCTACGCTATTGATGGTCTCTTTAAAAGCTTGGCTCGACAAAAAAAAAAACAATTCGAACAACTGATTGTTTTCTCTCAGAAAGAAACTAACACCTTATTTTTCCCACCAGCATTTGAGAAAATAATGTATCTCTTGGAAGAAAAAAACACATGAATGTAAATTGCTCCTCTGCCAAGATGCATGCACATTTTTATTTTATTATTTTTTTCTAAGCACTCTAAAAGTGATGGTAATTTATTGCCCAGCCCCCAGACAGAGGTCTGAGTCTGCCCGCTGCCCCAGCATGTTAGAAAAATATAACTCCAGACACCGCCAAGGACCGCAAGGCCAACCAAAGCATTACAGGGGAAACAGTAAAGCTGTCCTCATCGGGCCTATATCACCACGGTGCCTGAGAGCCAGAGGAGGACCTCAATAACCTGTAAAGTAATGTGTGTGTGTGTGTGTGTGTGAGTGTGTGTGTGCGTGTTCATGTGTGAATGAATGTGTGGCCATGTATAAATATGTGTGTGTGTGTGTGTGTATGTGCTTCAATAGTCTCCCTGGAGCTGTTGGGAGACCTCATATACACTGAATGCTCTGTTGCGATACTAGAGGGGTCAGTGAATTACACTCCACATGAATCCTACGGTTCCCCAGTTCCCCATGTATCCAGCATGTAAACATAGGAGCTTATCACGTGGGACGCGGCACCTGCTCTGCGCTGCGGTGTAAAGGCATGCGACGCTGCACTACAAGTACTTGTGAGGTGAGCACCCTGTGAAGATTACACAGGTCCCTATCAGTCTGGCCACGCGGCGCGTACTTCTAACACAAGCCATTGGTTCATAATTACATTATTAAACCGCTAGAACCACTTAAGCCAGGTCATGCTTCGCTGCGTGTAAGCATCTATTCTAAACACACACGCACACACACACACACGCGGCACCTGAGGTCTTTGTGAATGACCACACACTCACATGACAGCCAGACGTCTGGGGTGGGGAAGGGAAGGGTGGGCAGAGGATGGATGGATGGATGGATGGATGGATGGATGGATGGAT
>JAGFZM010000208.1:163354-199021 GCA_017657215.1 Limnothrissa miodon
CACACACACACACACACACACACACACACACACACACACACACACACTCACACACACACCATGAGCTGTTCAGACTCCAGGCGTCCCGATCTGAGTAATTGTGTTTGTGTGTAAATTGGGAGACAAGAAGGGAAGGGAGGTGCTGGCAGCTGAAGTGACTCCGTCAGTCTTGGCGTTGATTAAGGATGGAGGTGGTAGGGAGTGGCGGTTGGTGAGGTGGGTGGTGGGTGTGGGCATGTAATAAGGCAGGAGGTGCAACGGCACGGCTGCGTGAGGTGACAGTGTGCTCGTCTCCTTAATTGAAAGCACGTTCCCTTTCTTCCTGCCTTCATTTATAGATCTGAGCTGTGTCTGCTTGTATTTGACGAATCCACAGACATATTTTCTCAAACAGTCCATGTTAACAGGCCAACACTGACGCCTTTATAAATACACATAATCATGTCCTTCATGACATTCTTGGCAGATTTGATCCTCTAATAGCACTTGATTTGAGACTGTTACATGCTGCATGTTGATTACAGAGCGCCTGATGACAAGCTGTTGGCTCTAATTGTACCAAAGGGTATTTCTTGACGAGTTGAAATGAACTGTCATCTTTTGAGCTGTTATGCCTCGTCCTTGACTGGGGTGTGTTTTGATATTAAATAAAAAGGGGGCTGGAGCTATCAGACGACGTCGGCTACTGGCCAACGTTCTCCCATCGGCTGCTGCTGTGTGTTTGTTTTCTCCGAGGACCACAGATACATCACAAAGGAAGGTAACTAATGGCCACCCTGCAGAAGCCAGGGCAGGTTGTCAATGGCAACTGATCGATACCTGAGCTGTTCTTTTTCTCCAGATTGTGTGTGTGAGGAGTCTTTATATGGTCAGATGGTGTGACCGCTTGTTTTTCGCCGCACATTGAAACAGAGAGACCGCTCGGACACATTAAAGGAGACGTTCTGCTACGGCTTTAAAATTGCCCATTACAATTTTAGTTGACAAGAGTCTAATGGGTGCCATTTTAATGTAGACTTGAAATGATATACAATATATTTACACACACACACACACACACACACATACATACATATATACAGTACATGTGTTGAAATATATAGTATATATATACATACACACACACACACACACACACACACACACACACACAGACAAACACACAACACACACACACACACACACACACAGAGAGACATATGAATACCATTTCCTGAGCCAAATGCCATTTCAATTATTTCAGGTACATAAATTAGGCTATGTTTCTTGAACAGTGCACAAAGACTGTCAAACACAACTGTGTATAAGGCAAAAGACATAAAATTAACAATGGATCATTGCTCTTTGAGCATCTTTAATATTAAGACACATACTCCCTTTATGGTTTCATATATGATTGCAATCAAATTGTGATATTTAATTGGACTCGAGGTTTAATTGATCTCGACATGAATAAAATTCCTCTGCCAGTCTTTCTCTCTCATCCACAGAGCTATGAGAGAATCCAGCTGACTTTCACCTCCACCTGCAGTGTAGGTGAGAAGGGCTGGGGTGTGTGTGTGTGTGGGGGGGGGGGGGCAAGGGGGCGTCTCCCCAGTCTAATTCACTGGCCGCAGTAATAAACGCCATGCGTCCACATGGCATCAGTCACACTGGATGATAAACCTGACTGTAAACGTCTGTGAAACCCTGGACCTGCTGATTTACGCCAGCAGTGCGCGGCCAAGACAACAGATCACAGACAACCCCAATGGAGAGGGGAAAAAACAAGTCTTGTGTTCAGTCTGTCATTGATTCATGCTGTCTGCTGATGTCTACGTTCCTACAGAGAGTGGAGGACGAGTGATCCGCAAGAGGACATAATTGTATTAGGAGCCTGTGCTAGCATGTCAGCCAAATGGGAATCTATTTCCTCTTTTCAAATGAGCAGCGCCGTCCCCCAGTGAGCCAACTGCTGGAATTTGAAATCTGTGCTGAAACAGGGGCCCCTTTTCTAAGGATGCCCAGGGTGAGGTTGGGCTCCGTCTGGTGCGCCGTGATGTACCTGCCCCTGGTGGGTGTCCCATGCCACATTGTTACTGTGCACACGTCTCCATTTTCACACCTTCCAGAGACCGCACGTGGGACCTGTCAGGCAACACCTGCCAAGCCTGCTTATTGATAGGAATGTCATCCATGAGATGTTCAAACACACACACACACACACACACACACACACACACAAAGAAACATGTAAGCCTCAAATGGGGGGGAGGGGGTTCTTATTTGAAGTCTGTAAGGGATTAACTGTTGAGCTAATCATTGGCACCTGGATGGGAGACCACATGTGTGGGAGCACATACTCGCT
Organism: Limnothrissa miodon; assembly: GCA_017657215.1. NCBI lineage: Eukaryota > Metazoa > Chordata > Actinopteri > Clupeiformes > Clupeidae > Limnothrissa > Limnothrissa miodon. Next base: position 165,702 of record JAGFZM010000208.1, read on the forward strand.
TGCCACACACACACACACACACACACACACTTTTTTCTGACAATACACCTTGGCTGTTTCTCAATGTGAAGAGTGCTTCCTTGACTGAACACTTCCTGACAAGTCAGATGCTACGGAAACTAGGTTGAGAGCCTTCCTAACATGTGAGATAATGGTGTTCTACTGAGGTGCCACCGACGTTAAAAAACCTGCCAGCTGGCGTAAGGAGCAAAGGATTATGAGCATTTCTTAAACGCCCAGAATACACTGATGCATCCTCAAAGATTCTCTAAGACAGGAGCAGTCTGCACTCGCTAGAAGTTCCATGACTTTGGAACAGTGCTTGGCAGCGTTCGATGACAGTAGAACAGAGCAGATATTGAAGGAGACTGGCAGTACAGTCTCTACACACAATACCTGTGCTTCTTCTCCCTCCCTCCCTCTCTCCCTCCCTCTCTCTCTCTCTCTCTATTTCTCTCTTCTTCTCTATCCTGGCATTTGTCCTTCTGCCTGAAGTTAAAAAACTCATTCAAATATACATTCTCACCCCCTAGTGAAACACGTATCATGAGTGGATAAACATGTCAATGAAATTTCAGCTCACCGTCGCGAAGTTGCTTCATATGAACCTTTTCCCCATGCATGCTAGGAGTCTAAATTCCTTGTGTGTGTAAATACACTTGGCCAACGATAAGGATAGTAATTTCTGATTCTTATTCTGCTTATAGGTGGAACACAACTGCTCTTGGTTCTTAGCATTAGCTCTGGGTGCAGTTGGACAATGTGCAAGCACAGTTTGAAAACATTGCCCTTTTAAGCCCAAATGGTCTTGAAAACAGGCAACGGTGTGTAGGGACTGTTGACGAGTACGAGAGGGAGCGCTAGTGCGCCGTCAGGAGCCCCCGGGCAGTAATGGCTTCCATCTGTACGCGGCTCATCCTGGCCCGTCTCGCACATTAAGTGGAAGTGTTCATTTCTTAGGAGATTCCACTTCAATTAGTTTGCATTGGAGTGTCCAGGGCAGGGGGGCAGGGGCTGGCAGAGAGCGCAGGGGGCAGCAGCAAACTACTTCTCCTTGAGTTTGTGTGGGAAGCGCAGTGGAATGAGAGATATTGATTGCAATGATTTCCCAAGGCGCCAATGGAAAGGTTGTTGGAGGGAGGGAGGGAGGGAAAAGGAGGCCAGGCAGGGAGATCGAGTGAGAGAGACAGAGCAAGAGAGGAAGAAAACTCATTCCAGAGAGACTCTGGCCTTGAGACATTGCCTTCGATTACTGTATGTCCTATGCCACAGGTGTTCTGTTTGCTATTCATTGTGGCCATACTATTGTTTTAACAATTTCTGTGTGTGTGTGTTCTCTACTGCTTTAATATCCACTTTCTTGCCCTCTTAACTGTGAAATTGTATTTCTGTCTCAAATATAAAAATCCTGGTTGCATTTGACCAGGGTATTTTTTTTGTGCTTTCACTTCCTATCAAGTAAGTATTCAACCCCCATAACCCACCTCTTCCATGACACTCCATCAAGATTTTACACTTTTCAAACGAGAGGGAAAGCAATTTCAAGGTTTCAGTCAGAGTTTGGAGCCTTTTCGGCTTTCATCCTCTATTGTCCGTAGTGTTTTTTTTTTGGTAGGGGGGTGGGGGCTTTCGGTTCTTAAGAGTCCCAGGCTCTGGTTCAGCGTGTCGGATCAAAGCTGCGAGCTCAGCTGGAGATGGAGCGTGCACCAACCCACCTTGGCAGCGCTGGTTTTCCTGGCAAATGCTGAAAGGGACGCTTTGTTCTCCTCAAAGGGGATGAAAGAACTTCACCTTGACAGGTACCATACCGCTGATACAATAATCTCAGTGTGCCCCTGAGCCTGGAGTTGAGTTTCATCGGTGGCGAGATGGGTAGAGGAGGTATCTGTGTTTCACTCCAAAGCACCCCCTTGCTCACACACACACAAAGAGTTGTGTTAACATCTGTGTTTGATGGAGATGAGAGGGACAGCCGAAACCAGACACCCGGCCCGGGTTGCAACAACCTCAACCATCGTGAGATGAAACTGGAAAGGTCAACCACGAGGGCCGTTTCCAAGCCAACCTCGACAATAACATGGCTGCCCAGTTTTTGGCCATTACTCTGATGTTGCATCTTGAGTAGTTACTAGTCGCTTTACAGAGCCCGTCAGTTGTGCATTGTAGACTGCTTCCCTGGTGATTTTGACCAAGACAGCCGTGCTGTAGTGCAACCTAGTCGAGGACACAGAGAGCTACTCAGAACAAAAGCAGCTCTGTGAACACACTGCACTTTCTCCCTCTCTCTCGCGCTTTCTAACACGCCTGTCAAGCTAAGAGCTTCAGTATGAACTCCCAGAGAGCCATAAATCCTACAGCTTATCCATCATTCAGCTCGAAATCCCACTGCTACACCACACCCTCGCCCCAAAAAAAGAAAAAAAAAGGGAAGTGACCTAATTTATTATTACTATTTATGATTTACAGCGTCTACTCATGAGGTCAAGTGTGCACAGTTGGCAATTAGACGTGTCGAGCCGATTGAGCCGCAATGGGTGCTGGAAAACAAACAGACGCACATCGGAGAGATTTAGGGCCACTTCAGCCTATCCAAATCAAAGTCGTCCAACCCCCAGTGCTGCGCCTCGGTTATCAATCATGCCAGTGGCTTCAACATGACCCCAGTAACGATCCTAATAAATTCCCATGAACGTGACAATGCCAGGGGCTTTAAATCACGCAAGTCTGTCAGGCAGAATGACGCCTAATTTTGCATGTCACTGTGTATATTGTCTGCATCTGTAAGAACGTGTGTTATGTGTGGTCTAGGCCTTCACACAGATACTCCAGACACATAAAGTATAACGCACAGGGTTCCTAATACAGGGATCACAGCAAAACCAAATTCAAATGCAATAAATTACAATGCATCTTCTTCTATCTGACTGCATTCACTGGGATTCATTTCAAGCCAAACTGAGAGAAAGGATAAATACATAAATGAGCTCCAAAATCTCCAAGGCCATAGAAAAAGGTTTGGTGATTTGATTACCACAGGTCTACAAAATCGTAATTATTTTTATCTGCTTGTCAATTTTCTAAATTCAGAATACATGTACACAAACAGAATGATGTAAAACTGCTTGGCTATCAACATCAACCTATTGACTTCTACCAGAGAATAAAAAAATAGCTTAAAGGACAGATCACTCATCAAAATACCTCTGCAGGCATTGGCTATGTCCACAAACAATGATTGCAGAGCAAAGAAACTGGGATGCATTTCAGTTTGAAACCAATCACATGCTAAACTCGCCTCCATCCTGTTGGGGTCAGTTTTCAATTGGTTTCTTCTCATGTGAATGCAAAGAAGCAGAGAGCGGCCTCCTGGCCAGACTCATATGCATAACAGGTCAGTATGAGTGAGAACCAGGCTCTAACTGTTACCATACACAACAGTTAGCGCATGACAGTTAGCGATGTAGCATGGTGCTGTCACCACGAGACATTTCACCGAGGGGGTTTCTCTGTCTCCTCGTCAGGGGGAGCCACCCTGGCTGTCCATTCCAGCTACTGGCTGGTCACTCCGTGCTGTCGCGGCTGATTTATGATCAGCTAGCTGTTCAATTTCACATTTTGTCCTCGTCATATCCTTGCCCGGTGATCACGCTGCACTGACCCTTGTAGGGCAGGCATGGGGGATATTGATAAAACAATTATCTGCTCGCCGCTCATTTGATTTTCCATTTCAATTACCCGGCGCGGACGGGAGAGAAGAAGATTGCGCTATCGATTTTTTTTCTCTCCTCTCTTACCCCTCCACCTTGTGACAGTAGGCTACATGACTGGACTTGTTCACAGCCTGACTTGTCGACGCGGGTGTGTTAGAGACAAAGCTGCAGGCCTGGAGTCTTTCTTCCATGCCAGTCGGGATGCCCTCAAAACAATAGCCTTTCAGAATTGGCCTCAAACAGGAAACAATGAGGTAGCTAACTTGCATATACTACAGATGCCTAAATGTGTGTCTTGCTTACTTTCAGAGACCTTTTTTTACGGCAATAAAGTCTTAGCTTTAAGTAGAGGTTTTCCATGCCTGTACAGTCTCTGAATAATATAACAAATGGCAATAAGTGACCTAATACTTTCATTTTAGATTGTAAGGCCGAAAGATGTTATTATAATGTTGGTTTTGGCTTTGATCTAGTAACATGCCAGCACACTGCCATTAACAATTTGATTAGCTTGTAGGCCCATAAGCTAGAATAGTGAATTTAAAAATCTATAGCTAACGTTCAGGGCCCCACATGTGCACATGCAGTATTTGGACTACGCTTTAAAATGTAAACTAGGACACAAAAGTAGGCTGATCACTGTGTTTAATTCAGCCTCTGACATAGGTTACAGCTGAGGTAATGATTAAGCGCTCTGCAACAGAAAGAGCTGTATCCGTAGTCGACCACAGGGGAACAGTTAACAACTACAAAAAGGTAAAAGAAACAAGTCCCAGTTCTGGGTAAAAGAAACAGTCTAACTTTGAATTAACTCCCAATTAAAGGCCTAACACCAGAGTTTCACCAAATTCTCATTAGCACTTTTCAATTAAATGTTGTTAATTTGTTCACTGAACACATTCCTATACCAACAATTTTAACAGTGTATATTTCACACAAAAGGTGCAAAGCTCAAACTGAAACACAACACTAAAACATTTAGACCTAGCACTTTAAAAACACACTGAATGGAGTGAAAGAAAATATCACGGAGGGAGAAAGGAAACTGGGGTATAGTGCTCACATGTTGGTAAATGAATCCACACACTTTTTCTAAAGGAGCTGGAAATCACAGGCCCCAACACTGATTAAAGTCATCCTATCGCAACAGCATGGCAGCAGCACACAGCCACGTCTGGAAGGAGAGGGCCGCGAACGCCAGCTGAAGACGTGGGAATATCAGATTTCACGCGTCTGTCAATTAAAGCCAGACAGGATGCTCGACAGATCTGATAAGGCTGCCCTGTTTTGTGAGAGCCATTCTCGGAGGAAGCGCAAATGGCAGACTTTACAAAGTGGAGTGACTTCATCCTCAGTGAAGAAGCCTCTCTGTCCTAAAAGTCTAGCTTTCATCTAGCCTTGCCCAGATAAGGACACTTACTATTGTCAAAGGAGCAAAAGTTAGAAAAAAGAGAAGTAGCGTGTGAGAACTGTTCTGGTATAAAGTGGTGAAGTCATATAATCAGCTTTTTTATGGTTTTATTGTAGTTTGAGCACCTCGCCTGTCAGTGTGTCATTTGTTCACCATGTTTAAGTAAGTCTATCTGCTGATAAAAGAAAGGCCTACTAGAGAACTGCTATTAAAAATGTTCAAATGCATTGGTTAACTATAATGAATGATGGGTAATTACTAGGATGAACTAATCCTTAATATACATACCAAAAAGGTTTATACCAAGTACACTGTACAGTATAAAGGGTTAAGCGTTATTATACCAAATATGCATACCACAGGGTTCAAACTAAATATGCATATCAAATATAAACACCTAAAAGGTCCATTCTAAATATACACACAACAAAGTTTAGACTAAAAATACATCCTAAAAAGCTTCATACTAAATATACATCCAAAATAGGTGGACTGACATAAAAGGCAATGAAAGGAGCAATTGCACAGAAATGAAAGACCCTAAATGTGTTTTATACTTATGAATACAATGCATATAGGATTGTATAATGTTACACACAAACCAGATGATGATCATTCTCCCAATTTATAAGTACTCCTACTTGGCCAATATTGCTCTTTTGATAGTTTATCATACCAGTCTTAGGATAAATGCATATTTATTCATACATATTTATCATACCAGTCTTAGGATAAATGCTTTGGTAGGGACTGGCACGAAAGGAAAACACATGTATTCATTGCTGCTTTTTTCATAGCAAAGGGGAAAAGGGTCAGCGAGATATCACAATGGATTTCACAGTTGGAGCACATAGTGAAGATTAATGCAGTGTAATACCAATAGGATTCACACTTTAGAAGCGCCCCCTTTTTTAACCAGAAAAGTAAACTGCAATGTAAAAAAAATTAAATCCTCTGTAGAACAGAAGTTGGCATTGCTCCACTTTTCTAGTGTTCAAGAGGGGGGTAGGGTGAACTCTCAAAAAAAAGAAAGCATGAAGGAATATGCAATGTGACTTTTACTTATGAAAAAATAAATTAGCTGCACTCGACAGATTGCTCACCGTCGAGGTGAACGCTTCACCTTTTTTTCCACATTATCCCTTTTATTAATTATATAGCTCAAATTCAAGGTTCTAATTTCTATCTCAAGTTTGCTTTAAGGTTAAGGCAAGCGGTTTTCATTTCAAGTGCTAGAACTTTCCACACTTTACAATGAACATAAAAACCCCAGTGCTTCAACCCAGAGACAGATCAACCCGTTTAAAAGTCACTCTGCCCTTTTCTTCTCTGTCTTTTAAGATCCCCACAATTGTCTCTCACAGTAATGTAAAGCATTTTGGAGCCAGCAGAGCTGGTGCAGAGCCTGGCTATGAATTAAATATTAGGGAACGCTCCTCAGCACCCAATGAGAATTATTTGCCTTATTAAAGTGGCCGAAAATGCTGATTAAATTTTCATTGCATCACAGTCTTTTTTCCCTCCTGGTTCCACGGCCAATTCATCATGGAAATGCACAAGGGACATGTTCATGCCTTCTATGGGATGTGTTTCTTGGAATGTGTGCCTCGAAAATGGGAGCTTTAAAAAGGAATTGTGGGAATATAGCGATATATAGAAGGCACACATGTACTAAGGAAATCTCAAACCAAACATGCCACATGTCCTGACTGTGAGGACGGAAATTAGGATTACCAGTAATAGTATTATTCCAAATTAAAATGTGAGTCAAAACACACAAAACACATTAAAAATACACATTAACTTTGACTTCTAAGAATCTCCAATGAATGCTACAAGAAATGCAATAACTGGCATTCTTGCCTGTAAAACAACACGTGTGCAGAAAGACAGATGAGTGTAAAAACAGAGGACTGGAATGTGTGCCGTTTCCATACCAATTCATTCTCACCACAGATAGAAAACTGCTCATTTTCTTTTTCACCTTTTTCATCACTGTGGCACTTTATTTATTGCGATTTAGATTTGTTGACACTGACAAATGCAAGCAAAGGCAATCCCGGGCCAAAAAAAAAAAAATCTAAAAGTATTTGCGGAGGGAAAAAAAGAACATGAAAGCATTGCAGCGCCTAAATCAAAATGACAACAATGCGAGGAAGAGTCAGTGCAATAAGCAGGGCCCTGCTTCCGCACTAGATTAGAGCCTGTCCTTATCCACACATTAAATATGGAAGAGGGAAAGAGAAGCCTCCATGTGTCTACTTTAAACGCAGATTAGCTTGAAAGAAAAAGGCAATAATATGAAGCGAAAAAATACTCATAAATAAACATTAGATGGTCGAGTAATTACAGCAAAAAAAAAAATATGTTGATGACAATGTTTTCCCATTTAAAACCAATACTAATGCAACTTTTAAAACTATGAACAGATCCTAAAAGCAGGTGCAGAAACCTCACCATGAACCCTGTGCAACCCTGTGTCTATGTCTTTGGGAGCGATTTGACTGTTTCTTGTCTCAAGTGCTCTGCCATTAAACTCAATAAAGCCTACACTTTAGAAAACACAAAACATGTCCTAAAACTCATATCAAGGGTAGACATTACTCAATAAAAAATATAGAAGGAAATTATTCTTGTCCCCTCCTTGGAAACAATAAAAAAAGATTTGGCTGGTGTGCAAGGCCTGTCGGATATGTCAGCGTAAAATTGATAAAACAATTCCTTGATTCATCGTAAAAGTAACTAATGGCCGTCTATGCACAGGCGAGATGGGAGGAAAGTTCAACAACCTTCCTAATGTCATATTTTCCTCCATAAAACATGCACGGCAAGCTTCGGAGCTTTTATCCCCAGTGACAAAATTATGGATGACAACGCATCACAAACGGCACTTACAGCACATGCACATGTCACAGGAGAGATGTAAAATATTAAAATAGGCGAGGGCGGGGTGGAACGTTTACTTTCGGGAAATGAAAATTTAATGCCGCGATACTTTAGCGCAATTTGGTTAACCTGCGGAGAGAGGGAGGTTGTGCTGACAGATCAGAGGCAATGTCGAATTTGTCAGCGGCCCCTCTGAGGCCCCAGTAAAGCCTTATGGGATAGCGTCGTCGGGCCGCCGTGGTAATAGAGGACACGTCTCTCCTAGGGAGGCATTTCACATGCATGCATGTGCACACACACACACACACATATGCGGGCTGCATAAACACAGACACACACTTAAAAAAAATCATCTTGTTCTTACATGGAAAAACATACACACACACACACAAACACAGCATGTTATTGCTATTGCTAAAGACCGCAAGGTCATAAAGAGACATTTGAAAGCATTGATATTGAGCCTACCAAGGTGAAGGTTAAAATCTGTGCGATTTTTTCATTGATGTAAGAACACAATGATTTTACATATCAAGTAGTTGTGTGAATATGTCCACATAAATGTCTGTGTTTGTGTGTGTGTGTCTGTGTGTGTGTGTGTATTTGTGTGTGCGTGTGTATGTATGTCTATATTTTCATCTTAATGCCTCGGAGGTAAAGACAGAGAAAGACAAAGCTAACAGTGTTTCTGTATACACATGGCGATCTCATTTTCCTAATCTTCACCCTCTGTTCCATCCCACGATCAAACAGCACTCTGTCCAAAGGCTAGCACGCGCAGTTAGCAGCAGCAACGGAGACACGGACACAGAATCAGCACCGGGGCTTCACACACACACACAACCACAGAGCCCTCATATCTAATCAATCCTGGCACTTCTACTTGACAGGCGTTCGCTTCTGGCAGCCACTGCCCCTGGATTGCAATCCTGCCACCTCTGTCAAGCCTAATTAATAAGCGGGAGGTGCAGCATGTAAAAATTTCTCAATTAACCTGCTAAAATACAGTCGGAGGACGCTAATTGCTAAGTTGGCCGCCACAATGCCTCATTAGCATAGTCCGAGTGTGAAAAACAATTATGGTGGGTGTTTGTAACATTGGCCATGAAAGAGCCCGGCAGACCTAGGCATGGGTGACAGGGATCGTGCTGGGGAGGCCTGTAGAGATGCCTCCTTTGTCTTACATGCGCGCACACACACACACACGCACACACACACACACACACACATTTACACACACACACATACAAACAAACGTATACACACAGGAGCCAGTGCAGTTATCTTAAGCATTCGTGGATGATACACTCACACATTCTCTCTCTCACACACACACACACATTATATAAACTCAAGACCCGGAGGAATACACATCAGCCGATAATTATCAAAGCCCCGTCTTGGGTCCCGACTGAGCGGCGTCGAGAAGCAATAGATGGCGGATTAGAGCTCAGGAGTTCATCAGCTGAGCGACTTGTCAGGATTTTAAATCAATTATGTTTGCCGCTCGTGTCCATTTTCCGAGCCAGTGGGCCATGCTGCCCATCTCCTGACAACCTTCCATGGGCCGTCACAGTAAGCAGGATGGGATGAGGAACGGCGGATGGAGGGCTGAGGGGTGTGTGTGGGAGGTGGTGGTGGTGCTAGGGAGACGGAGGGGGGGACAGAGGCGATCTAGCACACAGCTGTAATGCTATCCTGGTGCGTCTCGGCCACAAAGGTTGGAGTAGTAGTGTGTGGGTGTTTGTGTTGTGTGTGTCTCTATGTTTGGGGGAGAGGGGAGTGGAGAGTTATACGACTGTGACAACCTGCTGGTTTGTCAGAACAGGTGTGGCATGGCCTCTCCAAAGTGCTGCTGCTCCAATCCTTTGCAAACCCAATTTGGTCAGGTCACATCTTAGCTCGTCACCACTTAGATACACTCCAGAATTGGGAAGGTTGAGCTCACAAATCACATATGTAGAGAGCCGAGAATTGCATTTTTTACAAATAATAGCTCACCTTCCAGTGTGTGAGATTGATGTTTGATTGACTTGCTTCACCTGCACTTGAATGTAGGTTAACTGACAATGTGTTTTTATTACATACAAACCCATTCTATGAATCTGTTATTATTATTATTATTATTATCATTATCATTATTATTATTATTATTATTATTATTATTATTGCCTACCTCATTGCCTCACAGATAGATTTATTTAACTCATTAGTCCCTCTCACTCTGATTGCTTTGAAACAAAATGTCCCCCAAAGGCCTGAGAAATGCTTACCTCCTCAATCTCCTCAATCCAATCCCGCCAGTAAATCAAGCTAATGATTTAAACTGGCCTTACTCTGCCTTATTACGGCCTTTGCTTTTGCATTGATTCGGCTGAGTGAGAACTGCTTGAGATGTATGCTGTTTATTTATGAATATGCTGGCCATGCAGATTTCTGATATGCTCCCCCCCACCAACACCACCACCATCACTGTTCCCTACACCCCATCGCCACTCAGAGGGTTGGAGAGGGGGGGACCTATGATGAGTTGCATGTGGGTTTTACTGCAGTGCTAGTGGGTCTACAGTGCTTTAGGATGCCAGATCTGGTTCCTCTGCTGTTGAGGGCAGAAGGGGTTCAGCTTATTGGGCATGAGTGGCACCAAGAGGTGGGAGGTACAAGCAGAGCCTCAGGCGCATTACATCTGGCAACCCACCTTGATGCCCCCCCTACTAATATCATTCACACACAAAACACGAGAACACACTTCAGAATGGTTCTTTTGTGACGGAGAAATGAGTTTGAGTGGAGCAGGGCGCCTGTGGTTTCAGTAGACCAGTTACAGAGTGAACGTGCCTGACAGAGTCAGCGATCATTGAAGAAACGTTGACATGGGACCTTTGATTGAAGAGAGCTTGATTAATGCTGAGTCGGAGCCCAGCAGTAGACTCTGACTGCAGCAGTCTACAGAGTCCCCCTGACTGACAGCATCACTTAAGAGAGACAATTTGTCAACACCAATGACAAATGGATGATTGTTATCGATGACATCAAAAGCCATGCACTGTTGCATAACGAGCTCTTTTCTGAAATTTGCGAGTCTATGTGAGAACAAGTATCACCCCCAAGTGTTACCCCCAAGAATGCATTCGACATGTTGTCAGGAACACCTTGATATCTCACTTTGATTCATATTAAATAGAACATTTACGTATATTGGGCATTTAAGTTCATTTTACCAATGCACTATTGGAAATATTTTCTTTTAAATATTTTCCATCTGAAATATTTTCATCTTGAAAGGCTACATTCACAACAGATCGTATTACTGTTTTCACAACATTTTTGAGTCTGCCTACTGCTGCTAAAATCCCATTATAATTTAAATAAAAGCTGATCTGATGTTATCTTGCTTACTTCTTAGCATGAATGAACACATACAGTACAGAGCGATTTTTGGTTAGACATCTTTTCCTATACAAAAGATAGAGTGCAGCTGCATTTATTGCAGTTTTGTCTTTTCGTGTTATGAATCCCAAAGCATTTCATAAAAAGCTCTATTCTGCCCCTCTCCTGCACAGACCAAGTTAGATGTTGCAAAAAAAATCTCTCATAATCTCTTTCTGGATTATTTAAAAATGCTTCCGGGCGTCCACACCACTGCCAATTCTGTCTATTTATCTTTGTGTGTTAAATGTAGCCAGTGCTGGTGAAATATGAAATCCCAATGGCTCTTCTGACAGGAGGACCATCTTGTGCAGAATCTGCTTACATTAAACCACAGTGCTCTTTGGGGAAAGACCTTATAAAGGCTTTCAGCCTACTGTGTATTTATAAGGCTTTCGTGAGCGACCATGAGGTTACACTTATAAATACTGCATGTCAAAATACCCTTTCATTAAAAACCTTCTTCCCCTGTTTTTTTTACGCTCAAATAATGGAAATACTATGAAGTTATTTATTTATGACTGAACAAATATGTTGGTTACTGGCACACAAACAAAAATGTCTCCACAGTTCATAAGGCTTCCATATTTATGAAGATTTTTTATAAAGAAATTTGAGAAGACCTATTCAAATGTCTTTGCACTCAATAGAATACAACAAAACTACTTTAGATTTAACATAATTGGTTCTTCTGCAGTCAGATTCACTGCAACTTTTTTGACTTTTAAACCATGTTTATCCTGAATCTGAATCTGGTGTGTTTCTGTGTATATATATATATATATGTGTGTGTGTGTGTGTGTGTGTGTGTGTGTGTGTGACACATTCCTCCTTAAAATGATTAAAAAAAACCCACTATTAACTTGTTGGGTGCATATGTTAAACAAATCTTCACAGTACTGCAAAGAAAGACAGGATCTTGGATGAGCCACGTAAAAACGCATTCTAATTGGTCCACATTTACGCAGCGTCTATGTAAATTGTCATTTTCTCTCCTCCAGTGTTGAAAGGCTGGACTAGAGCGGCATCTCTCAGTGAGTGCTCGTACCTCGTTGTTCGAATGATGAGCTATGCTACAGTATTAAGCCTTGTGTGTTTCCACATGAAGAAGGCGTACCCCTGTGAATGATAAACCGTTGCGTTCTCCAAACAGTGTCATTGAGGTGATTTAACATGTTACGCATTTATTACGCACAGAATCGTCTGGGATATAAAACAGAGAACCAGACTGTAATGGCAAAGATGGCGGTGAACACGCGCTCATGTTTTGCTGTACGACTCATTTCAGAGATTCCTACCCGTCTCTACACTGAACTGAACACATTGAAAACCCAAGCAAAGCAACTTACCTGTTTTCTCTTTGATCTCACAGAGCACGCTGAAGAGTGCCGGTTTCATTCTGTGACAGTTGAGGGAATGTTTCCTAGGGATGGTAAATAGAACAAAATTCGAGTTATTAAAGTAGCCTACTTTACATCCTACTGTATGGTAGTTTAGTTTTGTTCGGGATTAGGCTATTTTAGCCAAACACAAATAGGCCTACATAGATGTTTATCGCTCATCGGTAACTGTTAAGTTTGTAAACAATTACAGACTAAGAGTCATCATTCAGATAATTATCATCATTCACCATTTTTAGTCTGGTCAAGCTTATAGGCAATCTAGCGCAAAACTTCTATTATAAAATATTTTATTTTAAAATATTATGATACAGATATTTGCATATAATATAAATAGGCCTAATTAATAACAAAATTACTCTAAAGCAATGGCTAATTCTTCTTAAGTTCATTTCACTCATGGGCAGGTTCATTCGGCTAATTAAACGGCCAATGATCTTTAATTTATTGCAAAACGTATGATTTAATGAGCTACGCATTGTCTACAGCCAAAGAAAATAAATTGATGAAACTAACTTCGCCTGTGCTTCATCCAAGCTTTGGTCAGTGATGGTCATGATTTGCTGCAGAATGTCCCCGATGTCTTGTTTTCTTCCATCTCCGTCCGCCCCCTCGAGTCCATGCGAAGGCGGCAAAGCCATACCTCCTTGCACCGAATGACCAGCCAAAGTGACACCGCCGAGGGTCTGCATGATTCGGGTTGGATCATCCATAGTCTGGCGCAAGACAATGAAAACGCTTCTTTACTGAAAAGGAAAGACAACCTTAGGGTTGTCTTCAGTCACACAATTACAAATTTGCGCAGAAGCCGAATGGATGAGAGGATAGCCCGAGACTATTCGCAAAGAAAATTCCGTTTCAAACAAAAATGGATCCAACAAATGCAATTCAGTATTGGAAGTTAAATAGCATTCCACTTTGCTAAATTCCAAGTATTTGTCAAAAGTAACAATGGCCAGTTTCGTGGAAACACTTCTAGCTCACTGATGCGTATTAACTTCAGAGTGGTATTCCCCTAGTTTTGGCTAGGTCTTGCCTCGGATGTTGCCAGCTGATGCCCTCTTCGCTCCAGCCTCATGAAAATCTCTTCAGCAGTCGCAGTTCCCAACAATTCCGTGGCAGTCTTCTTTCAAACTTGTCCACATTCCCAAAGCCTTAAGAAAGTTGTCGCCAATACTTTAATGTCTGTCAAGGAAATTAGCAAAGAAATCAAACTGTATCTTATCCTCAGGTAGAATTCAATTACCAAAGTTGTGGTACTTATTTCTGGGATTTCATTAGAGCGCGCGCCTCTGCACATTAACATGGGAGAAATACAGTAGCCTAATGTAAATGACGTACAGGCATGAAAACAATGAATGAAAGCTTACAGAGATTGATGACAATATGGCTTAAAATCTGAACGTGACTGAAATTGTTACAGCCTAATGCTATGCAGTTACCGTAGTTGTGCCATTCGCGTGGCACAGCCGAGTCCGACTGAGCGCAGGAAAGGCATGAAACAGTAAATCGGGATCCAACAGTGACTCCGCCCCATTGAGGGGTGTGTGTCCTTGTTGCTACCTCGCACGTAAACCCGTTGCAAAGAGAGAGGGAGTGAAGGGGGTGGTAGAGCGAATGCGATGATGATCACTATAACTATTATGGTTGAGATGTTGATGACGATGAGGATGGGAATGTGGAGTGATGGTATAACAATTTTAACATGAGCTGTCCATTACCTTATATTTTGTAAACACTTAGGTAGGCCTATGTGCAGACGAAGTAAACTTTATGATGATGGAAAGGAACATGCTTTAGAAACATTGCAACCTAATTAAAAAACACTCCACAAACCAGTACACTAGGCTTCTACGATGGTTGAACAGTGAATACAGTTAAATACTGTATTTAATTATAGGACTGCTTTAATCATGATAATTTGTTTTGATTAGGCCTAAATCACATAGTACATTTTCTCAGATGATCTTTTATCAACAGAATACTGTAGTATTTTCTCTTCCACATTCTGAACCACACATTAGACCACACTGCTTTCACCTACACATAAAAATATCAAACATAAACAACTGCACCAGATGCTAACTTGTAAATATATTGTCTATTCATATATTCTAAATTAAATAGATATTACAAGTTTAGCCATTTTAAACAGTCTTTATTCCATTATGTTTTTTTTTTTCAAGAAACATCTCCCTGAAAGTGTTATACATGAAAATGGCTTAGGGTTTAAAATTGCACACCTTCCTCCATCATGCACAGAATGGACGCATACCCCTATTTATTCTGTGGCTTTTTTTCACTTACAATTATGACGGAAAATAAAAGGTCACATCCCTAAAAGTAAGCATTCCTTAGCCTCCTACAGGCTGAGAAGCCTGAGATCAAGTATTCAGGAATTAAAGTGTCACAGCATACTGTGTTTTTTAACTGTGTATTTTAAAGAATGTGACACTAGATAATAAAGGTTTCTTAGGCTACCCAAACTAAAAAGATGAACACCTTTGATAACTCATCTTTAAGAGTGTTTAATGTTTGAAAAATGCTTGTTTATGTTAAAGTTTGTTTACTTCATTTAAAACTAAATTGTAATGGCTGGAGTTTCTCCTATATTCATTTGGTAGGAGCTACTTCTAGCCTTTAGATTGTTTGCAAATTCAGTCCCTGGACTAAGCCTACAACACGTTTTACTCCAAACAGCTGAGACAGTTCTGATATCCCATATTTTGAATGAAGGCATGCAGCTCTCAGCATTTTTTTTTTTTTTTTTTGCTTTTCATGATCTCCTCATATTTTTTTTTCTTTGCATATTTTTGTCTGAACAAAACCACAGAACTGACAGAAGGGCACCAGATACAAGTAGCCTACTATCACTGTTGTTGAATTAGCTTGTGACATTGGATAGCCTATATGTTTGATCTGGCATAGGCTCTGATGCAGAAACTTTAGGAGCAATTAATTAATTTACCTAAACAACACACCAAAATATTAACAGAGAGTGAACCAAACTAAAGGTTGTCTAGTCAGGTATAGGCGATTGAGTTTTAATTTATTTGTTTTCTGATTATTACATATTTCAAACAGAAACCTAATACTGAATTAATGATTTAGTAAAAAAAGGCCAATAGCCAGCAAAAATAAAAAAGAATACTGTTTTCATCCAGTAGGAAATTCAATATGTTGGTGGGCCTATGTGTTCACAAATTAAAGACACTGGCCTGCAGACGTAACCTTACAGAGAAACTATTGGTTCGCACTTGGCAGGCACCTGGCAGGCAACCCCGCCAGCTTAAATTGATCCTTAAAAAAGAGCGAAATGAACCCAATAACCTCCCTTTCAAGTAAAAAAAATTGTTAATTGTGACCATTGGATTTTCAAAATGTCTATTACTCCAAAGCGAATGTCCATTGGTTTATTTGCCTGTCGATCACGTTCACCGACGTTGTTTTCGTGGCCCGCCTCTTATGTGGTCTGTGTACTTCCTGTGTGAGGGTAAGCAGACGGAAATAGCATAGTCGACTACATATGGAAACAACAGAGGAAATGCTGAAGTCTATGATTATTTTCTGAATGCTGAGAAGTTATATTACCTTCGGTGAAATGAGACCATGTACTTGGACGCGCGTACAGTTTCTGCATATTCTCAACTCCTTCCTGCCGTGGATTAGACATGCATAAAGGTATGCCAACTACTAGCTAGCTAACGTTAACTAAATACAGCACTCTTGTCCACTCAAATGTTGTAACGTTAAGGCCTAACATTAGCCTAGCCGCTAAATTTTATAAACAATTTCAGACAACATTGGGATTAATTTACACATTGCTGATCTTATCTGTGTAAGGGGTAATGTGTTGGCTTGTCAGTCTGGCACAATATTCACCGAACAATCGTTTAATGCAAAAATTTGCAACTGTGTTAACGTTTGCTGAGAAATGTGTCGACAGTTTACCGACCAGTACGACACTAACATTTATGTTAGCGGACTAAAGTGATAATACGTCTACTTTGACAGTCTCCATGCTTTATTGTATATCGCATGTATGCTCTCTGGATATAAAGAATTGCAGTGAGGATGGTGCTTATAGCTCTGCCGAGAAGCTGTGATGCTGGAGGCCAGTTCAAATGCAGAGTGACGTTACCCACCCAAACTAGCTGATAACACTTTCGAGTTAGCTTTCGAGTTAGCTTGTTAAATGGTAAATTTGGAGTATTTGGTAACAATCTGTAAGGCTGCCAGGCCGTGCTGACCGGTATGTTATGTTTCATATGTCCTGTATGCCTTCCTTCGAGGTGTTGAACTTGTCAACAGTATGATGCCCCCACCAATAACCAGTTAGGAGAACTGGTTCTTTGCGCAAGGTAGGCCTAGTGGTGGTGTTATGGGTTCTACTGTGTATTTATGGGTCACAGTTGATTGAACACGACATACACAGAACAGAGATCAGACATTCTGATAACAGCTTTCTACTTAACCTTGCATCCTGAATCGCCTCATATGGGTGTCAACAACGTAGCAATCCGCCAATAGGGTATTTGTTTTGACCGTGACAATGAGGTGTGATATGTCTACGATGTAATATGCGATAGTACGTGGTTTGTAAACACAACACTTCATAGCATATGTTTCCTCATGACCAGTAGCTGCTTATGCTTTTGGGTAACTGTACATTGAAGGCAGCCTACCCCCAATCAATAACATGGAGAACACCTGCATTTACCAACACTTACCCAACAGTTTGAGTGACATTAAGATCTAAGCTGCATGGAAACTTCAACTAAATACCTAAATAAATGAAACCTAGTTGCAGCTAGCTAACATCACCAGAATCACTAACTGCTCTCTGTAGATATGTGACGCTGTCAGCTGTGATTAGTGGCATATTTAAATGTAACTGGTCTCAAACAAGTTGGCAGGTCAGAAAGTGTGGAACTACATTGAAGGCCATTGAAGATTTTAAATCCCATTGAAGATTTTAAATCCCATGTAGCAGGCCTAATAGTATACTGTACAATGTTGTTATTATTTCTACAGCAATCTACGGAAATGTGTGTGTGTCAAATTTATCATATGAAACATGTTTGGTTCAAATTGAGGCTATGGTGGACCGGGTTTCTTTAGTCTAATTCATTTTTGTGAAACCACTGAGGTATCTGTACTGGTGAATGTTAGCATAGAGGTTAAGGAGGTCTTTAAAGATTGGTTATACTTTGGTAATTGGTAAAACCTAAATACTTTGGGCTAAACTCGTATATATCAACTGTCATTACAGATTTTTTTTCTTGCTTTTTTTTTTTTTTAAATCTGTTCATAGAATGTTGCACCTTTTGTCAGTTGGCTACTTGGCTCACTACAGAACTCTGCTTGTACTCTGGGCTAAAGTTCCTGAGCTGACGGCCCAAACTGTAAACAGGGCTAATGTGTTATGGGGTACTGACTGACAGAGAATTCTTTGCTCTTGTCTGATGTCTACAGGCCAGTGTGAGTGGTACACCATGGAGAGGAGGAAATAACACAGACATCGGGCAGAAAGAGGAGAGCAAAACCTCAACAGCGCATCACCTCCAGCGTCTTCCAAGCAGGCGTAGACCCCTGGTGAATTTGCAGAGGGAGACTCAGAAGAGAGAGGGCCAGAGAGAGAGGGACCAAGCGAGGGAGCGTGGGAGAGAGAGGAGGAGGAGGAGGAGGAGGAGGAGGAGGAGGGAAAGTGAGGGAGAGAGTGGGACTAGAAGCAAGAGCGACGATGGCATTTCTGGACAACCCCACCATCATCCTGGCCCACATCCGACAGTCCCACGTGACCAGCGATGACACAGGGATGTGTGAAATGGTGCTGATAGACCATGATGTGGACCTGGAACGGTGCCAGACGACCAGCCTGTTAGGAGGCGGCGGGTCAGCTTTTGGCTCCGGCCAGTTAGGGGACAGTGGGAGTGGAAGTGAGGGGCAGGCCTGCGATCTCTCTCAGTCTGTGGACATCACTTCCAGTTGGGACTTTGGCATCCGCCGGCGCTCCAACACAGGTAAGGGAAGGCTGAGGGCCCAGTGTGTGGTTGCTTGAGTGCGGTTGCTTCTGTTTGGTTCAGTGGGAAGGCTGGGTCCAGGAATCCTTATCAGTGGTGTTTAGAGTACAAAAGTTGGCAATTATGGCAACTTTCAGGGGAAGGTGCAGGAGCACACAATTACACAAAAGGCTCTCTGACTAGTGAAGCATCATAGCGGGAATATAGACCTTTTCCCCCCTAGACCTGATAGGTGAATTTCACATTACTTTAAGTTGACCGCAGTCGACTGCAGTCAGACATACATTCTGGGTCGAAAATGTTGGCCAAAATAACAAATGGAAAGGAAAAGGCTTTAACCCCAAATGCATCTCTGGCTTTAGTTATCTGGAGCCGCCTTGAGAAGGTCAGATAACAGCAAATCTGTCTAATATTAAATGCATTGCAGAGGAGGCAGTGGAATGGACAGTTCTGTCTGTTTTAGGGGTGCACCAATCAACTAACTGCTGATTATAATCAGTGATTGGTTTTAACCGGCAATTGGCCTGTCAAACGAAAATATTCAGATTTTATGCTGATCAAATATATGTGTGCTGCGCATGACTGATGTTCGTTATCAGCAGCACTGGTGAACCTATGAAAGTGGTCCTCTGTTTTCAGCAGGGCTGCAGAGACTGTCAAATGAGCATGTGAGATGAAGCAACGTCATCTTTTGTCACCCGCATTCCTGAATGAAAAACGTTAATGATTGGTTACTCTAACTTTCAAAATGATATTACAGTTATGGTCATGGGATGAATGTGTGAATGGTGTTAACAACTGTCTAAAGAAAAAAATACCTTCACAGGAGGGGAAAGATCTGGTTTAAATTTTAGTTTGAGTTTGGGGCCATGACGCAATAGTGCTGACAGTTTGCCAGTGGGAGTACGCGGTCTTCTCCATGCGCTAGAACAGTATTTCATCAGTTTCACAAAAATTATGAAATTGCTGTAAAATTGTATGATTTGTTCAACTTCTGCCTTGTCTTTTCAGAAAAAAAATAATATTATGCAAATGCAATTTGGACAGAACAAGTGATGTGCACTGGCTTGGGATGGAGGAGTTGGTGATGTGTTCTTGTAGCATCTACATTAGGCCTATGGGATCTATTTCACTCTTGATGATCAGAAGTTGCTTCATAGCTTCATTTAGTCAAAAATCTTTCTTTGTGTCTGATTTCAGAAAATAATGATATCTGTGTGTGCTTTGGTTGTGGAAGGTGCGGGGTCCTGAGTACCACCTCCCTGGAAAAGGGGCCACAGGTTGCCTTCAGGTCAACAGCACATTCATATGTTTATGCCACGCGTACTGTAAATTACCACTGAAAAGGATTCCCTGCTTCTTTCTGTCCAGGACAGCATATTCTGCAAAGCCTTTAATAGATGGATGTAATCAATATGAATGTCTGAACTAAAGTGAATAAGAGCACGTTTGCCCCGAATTGTTGGGTCACATCTTGTTTTAGGTATTTTAATCAATGACTGGCTGCAGAAGGGAATAGATCTGAGTCCGTTAGATGGATCAGTTGTACTGCAAGGGCTGTAGTTTGATTGTAGGCCTATTCACAGTTTATGTTAAAGGCTGTAGGTGAGTATTGCACCTGAGTGGAATTAGTGTGTTGTTCGTGTGTTGAAGGTTATTACGTTGTGTGATCATAATCAGAAATCAAGCTCTTAAATTTTTCCTTTGAGTCTTCAGGGAAAGGAACCGGACTCACTAGCTTCTTCTCGTGAAAAACGTTTATTGCACCATGCCCAACAAACACGTTTCGGTGTCGTAGATATACTGGACGACAACTGTCATCCTTAAAAGAAGCTAATGAATGCAGTTATTTTCCCTGATGAACTGATGCCTCTAACTCGCAGTAGTATTTGAGAATTTGTGCCTGCTTTTGATCTTCAAATGATGAAATTGATTCTTTGGGATTGTAGATAGATGTTCAAGTGTATGTTGGATAAACTCTATACAGGGCACAGAACTGACTGATAAGATCAGTGACAGACACTGCACAAAAATGGATTATTAAAAGTAGGCCCACACCCTAGCCAAGAATGATCTAGTTTCTTATTTGTAGTATTCGTCTGTGATTCCCTTTGGTCGACAAAAATCGCATCATCATTGCAGTCACAACACCTAAGCAAGCATTAGCAAAACGGCATGTTTAAGTCAACATTCCATTCTCTTGTCAGCATGGCGGTGGTCAGATTCTGTGCCCTTATTTACTGGTTAGTGTGATGAGTGTTTTGTGTGGGCATAAGCCAGGCTATTTACCTCCCTATTGACCTCCCATATGTCAAGATGACGGCCACCACCACAACCTTTGAAGAAATATAACCCACCAATGGATAGTATAAAATAAATGCCTAGCTTCACTTCCTTGATCCCGTGACTGGCCCCTTTACAAGCTTGTGTGTACAAATGGATTGGTGGGGTAAGGTTGGGTTAATGGAAGACCGGTGGAGTGCTTCATCAAGTTTTGGGTTCAGCGTGTGTGCGTGTGTTTGGATTGGGGAGGGGTGGGGGGTTGTGTAACAACAAAAAGGGAGTCCAGAGGTATCTGTTGGAAAGATCTCCTCCTGACTCCCCTGGGGTTTGGGGTCGGTTTGGGCTGCTTCCAGCGCCGCTTCCAGTGTCCCTGTTTTGAGAACCACCTAAAGACAGTATCTTGCCAGGACATCAAGAAGGGCAGGAGAGACCAGAGGCGGCCGGTAAGCAAAGAAAGCAAGTGACTCATATGTCTCCGTACCCCGTATGGTAAAGACTGGAATGGGGCTGATCTTGGCTTGTCAAAGGAAAAATAATGGTTCAGAGTTAATAAGGATGGCATGGAATGAATGCTGTGTACTTTTCTTTGAGCAGAGTTTTGAGCAGAGGTGAGAACTTGCAGCTGGCACAGACCAAATGCTGGCTGCTAGATTTAAGACAAAAAAAATAGCTGCTGGTGAATTTCACCAGTTTACTCACCAGTGCCTGGTCAATAACATTCAAGTACATTTTGAAAGCCTCAGTAATATTTTTAGTATTTAGGTATGTGGTAATTTTAATAAACCAAATATTTTCTTATAAATATTTACAATTTTAGATGTCATGATTGAACACCTCACCTGCACAAGTTGAAGGATTATTAGTATGATTACTATTGTATCATTTAACCCACTTCAAATGTTAAGGATTAGCTATTGCATAAAAATAATATTTAAATATCTTCCACTAAAGGTCAGAATAAGCAATATATGTATTTTTAAATGAGTTATTTTCTGCCTTTAGATTAAAATACATTGAAGACTTTTTGTGACCTACAAAAGTCTGTGACACATGTCACAGTTAGAAAGCAAACTCAACCTTGTGAATTTGCACATCACATAATTACAACTGACACCACTATATTGAATGATAGTCAGATATGCTTGCAGTTGAGCATCTAAAGCAGGGGTCATCCTCGACCTGGCTGGATTGGCCAGTGTCTTCTCACGGAGGTGGATTTGCTGACATAGTAGCACCAGTGACACCATCGCTCAGCCTGGCGTGGTGGTCATTTGACGGATGGTGCCATAAACTATTGGCGAAGCGATTTGTGACGCGTGATGGCGGTGATGGCCCTTGCCACATATCCAT
Organism: Limnothrissa miodon; assembly: GCA_017657215.1. Lineage (NCBI taxonomy): Eukaryota > Metazoa > Chordata > Actinopteri > Clupeiformes > Clupeidae > Limnothrissa > Limnothrissa miodon. The sequence goes on from JAGFZM010000208.1 coordinate 188,194, forward strand.
CCGAGCGATTGGGTGGCGTGCCAGACAGGTGCTGACGCCGCTCCTAAAGACATGGCAGACAGCACGCTCGCTTTAAGGGATGGTCAATACTCACCCAGAAATTGAAATCCAGGCTAAATTTCGAGGAAAGTCTCAAATGGTGGGCTGGGGAAAAAATGTCAGTCCTTATTATAATAATAATAATAATAACAATAATAATAATCATTAATAATAATGATTTGTAGCAGTTTTTAGATTTGTTGGTGATTTATTTGTTGATTCCAACTGTTTTAAATAAGATGATGAAAATTGTCTTTGTATTAGGTACTGTATGTTACTGTTACTGTTTTAAGTCTTTCTAACAAGTACTGTATGGAGTATCCGTTTTCAAACACTCTCCCTTGTAGGTAATGGACCCCATTACTTCAGTGTTCAAGAAGTCCAAATGGGTTCCATTGTACTGCCGAGCTTTATTCTTGAGACTGTGTTCAAAGTGTAATGCTGTGTCTCCATAATTTAGCTCAAAGACTGGAACGATTGAGGAAGGAGAGACAAAACCAGATCAAGTGCAAAAATATCCAATGGAAGGAAAGATCATCTTCCCAATCAGGTACCCCCCCCCCCTCCATTTAGCTCAATAAGAGAAATCTCTAGTGTTTAAAGCTCTCTGACATTTGTAAAGGGAGACCATGGCTGTCCATTTCACACTTCACTTTCACAGTTCAATGGCCACCATGGCCTTTAATTCCTTTTTAGAGTTTCTGTATGCGTGTCTTGTCTTTTGAATGCATGCCATGACATGGATTCTTCAGCATGATTTCCTACAGCATGGTGCAGTGGCTATCTGTCTTCCTATCCTCTGCATTTTCTTCCGTCCTGTGGCAACCCGTGTGTGTGTGTCATCCTACAGTGGAAGACCTGGGCTCGCTGTTTGAGAAGAAGGACTTCAAGGACCGGCCTCGGAGCACGGGCACCAAGTCCACCCTCTCCCTGCGGCTGGAGCAGTGTCCTCAGCAGCTGAACAACCCTTTCAACGAGTACTCCAAATTTGATGGCAAGGTAACATGACAACCTGTGCCGTGTTCACTCTTTTCTTTAATGCCATTGGGTTATGGGATGCTGCATGCTGCTGACGTTGGGGCAGACGCAAGCTGAGTTGGCATAGCTGCCACTGTGCCACCTGAAATGATTCCTCCCGAGGACGTTTTCGTGGGTGTTTACCCAGCGTCAGATAGTGCAGCAATGACAATTCATGGCTGTCTCATCTGTCATTTTTAGATTTTATCTTCGTGCACCTTGGAGATAAAAAAAAAAAAGAAAGAAAAATGTTTGGAGCTAAAGCGCTTTGTAAATTGCTAGGGTCAGGTTAATTGTGCTGTTTGTGTGTGTACGTGCTTGTGTGTGGGGGCTTGGAGAATAAGTGTGTGTGTGTGTCTGTGAGAAGTGTGCGTCCGAACCTCTAACAGCATCAGTGGCAGATTAAGATGCATGGCGGCACTGTGATTTAAGACGAGCATAATGGGAGCCGAGCGCTCGCCAGGCCCTGGGCCGATGTTTACATGAACCCCGCTTGACTCTGACAGCAGTTAAAAAGTACAGTCGCCGTAATGAAATTTGCGGCGCGGAGTGTCAGCGGCAGGATGCGGATCGAATTAGGCTGGGGTTTGGGAGATTTATGCGCCGACAGGTGGACCATCGGAAAGGGACGGGGATGGGGTACTTTTACATTTATTCGTTCTTTGCTTGGTGCATTTGCGTCCATAAGGTTGTTTGTGTTTGGTGTGAAGAATAGTCAAATTATTTTATTTTTTTTTTTCAGTTTAACATTTTTTTTTTGTTCCAGTGTTTTCCCCTGTGCAAAAATGTCATATTTTGATGTAGGGATGAAATGGACTGTAGCAGCGGGATCAGTTTTCATGCTTGGTTCAAAAAGGACCATAATAATCTGATACCATTTATCCATTCATGCATCACAAAAGCCTATCAGAAGTGTAATAATTGCAATTGTGTTCTGTGCCAGTGTGACTTTGAGGCTAATTTACCTGTTCTTACTTTTCACATCTGCCAGCAGCTTTAAAATAGAACTTCTAATTTACCTGAGTGCCCTTTGCGTTAAGTGGAAAGAGAGGAAAATGCAGAGAGAATGCAGCTCTCGCTTGCTCCTCAGGTTTCCAGGCTTATAACAAATTGAACTCCAGCAGGGCCCGCAGCTGGCTGTGGCTATAAGGGGCTTCAGGCTTTCGTCGTGTGGAGAAGGGGTGGGGGTTGGTAGGTGGGGGGGGGGGGGGGGGGGGGGGGGGACCTCCGGTTTGCTCCCCTCTTGCTGAGGTAATGGCAGGTTGTCAGTGCGCCGAGGCGTTCACATGCCACCAGCCTCTCTGCACTCGGCCCTGCTCCCATGGAGACATTAGCCCTTTATTACATCACAGGCCTTTATTACAAAAGAGGGATACAATTAAAGAGCAAGTGCGGGGGCAGAGTTCTGCGAGTTGGCTGCTCGGAGTGCGGCAGAGATGAGATTTTAGCGGCGACAATCCAACTTCCTTAAAAGGGGGTTTGGGACGTGATTGAAACGCCCAAGGCCCAGTCAAGATGACAAGATAATAATCAACAGGCAATCTCTTGTTTTATTTTTAATCTTAAGTGTGTCCTGGCTGCTCTTCAGTCGAAGTGATTCACAAAGAGCGGTTGAGTTCAGTGTTGTCGGGTCCGATTTTAACCTGCTGGACAACTTAATTTCTTCATGCCTCTGTCGGTTTAAAGACAGAAAGCCTTGTGTTCTAAAAACATCCAGATGCATTAAAGTATCGGGGGGAAAAAAACGGGAGTTTACAACTAGGGTTGCAAAATTACGGGAATTTTCAAAGTTGGAAACTTTCCATGGGAATTAACGGGAATTTATGGGAATTAACAGGAATTAATTGGAAAAAACTGGAAATTATCTCAACTAAAGGTCAGGGACATAAAGATAGTTGGTAGAAAATAATATTTTTGCAGTCTTGGCTAAAACTATGAGATGTGATATGCATAAAGTTGAGTAGCCTATAATTTGCTATTCTTCAATCACAGGGGCATAACACACTTAATGCAGGGCTATTGAGGCCGCACCTCCTATACGCATTGTGCATCCTCCCATCACATGCTCAATGATTTCTAGAATTATGGACTACTAAAGCAACCTTTATGAGCCACATACAGTCACTGATACAGACACGTGAGGCTACACATTTGAGGACTACAAACAGTCAAGCAAGTTATGATGATATAACTTGGATGATATTTGTTCTAAAATGTTAGATTTTAGCTAGCCCAATCAAAATATAGATTGCTAGCTCACTGGTAAGGCAGATATGTTAAAGGTAAGCTAGCTAGCACCTTTGTATTAAAGAAGTTAGCTTATCATGGTGCTAGATAGCACAAAATGTTCTGTTTCTTCTGCGTCCTGCTAAACAGTTTTACATAACCACACCTGATTTCATACATCATTTAAATGTTTTGATAGCCCTTTCCATTTGTTCAGTTTACAATCTACATATTTTTCTTATTTAACAGAAAAATGCTATATTTTTGTTTTAATTGTATCTTTTTGGCAAAAATGTCTTCTTATGACAAAATATGTTGTTGGTATATGAGTCATATGGTCTATGTTTCTTAAAATCATCCAAAATTTCCAGTTAATTCCCAAGCTAAAGTTGCCATGGAAAGTTTTCAGAAATTTACTGGAAGTTTTCCACCCCTTTGCAACCCTATTTACAACGCAGGTTTAAAATAACAGAAAAAAAAATAGTGAAATGGCACAAGGAATTAAAGACCTTTTAGAAGGTCATTGGATTTTAAAAGTACTTTAACACTGGTTTGAAAATACAATAGTAGGATGTTCCACTCATAGATTGTATACAGTCTATTGTTCCACTCTATCAACCATCAACCATTTCTATACGACTTTGTGAGGATAAATAGATATAATCAATATGAAAAGTGAATTGCGTGAAGAAGAAAAAAAGTCATAATGAAGCTACTTTTTGTAGGACCACTAAGTGAGTGATGGGAAAGTGCCGCAAATCTCGGCTCAACAACCCCTGTCCAGGTTGTGCCAACATCTGCCTTCACTGCATTGAGCTAAAGGGAGACATTTCAGCTAACATTGATGTTTGACACTCAAGTTGTTCACTAATTTCCTCTTTACCACCATCATGCTAATAAATCCAACTCTCAAGAGGTTATCTAGAAAAGCGATTTCAGTTAATCATATGTCTGTGTATCACATCCTACCGTATTGTGACATTTCACTATGGGGAGTGTGCTATGCCTTATAAATACTGCGTTCAATATAGGGCTGGGCGATTTAACCTAAAATGAAAGTCTTGATTAATTGAACACTTGAACTTGATTACGAGTAATGAATGATTGTTTTATTCATTTTATTATTTTACCCTCATAGTTCACTGACAAGTTTTGTATCGTAATTATGCTCACATATTACAAGTGAGAGATCTCAATTGTCTCAGTGTTTAAGTTCTTCATGCTCGACATGTTGCTGGAATAACGTAACAGAGCAGGGTCACGTGTTTTTAAAGGGAAATTAATTGAAATAATTGACCTGGAAAAATTTGATCGATCATAGGTTCTGAATGTTGATTACGATTACTTTCCGATTAATCGTCCAGCCCTAGTTCAATACCAAAATCTTTTATAAAAAAAGAGGTTTGGATTTTTCAGTAGACTAATGTTAGTTACGTGTGCTAAATAAAGAGCATGGAACATTTAGTTCACAACTGAGACTTTTGATATCACTGAGGTGCGGAGGGGGGGTGTGGGGTACTCTGAGGTGGCGTTCATCTGTCACTCCCCACGGCGGTGCTAAATCCGCACAGGTTCATGCACAGGTCAGCTACGAGAGGGCGAGTGAGACGTGATCTCCACTCCCCTCAGCCAAAGTCAGGATCAGACATTTTCAGGTATTCATCCTGATTACAGTGCACATTAAATGTGTCTCTTCACGAGCAAACCTGTGCACTCCACACAAAGTCCTGTTTAAGAGCTAAGCACGATACTTTGTAAATGTGTTCTTAGCAGACCGGAGATTTCAAAGATAAGTCTCAAGCCGTTCTGTCGATGCGCCTCTGGCTATTTAATGTTGGAAGCACTTTCTGAAGTTCTGATGCACAGTGGCTAAAGGTATCACGAGGGCCCTCCAAACCCAAATACTGACTCAATGAATGTAGTGTTAACACTGTGAACCCATGAAGCACTGCAAGGCCCCTTCTTATTTGGGTTTAGAGGACTGCCTTGTTCTGACTTCCTGATGAAATGGGGTTTCATCAATATGGCAGTATTGTACTTTCATCATCTGTTTGATGTCTCTCCAAATTGTTCCTCCAAACACGCATTTATTAACGATCTATATCTGTGGTAGCAGGGAGTGAGAGAATAAGACCCTTATCCATTTACTTGTGTTCTTTGTGTCTACCCGTAGACATCTTAATCTGAGCCATTTTTATAGAAATGGATCGTCTGACCATCAGCGTCAGGCAGTAAGCTTTCCTCGCGGACTCATGCTGCTTTGACATCTCTCCCCCTTCTCAATCACCCTGAAAATATTCCCACCTGGCTACGGGGGGTTTCCGAGGAAATTGCCCTTCTTATGGATATCCCAGATTGAGAGGGTCCTCCCCCTTTTTTCGCTTCTCTCTAGTCATTCGCCCATTCTAAGCTCTGCTTCCCCTGCCTGCCTGCCTACCCACCCACCGCCGTTTGTTTTTGCACAAGTGTCCATATTGACCAATGCTTAAATATGACACGGCCACATTTGGCCCATGGTGCAACATGCATTACAAACTAATTACATATGCCGCTGGTCTGTCTCGCTCCGATGCCGAATCGCCCATCAGGCTGTTAGCTTTTATGAGTATTTATTGCCATGCATAGGTGAGTGGGGCAAAACTGTGATGAAGGCGTAAATGCATTATCCGCAATGCTCGTCACAGCCCCACAATATAGGCAGGCCAGCGTCTGCTGGACCCTTTGGCAACAGCTGGATCCCCACCAACCCCCTCACGCCCCCACCGCCTGCCTCTCCCTTTAATAGCGGAGCAGAAGCGGGCACTGGTGCGGGCGCTCTACACTCCAAATGACTTTATAATTTGGCGTTTTGCGTCGCTGCCATCATGGAGGCGGCGGCGGTTGCATCATTATCCGCGGGTCAGTTGAGAAGGGAAGGCCTGCCTGGCAAACGGCAGCTCTCCAGCTCGATTAAAAAACAATAAATGCGTCCGTTTAAGGGATCGCTGCTGTCACTGCGAGGCATGGAGCGTGCCGCAAAACCCCATTATGTTAGCTGCCGCCTCCACCAATTCCACCTTCAACACGCATCCCCACCCAAACAGAAAAAAATTAATAAAAAAATCTGAAGAGCTCAGATGCAAAATTTTTCCATTTTTATCAATATGCAAAAATAAGCTGTAGTTTATAAAATACTTAGAAGTATAAAAAAAGTGCAGTGTAAATGTTATTATCAAGGTAAATTTATCATAAATGGACACTTCATTGTGAAAGAAAGAAAAATAAATAAATAAAACATAACTGAGAGGCGGTCAAACTGTAATGTAGTCTTCCATGACCACTTTTTTGGATGCAATGTTGAAAGACTCTCATCCCTTATTTCTTCTCTGCCTCATTCTTCTCGTCTCTTCTCTCCTCCTCCTCCTCCTCCTCCTCCTCCTCCTTTTCTTCCTCCTTGGAGGTGTGGAGGGAACACAGAGGTGTCGAGCGAGTTTCCACTCCGCCTCCTTGTGTTAGCTTCAGCCCGGGGCTCTCACACCTTTCTGGGAGAGAGAAGCAGCCTTTTGTTTCCTCTCCAGACATTTCGGCGGATTGGGTGGAGGTTGTCACATCTCTTTTGCTTTGTGCGCGCCTCCCCTAGTGCACCTGTTTCCCCCTTTCTGAGGCCCAATTGTTTGTTGCACGCTGGCTCTTTCTTTCTTCCCTATTTCTTTCTGCCTCTATCTTTCTTTCAGCGTTGGATAACAAGGCCTATAATTTTCTTGCTTTTTATGTAAGAAGGTGACTAATGCAAATATAGAGCCCAGTGGTTCAAGTGAAATGATTTAGGTAATTGTTTTGGAGCTACAGTGTGTATATTGCATGTGCGTGATCTTCAAATATGATGCAAGTTAATTGATGTGTTGCAAACTGACTGTTGTTCTCTCAATTCTTGCAGGGCCATGTAGGCACCACTGCAACCAAAAAAATCGACGTCTACCTCTCCATGCAGTCGGCTCAGGAGAAGATGCACCCCATGACGGTGGTCACCATGGCGAATGCACGGGTTCACGACCTCATTGGTCTGATCTGCTGGCAGTATACCAGCGAGGGGCGGGAACCCAAACTCAAGTGAGTTCACAACACCTCTTCCTATGAGCAAGTGCTTTTAAAAAAGGGCCGTTCACATTTGGAACTCAAACTAATCACAAATGAATATTGCTATACTTAATATGTATGGCAATGTCCATTATGCAAACTGTAAGAACATTTTTTGCGCCGATATCTTTTTATTTAACCCGACCAAATTACCCCACACCCATATGCATAACCAATATGCCCATAACCTCTCATTCTGGCATATTGATCAAGAAAATTTGATACCACATCTGAAAATCGTGTCCAAATCATGTGATGCAACTGACTAATTTCATGATTATAATGCCAGAAAAGTGAGGTCCAAAAATTCAGTCATATTATGGACTTTGGAAGCAAAGAATAACCGAGAGCAACCTCTACATTTTGGTCTGTCCCTGGGCCATATAAATTATAGGCTTTGTTTATCAAAAATGTCTGCTTAGAAATATTAACATAAACACAAACCCTCAAAGGCTATGACTTATGACCATTAGCATTGCAGACTGCACCTCTAACTCTAAAAGATTACTAATGGGGAGCACGGTAATGGAAGAGTAACTTGGGCTGTATGAAAGCGTGTTTCAGCCATTCTAATCGTTACCCTACACCAAATTGCCCCACTTATCCTACACAGCACTGGATGCATTCTAGGAATGTAAGCTTCGTTGTTCTGTCAGTGATGGACTTGACAACCATCACCAGTGCTTCTGCGAATCAGGACTGGGCTCACTTTTGTCAAACTGAACCCACATAACACAAGACTCGAGAGTAACATGTGTGTGTTGGATGTTTACCTCTCTGCTTGTGTTCAACATGACCTTTCATTTTACTGGCTGCAGTGCTTCCCTTTTCTCTTTCTCACACACACACACACACACACACACACACACATACACACACGCACGCACACACACCTCTCTGCGTTGAATAGTAACCTCGGTTTGGCCACTACACGGCACAAGAATGTGCTCCCTGCTCAGTGGCACAACATGAAGATTTATAATTTGGCCTGATTGAGAGTGAATACAGTAATAAAATGGAGCACGCGAGAGAGATGAGCTGGGGAACGAGGAGCTCTGAGGCCGAGCTATAGAGTTACACGGCGGGACAGACCGCGGCTAAGAGAGAAGGATAGTGTCACGGGGAGGGAAGAAGGAGACGGAGGGGTGGGGGTCGAAAAGAGAGGCAGCACTAGCGACCACAACAACACACACACACACACACACACACACACACACACACACACAGAAAAAGAGGCAAGCAGGGCCCAAAGAGAGCACAACAAAGCCCAGCCCTGACAGTCAGCGGCTGAGGTGAGACATGAACAGCATAGCAATGAGAGGCCCCAACATCCCCACCACTACGACCCCCCTCCCCCCCCATCACCCTTCCCTTCTGTCTCCCTGGAAGGCTTTGTCATAGAGAGACACTTTATTTCATCTCGCGTTGTTTCTTTTGTACATGTCAACTTTTGCACATTTAGATTGCTTTCTTAAATGTTCATGCAACCTACTTAAGTGTATGTGTGTGCGCGTTTGTGTGTGGTTGTGTGTTTATGTTTCTACACTACATTCTATGTCCAGCACTGTTTCTATGTGAATGGTCATGCCAGTAAAGCATTGCATTGTGCGAGGGCTTCCAATATACTGTTGAGATGGAGACCTGGGGAGGGTGTGTGTGTGTGTGTGTGTGTGTGTGTGTGGGGAGGAGGGGGGGCGTGTGGTGGTGCAGGGAACCACAATTCGCCGCCAGCCTGCACCCACCTCCAGCCAGTCTGCCTGCCGCCAGGCCTCCTTCCCCCCCACCGGAGCTCTTGGACAGAACAGGCAGAATGGGAATGACATGACGTGTGTGCGTGCGGAGTTGTGCTATTGCTTAATTCTCAGTGTAGAATTATATATTATATTATATATTGGCCTATATTATATTTTAGTATTGGCATTATTTCATATTTCATAATGCTATGCATTATTATAGTGTAGTGAACTATTTTATGGCCCACGGCTGTTGAGTTTGTTTTATTGGTATTGGTATTCAAGAAAAGTCGAACTGTTTGTACTGTTCAAGAAAAAGTGGAAGGTGCAGAAGGATGGCAAGCACAGTGAAGAGATGTGGGTGGTGGAGGGAGAGGGGGAGTAAGAGATGTCGGGCGAAAGACGAGAAGAAAGTGGGATTGTGTGTGGGAGGATTTAGTGAAGGGGTGGTGGGGCGAATGGAGGAAGTGACAGAGTGTGAGAAAGGGAAAGAGAGAGAGAGGGAGGAAGAGAAGGAGATGTCTCTCTCAGATGGCTGTTAGGCCCTCAGGCTGTCCCCAGTGTCTCTCAGCACTGGCCCTGACACTCGCTCTGACAATCAGTCCTTACCACTCAGGCCGCGCCTGTGAGAGCGTGTCAGGCGAAATTAAGATATTTCTTCTCTAGGCTCAACACATCCACCACACACACACACACACCACACACACACACACACACACACACACACACACACACACACACACACACACACACACAAGCACACACACACACACACACAAGCACACACACAAGCACACAATCACACACACAATCACATAAGCACACTGAACACGACATACCCATACAGACTGTAAACAACACTCAAAGATGAGATGTTAGGATGAGAAAAAAAAAACCGTAGCCAAAACGTTTCAAAAGTGCTAATCGTGAGGTTATGTGAGGACGGGGGGGGGGGTTCTGAAGGTGCGGCGGGCCGCCGCAGTCAAATGTACATAGGGGAAACCCTGAAAACATATTAGGCCAGTACCTTTTCTGCCTCCCCTTGACACACTTCAAAATGATTGACCTTTTTCCGCTATCTGTATAAATTACACAGGGGTTTTAAAGCGGTGTTAAAAAAAGTCAACTTGACCTTACGAGAGACACTGATGTATCTGGAGTAGTAATATTTAATAGTTTAATAAGCAGCGATATGAGTGGCCAATTGAGAATATCTATTATTTGTTTTAGTTTTTCTTTTCTTGCCTTCTTTTGAGGTCCAGCAGAGAATAGAGAGAAATTAGACTCAGACACCTGCAAGGTGATGTACCTGCAAAAAATACACATGAAATCTGTAATTGATTCTCTCTACCTTACACACTCACACACACTCACAGTTTTATCACTAGTATTTTTTCCATCCGTACAGTCATGAAATAATCAATCTTCCCAAATGAATGCATTTGTTTAGAAACCTTGGAGGGTATTGTGGAGAGAAGGGGCTTTGTGTGTGTGTGTGTGTGAGAGAGAGCGAGAGAGAAAGAGGTAGTCTGAGAGTGTCAGGCAGTGTTTCAGGGCTAGTGTTCATGAAAGTCCTTGCATACCCAGACAGTAGTCAGGCGCATTGCAACAGTGCCCCCTCTCTTCTCCATTTTAATTGCCCCCCGTCTTTAATTGCCCGACAGGATAAATCGTGTCCGTGTTTGTGCTTCTGGATG
>JAGFZM010000208.1:219155-281447 GCA_017657215.1 Limnothrissa miodon
CACACACACACACACACACACACACACACACACACACACACACACACTGGAGAGAGAGCGCCAGTAGTCTGCCAGGGCCTGTGCCCTTGCTTCACCCGTAATGGATGTAAATGAAAAAAGATGGTGGAGCCGTCAGCCCTGTGCCGGCCTGGGTCAATAAAGCTCATTAACGGCGTGACAGAGAAATGGAAGAGTAGAAAAAAATAAAAAAGGGAAACAAAAGACAAAGGGGTTGGTGTGGTGGTGGTGGAGGTCTGAGGAGGACGATGGCCGGAGGGGGTTATCGGGAAGGTGTCGCCTCTCGTTAGCGGCAAGAACAGCTCACTCGCCAGTGGGCCGATCAGAGCAGTGGGGACAACATAGGAGAGAGACGTGTGGAGACGGGAGGAAGATGGGCAAGAGGGAGGGAGACAGAGACAGAGAAAAGAAAAAGAAACAAAGAGTAGGTAGAGAGGTGGCAAGACATGAAGGAGAACGATATGAAGATCAGGGATGTGGAAGAGGAGGCCAGGCAAGATCTAAGGTGTGGTCAGGCTTCAGTACCCAGTTCATACCCTCACCATCAGTGGACAAACACCAGGTTTTGAAGCTGAAAACCATAGTGGATTAAATTCAACAACATACCCAAAAAGAACACAAAAAAGAAAGAAAATACCTCACAGAGCAAATAGTGAAATGACGGATAATGCTAACTGACTGGGTCACAAGAATCCGGCGTTTATTAATAACTAAACCTGTTGTTCGATATCACCAAATGCTGTCAGTGGGAGAAATTTTGCTCATGATCTAACACTGGGCAAATATTGAAACAGCAACTAACACTATCTGAAGGGCTCACAGGAATCCACTTTCATATTTATTGTCCTGTGCTCCATTCAGTTAGCTTCTGCTGACGGCTCATTACTGTTGTAGTACTCGAGACCATTTTCTGCTTTTGCGGTCTCGGACTCGGACCCTTCAAAGACTCGGTCTTGACTCGGTCTCCTACAACAGTAGAACTAGAAGGACTCGTAATTTCAGAGCGAGTTCTCGAGACCAGTGTTGGGAAAGTTACTTGTTAACGTGTTACAAGTTATCCTATCTAAAATGTAAGAGTAGTGTAACAGTTTCAATTACTTTAACAAAGTATTGTAACTTGTTAGATTTTAATTACTTTTGGATTACTTTTCCACATTTTAATTAATTGGTAACTTCCAACCATTTCCAGATTTTAAAACCTGGTGGGGTTAACCTTACACTATTACTCAACACTGACTGTTGTCTAAATCATTTTAAACTCCTTAGACTTCAATACGTCAACACCTCTTTAATCACAGAATTTTGACGTTTTTTCATTTGCTATGCCCGCTAACTCAAATATTTGACATTCAACTAAGAAGTTGTCCATTTTGTGTGGGATTGATGGTGCATATCTGCATCTGTTCAGTACAGCTCATTTTTACTTCCTGTAATAGGCTAGGCCTAAACTGTTTCTGTCTGGTATTGCAGTCATCCTTGCAACTGCAGGCTATTTGTAGGCTGTAGATCCAGCAGCAAGTGGACGGAGTTGCCAATTCAAACATGATGGCAAACGTGTTTTTCTGCAGAAGATATTCGGATGTAACTCAAAATGTAATCCTGTATATTTTCTGAAAGTAGCTGTAATTTAATTACAGTTTTTTGAAGTAATGTAACTAATTACTGTTACTTTTATTTTGCATTTAAATTACATAATTTAAATACAACACTGACTCAACACCAACTTATTTTTTATGTTTACAAAAAAATCCAACAATTTTCTATGATTACAAATAAATATAAATAATACTAAATATTATGTTCTACTGTATTCTAAAAAATATTACTTTTTGAAAAAAAAAATGTGAAGAAGCCTACTAATCTACACTTTAGCAAATGTGAGTTTGCTATGCAGTGTGATTCAAAATCAGAGTGGGCTTAAGGTGTTGATGAGAAAGGAGCACTGTTGAAGCAGTTTTGAGAAATTGGCAGAAAATTATGCGTATGGATTTTATTAATGATGGCAAAAAGTCACATGAAGATCTCCCTCCCTTAAGAGTGCGCCATACTGTTCCTGTAAACAATTCCTAGTCTCGCTTAGTCTTTTAACAGTTGATTATTAATTGGGGTGATATTAAATCATGGTTATGAAAACTGTCTTGGTTTTACGGTCTCGCCCCCATCACTGGGGCTCATTATTGGGTCTGTTCTATCATATTTTCTGATGAGCAAGCCAGCCGAATGGCTCACAACTTCCTTCGAAAGATTTCCCAGAGGGTTATTGGCACTGCTAGACCATGCTAACATTTGATGGAAATGTAGTCAATTATAGTAAAATATATGTGGTCCATTTCCCTACAGTAGCAGAGACCTGCATAGTGTTCTTCCCTTAGTTGGCTGGTTCTGCATCGGTCATATCATATATACTATTAGAACTGTTTTGAAGACAATGCCAAAATTACAAAAACATAAATGAAGTTTTATAGACTCTTCATACTTAAATGCTTAGAAATGTCATGAATGGCTGGCATTCTTTACTATTAGGGTAAGGCAAGTTGGAATGTAATGTGCTTTGTGTAAATAAAAGGAAACAGTAGTTCATAAGCTGGCAGTAAAGTATGTGATTGTGCATAAAAGTATCAAGATTTCCAGGAAAAAAAATTATACGTAACAGAATAATAATTTAAAGTAAAAAGTGAGTGAACGAGTTTATGTTGAACGAGTGTGTGGTGATAAATCTTTTAGGAGTGTGTGTGTGTGTGTGTGTGTGTGTGCGCACGCAGGCACCTAAGCTCCTGTTGTGAAGCCTTCTTAGGAGCCTGTTTTTAGAACAATTTCCTATGATTGCCCTGCTGCTTCTCATCACGTTTGAACGAAGCGCACTGTCGTTTCTTGCGCTCTTTGCTATGGCAACCAGTTCCATATGGTCAAAGACAGGGGGGAGGCTGCCGTATCAGTTCATGTCTTTTCCTTATATTGCTCAATGTATTGAATATCCTCGGCAGATGGAGAACTTCCCCTCATATAGTTCACACACACACACACACACACACACACAAACACACACACACTCTCTTCTCATTTCAGAGGTGCTGTAACACTCGCTCACTTTTGACTGATGGTTTCAGACACACACCCAAAATGGTCGTTTACAGCGTGCATCAGTTGATTATTCCGTTGCCGTGCCGACTGTGATTGACAGCCGGGGAGTATTCAGGGGCGCGCTGATCTTTGCCTGCAATATTTCACATTGGCCCACGTGATTGACAGCTGTCAGTTCCATCACCTTTGGGGGCCCCCCCTGTGGGGCGGGTGTTTTTGGAGAGTGTTTTTCCCATGTGTGTTTAAAGCAGCGAGGACAGGGCGTTGTGTGTGTGTGTGTTGTGTGTGTGTGTGTGTGTGTGTGTGTGTGTGTGTGTAAGTAATAGAGGGGGTGTGGTGCATGGGTTTGTTGGAATAGGCTATCAAAGGTTTCTCAGCCATCTCTGTTCCTGCTTCATGTTTGTGTGTGTTTGCATCCATTCACCACTGATCCTGTGGACCGTCTGGTTTAATTATTGAGTGGAAGCTTTCCACACACCAAAACAACAGTGTGTGTGTGTGTGAGTGAATGGAGAGGCGTTTTGTGCCTTTGGTACACCGTGTCTGTCATCAGCGGACTTGCCTTGTATGAGCTGGCAATATCCCCGCGTCTTTGTTCCGGCTCATTGTGGATTGGGCGCCTTTTGTGTGGCTGCTCGTGGAGGAGAGAGAAGGCAATCCTCTGGCCGGGCGCGTCTGCGCCTGCATCCGAGCACACAATTGAGGGGCCAGGAGAATAGAGTCTGGAAATCAATTTGAATACTCCCGATAAGGCGGTGTTTGAGTGTGTGTGAGGGAGGAAGACAAACACACACACACACACACACACACACACACACACACACACGGCGCAGCTGCATTCTCTCCCACTCATTGTCTGTGTTGTTTTTGTTCTCTTTCTCTCTCTCTGTCGTTCTTTTTTTTCTTCCTTTCATCCCCTGTGCTTCTGTTGGCGTTATCACCATTTCACCATCCTTTCCATTTGCTCATCTGTTTTTTTTTTTTGTTTGTTTTTTTCTCTCTCCCCCCACCCCCCATTTTTTCTGGCAGGCATCTCGGGAGAGAAGGTGGAGATGGACCCGGTCACTAATCAGAAGACAAGCACAAAGTTCTGGATCCGACAGAAGCCCATCTCCATTGACTCCGACCTGCTGTGTGCCTGTGACCTGGTAGAGGAGAAGAGCCCCAGTAAGTGTGTGTGTGTGTGAACAAAGGATGTTAAGCGGTTGTATTACCAACCTCAAAGGAGAAGAAACAGGTCCTAGAATCATCTAATACATGGGCCCTAAGATCTTACCATCATCACTACTTTTCTCTTGCCTTCCTCATATTAACTGTGTTGTACTGTAGAGATTAACTATGGGTATTTACCAAGGAACACGAACACTCCCACTCCTTCTCCCAGGAGTGCAGGGCTAAATTGAAGCCATATTATTCTCTATTCCTCACCTGCTTTCCAGCTGTTAAATAGCTAAACTTTCAACTCATGAAATGGTTATCTTGCCTGGTATGGCTTCAGGGAAAGGGGGATGGAAACCAATCAAAGGAGTGTGGGTGTGGGTGCTCGTATACATGATAGTATACAGAGGATAGTAGCATTGGGGCTTATATGAATGAGGCAGGTAATTACTATGAAACACATTAGCACTTAAACTCATATTTCAAATTGGCTCTTTATAATGCTCTAAAATGCTTCATTCACTTCAGGATGGACTTCTCAACGTTCCACGGTCTGATATTTCTCAACAATGGGCCATTGCTTAGTATAAAAGACTGCTTTTCTTGCAGAAGCTATTGTATACCTTCATAATTAAAATTACTGTTGAAGCAATCGTAAACAATGCTTCATTGTCAAGTTATTGTTGCCTCCAATAGGTAGCCGTTTAATATTGTAAGCAGGATAATGTCCTGCAGGTGTCGGACTGAGCACCTCGCAGGACGTTATTCACTAGATACAAAACACACATTCAGTCCAGCCGTCCTGTGCCCAACAGACCGTCCAATGGCCCCTCCACCCTAATGATGGGAGGTAGAAATGGCAAAGCTGGAGGACTGTAAATGCGGCGCTGCAGATGAACCCCAGACGCCGTGTGATCATGGGCAGATGGATAGATAGATAAACTTTAACGACCCCACTAGGGAAAAGTCAAGTTTTGCAGCAGTAGATGATTAAAAACAGACAATAACTGCAGAATGATGGAGACAAACCAACACACTTTGCCACTTTTCAATGACCAGATGGACAGACAGACAGATCAATAGACCAATAGATCAATAGATTGATCATCAACCTGTGAGACTGAGACTGTTTGACCAGACTCAAGACTGAGACTCTAGATTCTATGACCACCAATGCCCTAGCACTTGTGTATATGACTAAGTGATACTTCTACTAGCTCTAACAAAAAGAAGGAAGAATGAAAAAAAGAGACCACACTCATCGTCATTATGTCCTTATATGAGAACAGGACCAGTCCAGATTTTCTTCAAAAAACTCCAATCATACTAAAGCGGTAACCCTGTGTTGCTGCTTCCAAATGACACACTGCTGTTGTGAAGTCTGCTTGCAGTCGTGACAAGATCTGCTGAACTTAACGTTCCTAATGACTTCCTTTACTCCGACTGTGCTACATCACACAAAAACACTACAAGGATTTCAAAGCTGAATTGTGAGAACCTGTGTTGTTTGTTTATGTCTTTGGTTAAGCTTTATACCTTAAGATGCAAAGAGGCAAAACATTTCTTTCTTCACATAAATCAGACATTTTGTTTGTTTCCCCTCACCTTTAAATTGTTCCTGTGTCCTCACAACAATGCTGAGTTTACAGGAAGTTATGAGCAAAGCCATGCACAGGAAGCTCACGAAGGTCTGCCGAGAATTGGTAACTAAGGCATCCATCACTAATTACCCCAAGCCACAAGGTCAATGAAGAACCTCTCCTGCCTTCTTCCAAGCGCATGGAACACCCTCAACAACCACCCCCCTCCCCCCCATCATAAATACACCCTCACGCAGTCATGCATTACCTAATCTGTTAGCTTTATTCCTAAGGATGTTAATGGAGCTTTGAAGTTCCTTATCCCAGATTAAATAAGTTATATAAATCAGAGCGCTGAATTGCCCAGGGCAAAATCTGTTGAGCGTTGCATTTCCCCGCTCAAAGAAGTTATTTATTTCTTTGTTTCACAGAATTGCCTTTAAATGATGTGCCTGTAGGTGTTGCCCGGGAGACTCGAGCCTGACCTTTTCCGGTGTTCTGCGCTGTCCGTCATCTCTCTATCGGTGTTTGTCTTGCCGTGTTGTGATGGATATGGTGACACTTTATTGTACACTATGTGTTTTTCCATCACAGCAGACACTTGCATCTGACACCATAGTAGCCGTGAACCTTCATCAGCTCCTGCTGTGTTAAGTCTCAGTTTATACAGCTGTCTTTTCATTTGGAGTTCAGTACAGGTTGTTCTTAGCCTGACAGGGTGTGATTTTCTTCGGAGTTCTTTCAGTAGCCCGGATCGATTGTTTTTTTTAGTTTTGTGGGGGTGGGGGGGGGGGGGGGACTCCTTAGGATTGCATTTTGAACATAATGAATCCATTTGAATTGAATTCATCTTTAATAATAAAAAAATGTCTTGGATCAGTCCTGTGTTATAATGAAGAAACTGTTGGTCATGACCCAGTGTCCTCTTTCCCACTAACGTGCCATGGGAATTCGTCATTTTGGACGGAAGCTGGATTCTCCAGGGTTTGCTCGCTCTTTGCCTCTGCACTCCGGTGACCTTCCGAGAGGAATGATGTCTCGGCCATTTCAAATGGCCTAAATTGATCGTCACCCCCCGTTGCCTGGCCCCTATGCCGGCCGGGGAGTTGGCCTAATGGAATGGGGACAAGATTAGCATAGGCTAACCTTCGCTGGCTTATTGAGCACGCTTGCTGATTTAAGCCCCTGCGCTGTGCATTAGCGCTAATGAATGGGCAGCCCCGGATGCACGGCTACTAATGAAATATGAAGGAGAGCCAACAGATGTTTGCTCAATAGTAAAAGAATAGACCCTGCATTTTATTGGTGCTGGCAAAGAAAAAATTGTGATTCCCGTTTGCTGATTAATTCAGCATGATGTGTAAATATATACAGTATTGCTAGTTTATATGGCAGTGCTTGTTGTCTTATACTTTTACAATCCTTGTTCTTTATTCTGAAAGTCACCACCTCTCTCTCTTTCTCTCTCTCTCTCTCTTTCCCCTGTGCTGTCCTTGCAGGTCATGCAATATTCAAACTCACATATCTCAGCAATCACGACTACAAGGCTCTCTACTTTGAATCCGATGCAGCTACAGTCAACGAGATCGTGCTCAAGGTAAGAGCAGATTTGCCATGTTCACCTTCACCCTCGTCCAACCGATCCTCATACATGCATGTATTTCTCCACACACAAGGTAGAATTTTACATTGGATCACCTTCAGAAACTTTTCTCAATTGTGCGCCAGTCTGAATATCTTATGTGACTATACTTTTTTATGACGTGTACTGACTCTACACTTGCTGTCTTTGGTTAAGTGGGGTGGCCACATTCGTTGTCTTTGGTGTGATCTCTTTGAGATGATGGGAAAGCTGTAAGGGTTCAGCACTAACCCTTCCTCCCGTCATCCTTCAGGTGAATTACATCCTAGAGTCACGGGCCAGCTCGTCGCGCGCCGACTACTTTGCCCAGAAACAGCGTAAGCTGAGCCGCCGTACCAGTTTCAGCTTTCAGAAGGACAAGAAGTCGGGCCAGTAGCCAAACACGAAAAAAAGCGCACGCGCACAACAACACCGGAGGCCTCCGCATCACAGCATCAGCGTCTGCGTCAGCTCCGTGCAGCGGCCAGGCCCGAGCCCTGCGAAAAAGAGGAAGACCTGACAGAAAGACATAGAGACAGGAGAGAAGAGGCAAGGTGACGAACAACCAACACAAGGGAAAGATGTAGTTGGGTCGGAGAGAAGCAAAGGATGAGTAGAGAAGATAGGCGGTACATGGTAACGAGAGAGAGGGGGAGATTAAGAAAAAGAGAGAGTAAGGGAGAAAGCAAGAAGAGTTGGTGTGAATAACACATGGAAAACAAATGCAGGAAAGAAAGAAGAGGGCCAGACGTGAGGAAGAACAAAAAGAGAAGGAGAGAAGGTTGGGTTGAAGATGTTGGGTGGGGTGGGTGGGAAGGGGGTTGGTGTTGGGGCTGGAGGTAAGGTGCAGTTGGGTGAAGGGAGAAATGAAAATGAGAAATGTGTTGGGCCTTTTTGTGGCTCCTGGCACGGTCAGTTGTCAGCCATATCAAAATAGCCTAACTCTTCCTGTTGACATCTGTCTTTAACAAACATCAAACGAATGAAACAACAGGGCAAATCCTCAGCCAATGAGGAACGAGCAAAAAAGAAATGTCATTAGTCGCACTAATGTTTGGGTGGGGTTGAGGGGTTAAGGAGTGTGTGAGGGGGAGGGGGGTTGGGATGGGGTGTTGTCAATATGAAGTAAATCTGCAAATCCTAATTTCATCCACTGCCTGCTAATGAACTGTAAAAAAATTGTTTATTAAATGTGTGGGAAGGCAAAGCAGAACAAACCAAAAAAGCATACAAAAAAAAAGCAAAGCTGCAATGAGTGAGAAAATTGTACTGACTCCCCTCGCTTCAGCCCGTATATGTTATTCGCAAATGTTAAACTCTTATCAGACTAATGGTGTAAATCGGTAGGTAAAGGGAACATCCTTGCATTTAAATTTAAAGACTAAACAAAAACAAGAACGTGTAAATAGCATCTGCATTCAGGGTAACACCTAAAACCTGTTCTGGCCATAGTAACTTCAGTGCCTGATACTGTTCGAGTAGGTCGACACTTAGGTTGTTTGGGGTATGAGTTTTAAACGATGAACTTCAATCAAGGCATTTCCACAACAGAGGTAGAGATCAACCATGAAACCTCACTTTTTAACAGTGTGTGGAGGAAGGACAAAGAAAGGCAAAGAAAAGTTAACCATTGTTTTTTTTGTTTTTTTTTAATGAAATTAAAAATGAAATTATTACATGTACTTTTTACTGTGATCTGTTTAAGGGGGTGGGGGTGGATCTTTTTTTTTTCTTTTGTGCATTGTATCTATGGACTGTAATATATCGAACCAAGCACTGTCTGTTAAACAGATGATAAAATGTTTGTTCCGACTGTCCTATTGGGCTGCAATTAGGGAATGTATGACATTTTTACTGCATTGTGTGTGTCTCAGTGTTTCAAAGCGATAACGTGCGTTTATGCTCTGCTGGTTCTCTGCCTCGGGATGTTTTTTTTTATTATTTTTTTTTTCTGCTTTCACTTTCGTCTCTGTTTCCTAACAACAGGGACCCACAAACAATGTAACCAACTCCAAAAGCTGCTGTCTAAATGGATTCAGGGTGTGTGTTCTGATCCAAACTGTGTTCCGACTCAGGTCTCCTACTGCCGTGTTATGCTGACTGACTTTAGAGGACTTTTGTTTTGTTTTAATTTTTTTCTTTCTCTCCATTTTTCTTTTCTTTTCCCTCTGTGTGAGTGGAAAGAATATGTTGTACTCAGTGCAGTCATGCCACAGTATTGACAGATGGATTCTGCTGGAAGAAGTACTCCCATGTCTGGGGACTCAACAGTGAATGATTAAAAACAAAAGACATTTCAAATGAAACTTTATTTATAGTGTGGAAGGCTCTGATGGACTCCTGCTCATTCTGCACGCTACGGAATTGACTTTATTTGCTACAGTACATATATACTGTATATAAGTAGATTTTCTAATTAAAGAATCAACTTGAATTTGGCCTTGTTTCGGGTTTATTTATGTGTGTTCTTGTATTTGTGACTTTGATCATACACATCTGAATATGCTTAAAGAAGCAAATATATCTCAAAAAATAGGTTTGAGCCTCTTGGTGGCCATCTTTGAATTGGTAGCCGCAGGAGGATTATGTCAATTGATGTATTTGTAGTTCTTGCCATAGAACAGTCATTGGCACTTTCAGGGAGATGGAAGATTTGTGTTCTAGATAGTCCGGACTGATTGTTGTCATTAGTTGAAATGTTGGTTTCTCCATGTTCTTAATCATAATTGCATTATGATATTGTTTTCATAATCTTTATATGTCTTGTAACACAAATTTGGCGCAAACTGATTTCGACAACAGCCAATGAGTAGTGGCGGAGTAATTGATTTATTTTATTGGCCAGATGAGATGAGATCAGAGTGACCACAGAGAACGCCAAGGCAATTCTCAAAGCAATTTGGTCTGAAGAGGTTTCAGCCTGTGTTAAGAAGAATGGCAGGTGCCTTACATTCTCTCATCCCTTTCTCTCCATCCCTTCCCCCACACCTCTTCTCCCTCTCTCCCTTCCTCTCGTCCTCTCCTGGCCGCTGGCACATAAGTGATGTTTAATGAATGGGGCTCCTGAGGGCTCTAACGCATGAACCGTGCTGTCAGCTCCATCCACGGGAAATAACCTGCGGCCGCTCCATGATGTAGTGGCTGGAGAAGTGCTTGCGACAGTCCGCCTGTCTTCCTCTCTCCTCCCAGGCCTGCGCTAACTCACAAAGTTGATGAAGTTGCAGTTCATCTCCAGACTCCTGCTTTGATGGGGAACTTTGAAGAGAGAAATAAGATGCTGGTGAAGAAGACCATCGCTTATTACTGTAAAATCCTGAGGAGCATAAAGGCCAATTGACGCTCTTCAGGATTTTACCATACAGAATTCAATAAATCCATCATAGACGATACTAAGTTGTTATATATTCATGCAATATTAGTTTACTTTTTCCCCCACCAAGCCATTTCCCTCCTGAACTTTTTAACCCTGGAGCTCTTTTCCCCATCAGTGTCCTTTCTGCCCTACAAAGCCAAAGAGCAGTAAGTGCCAAAACACCAGACTGAGACTGAAAACAGCTTTTTGTGTTTTTTTTTTTTTTTTTTTAAAATAGTAAAACCAAGGCAGACTGCAGTATATAAACTGTTAGCAATGGCACATACTGCACTCTGCCTTGGTTTTACTCTACTTTTCCATACAAACTGCAAACAAAAAAAAAAAATATTTCTAAGAAATTGATTAATTATCAACATGAATACTGTATATAGTCTGTCTTCCCAGTTGTTGGATGTTGCATACTCACCATCATGTCTCAGAATCAGTGGAAGGTGGGAACTGTGGTCTGTGTGAAAATGGCTGAGGGTTCGGCAGCTTATGACTGTCATCAGCTGGCAACCAAGAGGCTCTCCGTGTGTCAGCGGCGTGTCTCGCGCTCCCCCAAAGTTCATCCGCAGCTGAGGCCCCTCAGAGAATTCTTTCTCTGCCCTTCTGCCGAGACGGTAAAAATATCTCCGAGACCTATCCCGACAGACAATAGAGGTAATACGTAGTGACAAGCGAACAGATCCCAAGATGGATTTTTTTTTTCATAGCCCCTCCTCAGATGTAACGTTAGCAACGATGCTGTGTTACTCGCACACTCTCTCTCTTTCTCGCGCAGTGCTTGTTGTCATCCCGGTCTTAAGTGTCTCTCACTGCTAACATTTCAACACCCCTGGCGCGAGGGTGCTGTCACGAGTGGAAACGTCTTATTTTTTGAACCTTAACCACTTCCAAACTTGTTCAAAAACGACCGCGCTCTACTTCCTCAGGCCACACACACCAATGGTAGTCTACTTATCATTGGAATTGTAATCAGTGTGGTTTTATGTCGGTTATTCAAGGCAAATATTATCCACAAGGCCGTCAGTGCAGGTCTAGTGTGTATCATGATGGTTAGTTGAAATCCCCAGCTGGAGAGGTCTTCATCTAAGGCCCGTAAAATGTATAATTTAGCTGCTGTAGCGTAGCCTATAATTTGAGGCTGTGTGAGTGGAGTTGTATGAAACCATTTTACTTCATAAACATAATAGCATAATCTTTATATAGATTCAAACATTATTCTAGATTCAAACATTCAAACATATATATAATTATTATCTATGAAATTGTTTTAGTTCTGTAGGCATAATCCTCACCTGCATTAATAACATAAAATGTTTCTGATGTAGAAAGTAGCCTACATCATGGTATTTGCATAGAACACATTGAACTTGATGGTAAAGGCGAGAGTAGGCCATGAATTTGGTAAATAGCAATGCTGCCATCTAGGGGTACTTTTATTTTTAGCTATAGACCTAGATTTGTTTTTCATCCAGCCACTCCCCGGAGTTCCCTATACTTCTAATTTTTTCCACCCATAAAGCTCAGCAAAGTCAATAGTCAGACTCTATAGATCAGACTATAAATGTAGTGTGTGTGTATATAGGCCCATATCTAGCAATGTGAATCAACAGAACTACATGTTGTTTCACTCCGGATAATTCCTTTAATGGATGTGATCTGTCTGCAGGTGATATCATACTTACCCATAATAGTAATTTTTCAGTTACATCAGTTGAACAGGGTACCAAGTCAGATGGTTAGGTAAATCAGGAACAGAGTTTTATTTATTATTTATTAGTATCTGGTTATATTATGGCATCTGTACTGAATCAGACACCTATTAGTGCCAGCATGGTGCGAAAGAGTGGATAGCTACTGATGCAAGGGACAAATGCAGACAGCGCAAGCACCGATGCAACTAAAGCGCATGATGATCCACCTTGACAGGAATGACAGGAACAGAGTGAAGTCAAAATAGGCGTCACAATTGACACATACATTCTGATTCCAATACTCTCACACATTTTTTAAAGCTCTTGCTGTTTTCTGAAAACTTATACATAGCTTTACAACAATGTATTTTACAGCCATTTATACATACAATGCAACCATTTATACATACAATGCATTTTTGGTCTTAGACATCGATAATGTAACAAAAAACAGCATACCAAACAGTTGTACAGATGCATGCATTGTACAACTGCAAATGCATTTACTGGTCAAAGTAACTGTAACCATACATACAAAGTAACCATAATGGAAATGTAAAAGCATCGCTTGCCATTTTTAATATACCAGTCACATCTATGGCATTAATTATTTTTTCCATGTGATAGATTTTTGCAAAATTGAATGTGTTGTGAAATTGTTTAAAATGACACTGGTCACCCAGTTAGCGCAAGTCATTCTGTGGCTTGCGCTAAAGGGTGTTATGGGGAGTTATATACAATACCACCATACATATTGGGTAATCACTGAGATTTCTGTGCTTTACCTGAAAAATCTGAATGTGTTGTAATATATATCTGTGTGTGTGTGTGTGTGTGTGTTCACATGTTAACAAAGTTCTTGCAGTGTGCCATCTAGTGGAAACAGTTAGATTACAGGCAAAAGTAGAAACAAACAGCAATATGTAGTGACTACTTAGTCTTAATGGTTTTCAAAGTTTTTAAGAGAAAAGAGATTATTTGTTTGTCAACCACATTTACTAGGTCTACTTAGTTTGGGTGTTGGGTTGTCATGATTTTGTCATGCTGAAAAAAGCTAATTTTAAATAAAGAGGCCCGTCTACTACTGAGAGATGGGGGTTAAAACCGCTTAGTGCTAAGCTTTTTCTTGTCTAGCTCTACCACAGGGATTTGTTTCTAGGCTCTAAGCCATGTGGACCAATCAGTGAAAAGAGGGGAGGCTAAAAAACTCATGCGGTACCATTCCAGCATGTAGCATACATATTGAGCAAACAGTAATGATTGGTTGAAGATGAAAGTGTCTATGTAAACATGTCAGTGGATAGGTTTCAGACGCTTTGCAAAACACTGGATGCATCAGACTAATGCCTGCCTAAGACAGCGTTCATGTATTCACATGAGACGCAGGCAAAAGATGTCAATTAGATTTTATGTAAATGTCGGTCTGGGAAGATAAAAAGCATGTATAAACAGCTCCATTAAGAGTGCATGACTGCATATTACCATATGGGCAAGTTGGTGAATAGGAGTGATAGATGGGTGCGGCCCCCTATATTTTCAGGGCTGTGAGCATTAGCTGTGTAGGGCTGCTTGAGTGACAGCAGTGAGCACTAGGTCACCCCTGAAATTGGGTTCATTTCCTCTGGCGTTGCATTAAACGATGTACTTCACCCGAATCATTAATGATCTCAACATCCTCAGGCCTGTTGTGGGGGTGTGTAACCAAGTTCCCGCACATACTGATCAGACGTGTTTCAGGTGTGCTAAGTTAACAATTCGCATGGTTGGAATGAGGTGATAATAATCATCGTTCAATCAGCAGGCAAATTACTCTGCAGGCATTGGACAGACCTACACACAATCAGACCAATGATTGAAGAGAAAAGACAGCATAATCGAATAACAAAAGACATGTTAAGGTCCCCTCTTTATCACGTTGGGGTAAAAGCAAGTGTTTTGTTACATATCTCAGGCAAACAGAAGGAAGTGGATATCGGCCTAGAGCCTGACCTTACAAAAGTGTGTATTAGATCAATATGTGTGTGTACCAGGCTGGTAGGTGTGGGGAGTGCTCGAGATTTTACTCTACACAGTAACACTTACAGACCAGCAGATGTCACTGATTCACTTCAAGCACATACTACTGCACATCTTCACCAGAACCAAGACAGTGATTTCTGTGGTGGAAGCATTTTAGCTTTAAACATCCTCAAATTAAATGTACGTAGATTAACATTGAGTGTCTTTCTGAATTTGGCTTGGCCAAAGATGTTTTTACACTTGTATTTTTACACCTGTATATCTTTTTTGAATATAAGGTGACAGTTTTGCCTAGAGTGTTCTCCATGGAATGCACTATGAATGGAGAACACTCAGCTAGTAGCAGCATGTCCTCAGTACCATCCAGGTCACATGGCTATTGTGCCGCTCTAGTACCCTCCATGCCTTTGGGGCTCAACCATAGTCAGTGTGTGTGTGTGTGTGTGTGTGTGCTTCTGCTTGTTGCTCGGCTCAGCTCAACCACATCCCATCCCCCACCTCCCCATCCCCTCCATTAGTCTGGCCTGTCAAGCATCCTTCCAGTGGTGCCAAGGCTCTCCTGGCTCAACCGCAACCACTAGGGCTCTGTATGCTTCCGCTGCTGAGCAGCAGTAAGAGGAGGACCCTCACGCCGATGCACTTAATACTCCCGCCGGGTCCTCTTACCTCATTCAGACTGCCCATTCACCTACAAAATTGATTTCCCTTCTCCTTGTGTGTGTATGTGTGTATATGTTGTGGCTCCTCTGTTGTATGCGAGGTGAAGAAGAAAGGGAGGAGGGGGAAAGATGGTGTTGTTCATTGCAGAGCATTTTGGGCTGTGTGCAATCATCTTGCAAAATAAGAAATCACTGGCCTGGTTCGGAGTGCCTTGAGCTTTTGTGAACTGCCCTTGTGTTCTTTCCTCTTCTCCGTACACCATAGGCCTATTCAGGCAAGATTTTCAGATACACAATACACACATACTGTACATGTTCATACAAATACATACTCATGCAAATGCTGTACAAATTACTGTCCAAAGAAAAAGGCAGACACACATGCACATGCACACAGACTCACACAAAAACTATAGGCAGGCATGTTTTTAATCCATCCTCCAGTCCCGTTTATTAGATATGATTTATAAACAACACACCCAAGTCCAAAAAAACAGAATGGCCATAGAAAAAATACAACAATGGTTTAAAGAGTTTTATTTTTTTATATGAGGCTTCTTTTCCATATTTTTTATGTCAGCATAACAGGAACATTTGCACAATGATCTTAAAAAATATTACTCATTTACCACTAGGCCTACTCCTAAAGAGTTTTCCTTCATAGATTTTTCAAATATCAAAGAGTCAAGCAGGTTAATTCATGATAATCATCAATGTCATGATAAAATAGAAAAAATAGAATTACATGCAATCAGGTCTTTGCACAGGTTCTATCAAGCAAGTGAGTTCTGACCATGTGCCATGGAGATTCTACCAGTGCTTCTTTACTATGATGTGTGAGAGTTGTGCTATGCAGGAGACCTTGACAGAACAAAAGAATTATGATATATACTTGCAAACTCTGACCAAGCTGGAGGTGATAGTCATTCTATATGTTGAACTTGTTACGAACAGCAGAGGGCACTGTTGGAAAAAACAGGACATTTTCTCAAGATTTGAAAAAGAAAGGAAGTAAAATAAACCAAAATGGCCCAGACTGAATAAAAGGTCACTTAAAAGTGCAACTCTGTGCAACATAATCCTACACCACAGGTGATGGTTCAAGATTCCCCGTCACTCACCTAGCGTGTGTACTTCCCTTAAAAAAAAAAACTTGTCCTGAATGCCACTACTGCTGTCAGAGGCAGTTATGTTGGGAAAGTGACAAAAATGTCTTACTTTGTTCCATGAAAATACCTTTAATAAATGTAAAGGAAATGTCATATACTCAACGCATTCAAACACACATAGCAAACTTGCGAGTTTACTTAAGGACCAGACCACACAGCTATCGAGGCAAACTGATCACAAATGTCTATGGACAAAAGGTACAGCAGCTGTGTTAAAACATCTCAGTTCATATTCAGTACAGATATCTAACCTTGGACTTAGACACTAGTTTAAGAGACTGCAGGAGTACTCTACAATGAACATCAGATGTCTCAATTCACAGTGTTTCAAATCGAACAGTACAGGCCAACACCTAATGTGTCTAGCATGATCCCATACAAACTATACTTTTTGAGTCGACTTTGCCTTCAAGTTCAGTTATTGCTCAAGTAATTCTACCAAGCATACATTAAAGCACCAGTGGATTTACTTCCGTTGAAACCCATACAAGATAAATCACTTACAGAAATGAGATACTAAATTACAGCACTATTAGCATCTCAGCATTAAGACTTTGTAACATAATACTCTGCCCCTTCATCTGTAGGATTTTCAGCAGTACAGATTTCCGTTAAAAAAAAAAAACCCTTCTTTATGCAATATTTAACAAAACCAGTGGCAAACATTCAGGGTTCAGAGAGGACAAGGTCATGCCATACTTTCCCAACCATTTAGGAAATCATTTGATCTTTTGTACACCTTTTCTACTACTGTACCTGCATTATGGACACAGGTACATACATGGCAAGATTTTCCAAACCCAGGTTGTCCTCCCCTGAACAAAGCTGCAGGAATACCTATGTTCATAGTGAATTCCACAAAAATGTTTTGCCATATTTTTTTATCACATAATATCTTCTTTTTTTCTTTTTTCACATCTGTCAGGAAGAGAATATTATCTGATTGTGGAATCTTGGTTTATTTTTTCAAACCACAATATATTATATTTGAATATAGTTATACTATAATTTCATCATATATTTCAATGTGTTATAATATAATCAGTAATATATATTTCTCATGCGTGTATAAATATAAAATCAATTATTTATTTTGTTTTCCAAAGTAAATCAGCTTTAAATGGAGTTCCTCAACAGATTTTGTTGCATAGGAAAAAATATTTTTTTACTTTTTATACTTAGGAAAATAAATTCCTTAACTAAATGATATCCCAAATTAGATATGACAGATTAGACCTTTAACCAAATCCAAGTAAAACTGGTTCAAGGACAGGCTTTGATGAAAATGACCTCCATTTAAGTGCATTAATGCAAGATACAAGAGACAGCATGACTGTAAGCTATAAAAACAGAAATGGTCTCTATTTCAAAACTGGACCAAGGCATTTCAAATCACAAGAACACGTATGTACAACCATGAAAAAATAATATGTGCTAATCTGAAAAGTAGGAAACTGAGTGAATAAAGACCAGTATGATGACAGAACCATAAACAACCTAGAAGTTACTTCTATTCTGCATTTGGCAGGCAATATTCTAAATATGAATAATACTGACCACACGCAGACCGAATATATCTCTTGTGAATATTAAAATACATATCTACAAACATTTATAATAAATAAGCCCAATATATAGAGATATGTACTGTATCACAATATATATGTATTTCTATACATATATATAGAGATTTGTTTATGTACATTGGAAGGTGCACTTGCTTAAATTATGTCGTCAAGGAGATGAGGGGTGCCTACCCAGTCCAGAGTTCTTGGCTCTGAGGCAGCCATGATCATGCACATGAACTGTTTACCTGTCCGCTTGTCAATTGGGTAGATGGTGGTGGGTGTGAACCTCCTGTTGCTCTCTACAAACTCACAGAGCTGCTGGTATATCTGTGGGTACTCGTGACGCAGAAACACCCCTCGCATCCTCAACTCGCGCTGGATGTTAATGAAGCAGATTTCACGTGCCTTCCTCCCTTCCTCTCCCTCCTTGTCGATATCGGCCGTCCCTGGGGGTGGCGTAAGAATTAGTGTCTCCATGTCGTTTTCTTTCCGATGAACTTTCCTCTCTGGGCTATAGGAGGCCAGAGCAACCTTGGCATATTTCCTGACAGTTGGGCTCTGGATCCTTGGTGACGGTCCGTCTGGCACTTGATCGCCAACGGCGATGGATACATTCAAGAGGAAACATTCATTGGGATCATACTCCTTCCCAGCTTCCTGAAGCTCTTTGCAGTACTCCCCTAGGTTATCTCTGAAGCTGTCTAGTTCTCGGAGAGACAGGTAAGTCGGGGACATGAGGAGGCTCTCCAGACCATATTGAAGGAAGTTTGTGGATGATCCTGGATTTGGGAACCCCAAAAACAGAACGCCTCTTCCTCGAGACAAGTAGCCCACCTTGGCAATTCGAGAGAAGGCTTTGTGAACATCGGCTGTCTCACGGCAGTGCTTGATGATGTGGCGGCAAATACTTCCGATGCGTCCGTACAAGCAGCTTTCTTTATGGATGTCCCAATGTTCTCGCCGACAGTTCCGTGAGCAGTAGTACGTGTAGCAGCTGTGGCAGGATTTGAAGTACAGACAAGCATTGAACATGGTCTCAGTCCGCTTGCACCTGCTGTTGGAGCACATCATGGTGTCATCTTCGTCCGGACTCTGATCTGGGGAACACTCTTCTGTGCTTCTTGTCGTATCACATGTACCCTCTATGTCTTTAAAAGAATCCGGGGTCATTCTGATTGAGGTGGGTTGCTTGTCTAGAGGACAGCTGCTCTCAGATCCTGCCTTTGAATCCTTTCTGGCTAAAGATGCTGCTTCTTCGTCATCAATTAGTTTTTTAAGTTGGCCCAATAAGTCTTCGCTATGCCTTCTGCCAGAAGACGAAGGTTTGTAGTCAATGACTAGATCTGCTAGTAGTTCATCAAGCTGTTCTAGGCTTTGTTGCAGTGAAGAGCTGTTGTGTGTCTTTTCTTTGGTAGAGTCCATTGAGTAGGACATGGTAGCTTCGTGTGCGGTTGCATCTTCTCTGCATGCAGCACTTTTGGAATCAAGCACATCCCAGCTAGCTGAGCGTGGCTCCGACTTAGTGAGGATTCCTGGCCTGATGTCATTGTCAGTGATGGTGATCTCAGGCGTTACATACCAAAGCTTTCCTGATGCACTCTTGCTACCTTCTGTTGGGCTCTTGTCAATGAGGGAGTTTTCAGACAGAGACAGGGCTGCATAGCGTCTTGGCGATGTAGACAGGTTGACAACCACAGGCTTCGGTTTGTCATCCGTGGGCAAAGTCTGTTTCCCCTGATTCAGGAGAGTTTCGTAGCTGCGACCACGAGGTGCAGCTTGAGGTTGCTCTTGCTCCACATGCGTATTGAGGATATTGTCCCACGACCGGGAGTGTTGTCTCGGCTCTTGGACTGGCCTTGTTGTGTCAATGCAGGGGTTGGCATACCAGGTGGTCAGCACTGGCTCTTGCCTCACACGGGTCGGAGTGACCTGAGAGACATAGGAGGAAGGGTAATGAGTCGAGTAGCCAGACACATCTGAGCCATACCAGTCATCAGGCTGGGGCTGAACCACTCGTGCACGCTGACGACCTTCCGTATAGTATGCCCTTGCTGGAATGTGATGCTCCATTGGGGGTGTATAGGGGTCACCCGTGTAAAAAATACGTGGAGGGGCCGTCTTGATCTGGTACGTCCTTGGATCATCTCCATAAAATGATCTCGCCGGAGGTGTCTGGATAATGTATGGTCCAGGTTCGCTTGGAGCATAAGGTTTTTGATACACCTGTGGCGGATACTGGCATGGGTCTATTTCAGCATAATATGGTCGGGCAGGCACAGTATGCAGCAGTCGAGTCCTTGGGTCTTGTACATACTGGACTTTAGGGGTGAGGTTTTGGCTGGGAATGCTGAAGTGGTCCTCAGGGTAGTAAGTCCTTGTGGGAGGAGGTGCTGGGGTAGCAAATCTTCCCAGATCCTCTGCATAAAAGAATTTAGTTGGCACGTTGGGGCTGGAATGAGCCCTTCGTTCCCTTCCATAGTATTCCCTTGGCTCCCTAGGAGAAGGCATCCTTTGCATTGGTATCTCCACAGGGTGCATGTAACTGTTTGGCATACTGTGGGAATACTGGTACGCCTGCCTATAGTCTCCACTGAAGGAATCTGTGGGTGTCGGTGTCCTTGACATTGAAAAATGTCGGGGTACGGTTAAACTCCGACTTTGTCCACTCGGACTGTACTTCTGCCAAGGTATGTCCATCCTGGGTGTTGCAGACTTCCGTCCCAATTGCTGCATGGCTGCATCGTCTGGCTTGATGTCCACCCTGCACCTGACGTGAGGGCTGGTAGCGGGCTTATCTGGCCGTCCCTCATCTAGTCCCTCAGGGGTAAATGCTGGGGAATACCGGCTGGTGTCGGTACGCTGGGGCTGCAGTTTGATGGGGTGCACCTCATTCATGAGCGCTCTGGTTGCAGCAAACGAGCATTCACGGCGTGGCGACACCTCAGGCTTCCACTTGGTGTCCCGTGGCAACCTCTGTTCCCGTGGCAACCTCTGGGTCTCTCTTCCCCTTCTCCCTATGGGTGGGGAGCCTTCGAAGGACACAGGGGTGAGACTGGCTTGTGCCCGTGTAGCACTTTTTGACCGCGCCCTTCTCTTCATGTCGGTGACGACCATTTCACTGGCCATTTCTGCACTGATTGGCTGTGGGGTCAGTCTATGGTTGTAAAGGTCAGGAGAGGAAAAGCGGTGTTGGCCTTGCTGGCGGCCCAAGGCATTCCAGGCTACATCTGGATGGGCCCCATAACGGTCAGCCCTCCTGTGTGGGTACTCCATGGAGTTAGAGTTGTATTTGGGCCTGTCAAGTGACCCAACAAAATCAAAGCTACGGCAGTGCCTCTTTTTGCTCTTGTTCCGATTATCCTCCAGTGTGCAGATGGATGAGGAATCACATTGTTCAGAGGGACAGGAGGATTGTGTGTGTGTGGAAAGGGATTTCACTTTTATATCTTGATACACAGTTGATACCAGTATGTCAGGTGGGTCTGTGCGTGTCATCTTAATGGGACTCCTCGTGTTTTCTCCATTAAATCTTTTCAAGGGTTTTTATACCCTAGGAAAGAGAGAGAAAAGAGATCTTAGATTTTTTACATTTTTGATTGGTAATGCAGTGCTGAAGCAACATTTATTATTTATTATTGATATTAATTATACAGAACCTTGCAAATACAAGCATACCAACGTAGCTGTATGCTACTGTTTAAATTATACACATTAAACACATCCTCATTCTACACAAATATGCACAATTACAGCTGTACTTGTAGATAAGCTTGTTTTGCTAATACCAACTCTCCTTTATAAAAATCAATCTTACAATCTTACATACATGACCTGAAGAGAAATTGTAAGCAATGACAGATTTGTATCTTAGTGTACCTTAATTTCTGCTCGCAAATGCATCTCATGTGTTGCGAGACAATTTAAAGGTACATTATAGTACAGTATAGTAATGTTTGAGAACAATACAAATTAGAATATTTCAATTACATAGTAATTACTAATCAAGGAGGCTCTCTTCTTGTTTGCAGAAAATCCCTGCACTTCACCATCTGTTTCTTTGCCATCACACTCAATACTTCAGCAGCCTAATTTTCATGCAAAACTATATGGTCAGGTTACAGACAGATTATTTTTCCCCCCATACAGACGAAACATGAAGAGACAAAGCGTTTGAAATGTAATGAACGTAGGTTGGTTTCTGAATGGCTTCTGACAAACCAGTCTCAGAACATCTGGCAGCTTTCCAGAAGTGCATTTTAATTGAACTACTTCTGAGATGTTGTTTACTTCACCAAGAGTACCAGACAACTTTTCATTGAGACACAGTGTTACAGTGAAAGCAGGCATATTATATTGCACCCAACAGCCTATTCTTTTGAGTTATGACTGGCTTTAGCTATTACTCATGTTGAACAGGTTCCATTAGGCCATTGTCCTCTTGCCTTTAAGTCTGGTGTCAGCTTTGTTCTGTCGGGGCTGTTTCTATATGCATGAAATTATTACTACACTGTCTTGATTTTTAAGTGAATTTTGGAGAGAGGTGTTTTAGCCTAGTGTACCTCAGATTAGACCTATAAATTTAGAAAAACATAAATCCTGACACCCACCATCAGATACTATACAGTATGTATACTGAGGGTAATTGGCAAATCGGCAAAAAATGCAAGACCACTATTATTTTATTATTACAAGAACCTCAAATTCTACAGCTTAGAACCAAGAATCGGGTGCTTCAATCAAGTCAATTGCCTCTGATTTACCAATTCCTTGGCATATTTTTTAGACAAGGCTTTCTAAGAGTACAACTGAAATAGACAACAGTTCTACATAGAACTTATCGCATTTCAGTATATAGGCTACATTATAGGTGTGTGTTGATGCTAAAACATGTGTCTTTACTGTTCCCTCTATGGAATTAATATGAGAATTGATAAAGCATTGCATCAATAATAAGGCTTGACAATGAGTCATATCCAAAATGTAAAACGCATTCAAGTTCCAAAATGACAGAGACTGAGCTGTCAGATGCTGGTCAATGTGCGGCTTTATTGAACAGAGTTGTGTTCATGAAGCAACCTCCCTCCTTCCAAAATGACATGGCTTATCGCTTTTTCACATTCCTCCTCTCCTATCTTCACAGCTTTTTCTCTATCTCCTGACTTGTTATTCATTCACTCCTGCCTTGTCACTTATATCACCTCATGTTATCCCAGGTTCCACCTGACTAAATAGTCCTGACTTTGTTTATTTCTGCTAACCTCAGTCCATCTTTAGCCCATCTAATTTAATATCAGTCTTTAGATGTCCACAACACATGAGAAGTCCACAGGAGCACACAAATAAATTCAGATAGCTACTTCCACAGTCCATCACATGGTCAATAGCTGGGTTTCCATCAACCCAAGTTATGATCATTTAAGTTATGCATATAGAAAGAATAGTAAAAAATGAAAAGCAATCTTTGTTGGAAACTCTTGCCAAGTCCCATCGGTCCCCTAATGTGAAGACAAATTTGATTCACTTAAAAAAGGGTGCGAATAAGGCCAAAATACGATTATAGTTGATGGAAAGTTTAATTAGCTGATATTCATGTACCCATCCACAGTTATCTTGCAGACATTAAACTTTAACCCCACAGCTGGTTGGAGCATACTACTTGATTAGGCTAATATCTATTATAAATTATTTGCATCACATAGACACACGTAGATGTGCATATTCTTGAGCTGAAATTTTGTTCATGCGACTGAAATGCACATTTGATTTAACTGAAACTTCTAGTACAGTATGAGTTGTTGTTTACCACAGTGCTCTAGATTTGAGGATAATGGTTGATGAAATGAAAAACTAAAGTGGGAAATAAAGTCATAAAGTGGGATATTAAAGTTAAAGGTAATGTGAGCACTTGCTAAATACTAGGATCAAGCAGACTTGAGTGCTACTATACTACTGCTACTATGGAGGGACCGTGACAGTTTCACATCCTCAGCACAAAGGTTAAGATGTAAAGTTTGCAAATGAACAACTAAATAACTAACTACATTTTTGGATACAACAATGAATAGCAGCTACAACTGGATAATGAACCCTAAAAACATATATGCACCACCTCACGGCTCAAGCTGAAGGTTTTGTCTCCCAACCTAAACATTATTCCCGAATACTGTCAATAACAAAAACAGCCACTCAAAAAATGCAGTGTTACTAAGTATTGTCTACAGTATGTAAGCTGCACAAAGGTTTTAAAATGGGTAATACCGCTTAAAATGCTGAGAAATGAAATGCCATATCTTTTTTCCAATCCCGTTGTAACTTATTTAAGTAGGCTACAGCAGCAGAATTTTTGAACAGTGATGCCCTAATATTTCTACACCGCAAGTGTGCTTTAATCAGACAATGAACACCAAATTACTCCCTTCATTGCCAAGGTCTTATATTATTAGAGAACTAAAGCAAAACTCCAATGAATTCTGGAGTGTTGAGGAGAACACCAAATTACAGGTTCCTGACAAGCCAAGTTTCAAACCGACATGAGGTGGGTTTTGAGCACTACTGAACTTAGATCTGAATGCATTATCTGCTGTATCAAACCACTGCGTGAAACTGCACTGGGGGAAATTGCAGGGCATTGCCACAGTGGTATCATAATAACCCAACTCATTCCAAGGTACTATGGTTGCTAATGGTTGCAGTTACCTCAGCAACAGAACAGTATAGAACTCTAATCATTTAAGAATGTACGGCAAGACTTCCTAGTGCCCTTGGCAAGCCAGCTAAAGCATTCCGTCACCAAATGAATCAAGCGTGAATCTTCCAACGAAACACTTAATCGGCTGAGTTCAGATTTCACAAAAGAGTACTAGGATGAATAGGAGCCCATTCTCTGAAGTTGGGGTTTGGGAGAAGAAAGCACAAGAAGCACAGTCTAAAAATATCTTCTCCTTGCGAGTTCTGGGCCATCTTGTCATTTCTAATAGCTCCGGATTTCATTGGACGAGGCTGTCAGGGACCGAAAATAATCATATTATTAGTCTCTGACAACCCTGACATCAAAACATCCTGCAAAAAGCTTAAAAATACCCCACCCATAAGTAAAAGATACAATATCCTGGCACACAGCTTACTACACCATAATGAAACACTAATGCTTTAGAATGAAATAAGTGGTGTACTGCTG
The DNA here is from genome assembly GCA_017657215.1 of Limnothrissa miodon. Lineage (NCBI taxonomy): Eukaryota > Metazoa > Chordata > Actinopteri > Clupeiformes > Clupeidae > Limnothrissa > Limnothrissa miodon. Next base: position 244,258 of record JAGFZM010000208.1, read on the forward strand.
GCTGTGTTTTCTAAAAAACTCAAATGCATGCTCTGGATATTAACAGTTATAATTTTATATGATATACTGTTTGGTCTACATATGGGAGAGTGGAACAAGTATGCTCTAGAGAGAACAGTGCAGTCTCCCCACAATGTGAAGATTTAACTGCAATAACTTAGAGGCAGTAGCAGATGCTTCTGCAATGTGCTGTCAGCACAGTGAGAGCCCTGACATCACCATCGCGCGAGGTAAGAGGGCGTCATCTCGGGGGAGCCGGGGGTGAGTGAGGCGCACGTCGCTGCACCTGTGCACGGCCACCTGCATCATAGCAACATCCCCTCATTAGCTCCTCAGGGGAGACCACTATAGGTTGCCAGATGCCCTAGAATTCCCCCCACCCACCACCATGTCTTTGTTCTGTCCTGTCTTATGTTTCTCTCCCTTTCTCGACCTTCCTCTCTCTCTTTTCTCCTTTCCACCATCCCATGATCGAGGTACGTCTTACTACAGATGTGCCCCCGGCTGTGCACCAAAACATGGACCATCAGACCAACAATGTGCAACTAGGACCTCCTGTCGACTTGTGCTTCCAACAGGCCCTAACTGATTTGCATTCTGCACTGAGGGAGTCAGTGAGTTTAGGACACACTCGCTGGGAAACAGCAGTGCCTGGTCCCTTCACTTCAGCCTATTCAGCACAGTGCTGCATAAACCTTGCTTATTGACAGGTCTTTCAGGCCTGCAGAAACACAGTTCAGCCGCCCTGCACATGTTGCGCATCACTGAGCCCTACGAAAGCTTGTTGAGATTTAAAATGTTCGACACTTTTTTTCACACGCTTTTTTTTCTATTTCAGTTTCTGATATTCCTGTCTTTCTGTCTATACTGTATATCTATCTACCTATCTATCTGTCTATCCATCTATCTGTCTCTCCTGTCTCTCTGTCTAGACCAGGAGTTTCTCTAGACTCTTAAGCTAGCGTTAGAAAGTCAAGGCCGCATCACCCAAGCGAACAAGGAAGCAGAGGCTCCGGAGGGAGGCGTCTTTTGTCACAGCCCTGTCATACGCTAATGGGGATCCTGCTGCTGTACAAACATCCCCTCCCAAGATGTTTACGCACCGAGTCTCAGTTGGCACCTTCCCCATGATCTCTCCTGATCACGAGACTATTGTGTGTGTGTGTGTGTGCATGTAGACTAATCCAAGACAAAAAAAATGATGCCGCATGACACAGTCATTACCAAAAAGCCCAAAAAGCATGCTGTCTGGATCGTGACAGGTTTGCGGTTTAGTGCCATGCATGCAGGCAGCAGCCGTAGGGGGAAAACGCCGGGGCTGTCGTAATAGGATTAGCCCCTTCACTGTTTTGCAAACAACTCAGCAGAAATGCATGGGGAGTGAGACAGGCGTAAGGAGACGTTTGCAGGAGTTTTGCGTGGAGACGGCAGTGCGCTGAGAACCTTAGCTGTGACTCACAGCTACGTGTGCGCCCCCTGGCCCTGCAGCACTGTGGAGCTCCCTGTTTATTTTTCGATTGGCAACCACTGTCTTATTTGCCCTCTTAGCAGCAAGTTGCACACTGAGTGAGAGTGAACAGTGAAAACAGAACCCTTTCTGTTAAGCTGGCACCGTGGAGAAGCGCAAAGTGTACCATACAGTACTTACAGTACTGTTGGCTAATAAATCACTTGCTGATTACGTTTTTCATCATTGTGTCCTCATTTGAAATTCTTTTGATAGGCCTCATTTGCTTGTGTAAGAGGCTGCTTTATGTTTGAATCACTGCCAACTAGTTTGACACTGCCTATGGTCAAAAAACACTGAGTTTACAAATGGATGCAAAATGGTGCCATTGCTCGTTGTGACCCTTAACCTAGATTCATATTTGCATGATATGAATCAGATTTGTTGTGCGTGTGTCATCACTGTAGCAGTGTTTCAGTTAATTTCCCGTGTGGCGTTTTTCTGTTTGTTTATTTGTTTTATTTTAGGTGTAAAGTGTAACTTGTCGTGGCTGCGTCAGTGTTTCACAGGGTTTCTTGTGTGGAGATGCTGATATGAGAGTAAGTCCTCTGCGGTACCTGCTGGGACACTACTTCCACCCTTTTAACCTGTTCAGCTCCACAGATGGGTGTGCATTATTTAATAGGAGCGGCATCTTGGCACTGCTTGCACCTCCATTCTTTCCATTGAGCATTTTTTGCATCGTTTTAACGCTGCATGCTCCTTGCTTCTGATTTTATGCTTGGAGGCTCACAGAGGGGATAAGCATGACTATGTTGTTCTGGGCATTGCTATAAAATGTACACATATTTACACACACACACACACACACACACACACACACTAACTGACCAAATGTTCAGTTGCATATGATGTTGCTAATCCTTGAGCTCACGTTGAGCACCAATGATGCAAAACTAATGTGCCTCAAAAGTGAAAGGACCGCTTTAGCATCTATGCCTGCTAGCCTTCAGTATGCATGCACAAGTATAGGTATATACTGCTAGCCTTTAATATGCATGTGTATAGGTGTGTACTGCTAGCGTTCAGTATGCACGCACTGCTAGCCAATGCATGCACATGTATATACTGCTAGCCTTCAGTATGCATGCACATGTTTAAGCATATACGACTAGCCTTCAGTATGCACACACTTTTTATACACACCTAAGTAGGGCAGTAAACAAGAAAGCATATTTATACCCAGACTGACTCTCTAGTGTCCTGAAAGGATGATAATGAGCTATTAACAAATCTAATGGCTTGCAGAGCCCCTGGGTCTCGCCTGCCGAGGAGACGGGGTCTCGCTGACCGCCATGACAGCGGCAGACCAGGCCATAGAAAGCGAAAAAAAAAAGCCAGAACTCAGTCGCTCCCTTCACTGACTCACTGGTGTCATACCACCGCTCGCAGGACAATCTGTGGCAATCTGTGGCCTTTTGCACAGCACGAATCCCCTCTCGTCTGCCAAATGAGTCGCCCATCAAAGGAGCCCATTCTGTGGGACTGCCACTTCAGAATTGTTTGTGTAATTACTCGTTTTGGACCACGAGCACAATGAGCTTGCCCTGTGAATGGCGCCACGCATTACCACCCCTAAATCAACCATCTCGATAAAATAAATGTAATAAAATCTATGCATGTCAGATATAATTGTCCGGCACACAAAGCATGATCCAGACGGGGAGGGGAAAAATGTTGGCAGTAAGCATGGGGCTCTTGTGCTCAGGGAGCTGGGAAGCAGGGCAGAGGTGAAGCTTTACTGATGATGCAGTCGCTCAGCCGATGGAGTGGGAGGGAGGGAGGGAGAGAGTGAGACAGCGCTGAGCTGTGTGTTATTCACCCAGTAAAATGATGATGACAGGCACCATACTAATGTCCTGCTATTGGCTCCCTTCAGGGACCCCCCCTCTCTGTCTGTCTCCATCTCTCTCACTCTCGCACGCAGGACCATCTGTTAAGGCCTGTGATCTGGCAATCGTGACCCACCCTTAGAACACAAACACACCCACACAAACTCTTAAAGAGTGAGCTCCTTGGGAGGCTTCACACTTTTGCCACATTCACAAAATGCCACTGTCAGAACTATCATGTGTTATAATTCACTTGCCCAGTTCACCCCTATATTTGAGCGAGCCATATCCTCAATTAATGGCTTCAGCTCAGCGACTGTTTATAGACAGAAAGATGTTACGTTATGAAGATCTGTCTGTCGAAAACATGGGCACACTGTTTTTATATGGCCAAATGAAGTAGGATCTGCTTCAATACAAAAACATTCACGCCAGATTGTGTGACACTGATGCTTGGCTGTGAGGATCTAATTGCTAATGCAACAGCAGTTATAACTGAGGCAATGTGTTTTTATGAAAAACTAAGCACAAATTCCCTGGGATGTGTCGCCAACAGAGCAAACGCTGTTTCATCATCACCAAGGGAAATCCAATCTGACAAGATAAAGACCTCTATATTAACATTGTATTATCCATCCATTACAGTAGCTTTAACAGCTGTCCAATTTGTCCATGGGGGTGTGGCTGGGCTGGTTGAATACCCAGTTACGGGTGTCACCACTAATCACATTGACATCTGCCACCCTTCATCATAAACCTTCAGGTTTAGGCTGTTATGGTCATCTGACCTTTGTCCAATCCAACTACATTCTCACATTTTCTGGTAATTCCCTTTCTAGATTAGTATAGCTTGTCAATAAGCACTACTAAAAATAGGTTTCTGATTGGTTTATGGATCTTGATGAAGGCTTAAGAGTCCTGTTAAGGGATCAACTGATATGGGTTTTTTTTCCCCAGAGCTGATACCTATTATTACAAAATTTGTAGGCTGGTAATTGGTACTGTATGTGCAACCAATAAATTATTTAACATAAAATGAAAACATAACAATCACTGACACAGAACTAGGGGTGGGCGATATAGTCTAAAATTTATATTGCGATATATTTTGAACCATAGACGGTAGATGATATATATCACGGTATACTTTGGTAACTTACAGCATAACAGTTTCTTAATGGTTACCATAGCATAAAGTCAATATGTACAACAGTTGTTTAGTCATCGTTCGGAGGTGTTTGTATTGGACTCTCAAATTCACACAGAAGTAAACTGGTAAGCTGCATTTCTGTCAGGCAGTAGCTGTTCAATTTATAGGCTCTTACACAGTTTTGTTGTAAGAATGAAAAGGTGCTATCAATAAGGTGAAGCTACAGGTCAACATTCTTTCACATGGTTGTGGAGACGCAATGAGCCTATCACGGTATGCCGATATGACCCAAAATCTCTATCATTGGCCAAATGCATATTGCATACGGTATATATCGTCTATATTACCCACCCCTACACAAAACTAAATTAAAATGCCATTAAGAACTATCAGCGGCACCTTAAAATGAAGTTAAACAGGTTAACAGGTTATGAAACATACCATAAGGCTGTAATTAGTCAGTGAATAGTTGGAAGTTAGAGCAGTCAGTGCTTAGCCTCACAAGCCATCCAATAAGATGACAATATATAGTCTAGACATGACTGATAGACAGGTTTCAAACTAGGGGTCATATCAGCAGTCTTTCCAGCTGGATAGCACAGAGTAAAATCGACAATGGCATCCAAATTGATAAAATCCTCTTCAATTCCCACTGCCTCAGGCTACTCTGGGAAAGCATCCAATCCTAAAAAAACATCCAATCCTAAAAAACTGGTGCTGACCATTTAGTGAACAGGCTGAAAGCACAAGTGTTGAGTTTGAATGAGTCAAAGCTAGAGTATAACATACATCGCAGCTGGCGATTAGCTCAAATTCTGAGTCAAGTACACCAATGATGACATGAAGGAATATTATGGTAGTTCCTTGGGACATCCTGTTTTTCAGTCTGAGTACTGATCTGGATCGAGTTTCCCAATAATGATGGATCCATGCATTTATTGCTGTCCTCTACATATATGTCACGTATACGTCACAAACATGCTTATAACATGGAAGCATTGAGTCATGTTTGCAGGCAGTGTTGGTTTTAGTAAATGTTCAGAACGTTGTAAAACGATCAAATTATCTAGGTAGTGCTACACAACGCTCTGGGAAACTGATCCATTCTTATCCACATGGGCGCCCGTGCTGTGCCTCATTGCAAGAAAAAGTCATTTCATAAACCCTTTCATAAACCCATCAAGATGACACTTAAAAACACCTTTCACTTCATGACAAAGGCCATAAATCCCAAGATAGGTCAATCTCTTGATATCCAGTAGCAGCCTTCTATTTTGCTAAGGATATAAAACATTCTTAGCTGTAGTGGGCTGCAACAGGCATTCTTAAAACCCTGGCTAACAACCCATTGATGGCTCACTCCAAATCGCTTAACCTTGTCTGCCTCTTCGGAGGCCTCACGGATCAGCACCCCCACTCCCTCTTCCTTTTCTTTTTCTTTTCCTTGCATCAGAAGATATGGGGAGATCAGGCATGAAGTGGTGTTGGTTAGACTGGCGTATCTCTCACTATTAGTCCCCCCACCCCCCACCCTCGCTCTCTCTTCTGTACTCCTCTATGTTTTTCTCTCCCCCCCTCTCTCTCCTCATCTTCTGACTAGTCGTGTTAAATCCTTTGGCACCCGATTCCCTGACAGCAATCTTTCTGACCTGTTTATAGCCTTGTCTTGCTCCAATGGCTGCACTGTCATTCTCTCTATGACCCTCAATCCTTAATCTCACTAATCCTCTCCCACCCCAGGATCCAACACGCAGTAATTTAATAGAACGCCATGGTGGGAATCGGGACACTCCGGCCATTGAACAAACATTGTCGTCTGTTTTTTTTTTTATTCTCCTTCTCTACAAGGACAGCCAAATCCACAAACACCATGCGGCACCCAAAAAAATGGCAGAGATAAAATATCAGCCAATGAAGCACAGTGGAACACTATCAAAGAACATTAAATGAGACTCCACTACAGCATTTATCCAACAAAATTACTTGATGCTGTTGTACACAATCAACTTTAGAGCTTTCGGTTGGAATGGTTTCCAGGCTGCCCTTTTACATGCAATTCCTAACACTGCACACACTACAGCTCATGATGGTAAAAAAAAAGTTGTCACAATGTCACTTCTTGACCAAAAAAAAACTTTTTGCTAATTTAACATAAATCAAACTTTAACAAAAATATTAACAAAATCAACAGTCAAAAGCACTTTATTCATCTAAGCCAACTGAAATCAAAGCTCAATTCTCAGTGCTGACACAGAAAGACCTTAGCATGAATTGTTTAACCACAGCCTGGAAACCTTAGTCTCTCCATCATCCGGATGGTGCATGCCCAGAGGCAGTGAGAATGTGTGTGTGTGAGTGAGTGTGTATGTGAACTGTGTAAGTGTGTGTGTAGGGGGTTGGGGGGTGGGGTTAAAATCCCATCTCTCAGTGTGTCACAGGAGGCTTTCCCTGCACACACACACACACACTTTCTCCTCTGCCTCTTTGCTCCCATCTCTCATCCTCCCATCCATGGGCGATGCAGCCGGTGCTGTAAGTCAGAGGGAACTGCCTTTTACTACATGCTAATGCATGGACCCTGGCACAGTGTGTGTGTGTGTGTGTGTGTGTGTGGGTGTGCGCCACTCAGCCAGCCACTGCCAGGCCTCTGGCCCCAGCACTGGGCTTTGTCGGTGCTTCATGACCCATATCATCACAGCTAAAAAGGGGCATGGGCGCTAAGGGCGACACATCAAAGCTCTACTCTCTGCACTGTATGATTGAGAGAGAGAGGGAGAGGGAGAACATGAGTGAAGTAGAAGGAGAGAGAGTGAGAGAGTGCCCTGAGCTCCCATGGTCCTTCGTCGAAACCAGGGGGAGGAAATGGGACTAAAAATATCGGTGCACGTCTGTGTTCTGCACGCAGCAGTGCCATATGCTTTCAGGGCAAGGCATCATGGGGATGGGTCGATACTGATCCTATCACAGGCCTCTGCAGTGCCGGCATATATACGGTGGCTCGCTCGACGTAGACAGACAGTAGTGGAGTGTGTTTCGGATGCATGTTTCTCAGATGTCACTTATGCTTCCCTGCTTAAAACACCACCACCCTCCCTTAAAACACACTCACACACACACACACACACACCTACACACACACTACTACCATCCCTTGTGGCAGCATCCATCATCACAACCAGAAAATGTGAAATTGGCCCTAGCAGGACATAATATCGCCATCATGGCAAGAATGTTCAAGAGTGCATAGGAACATTTCACTGAACTTTGTGTGTCTGTGTTTTTGTAAGTGACTATTTCAGCTCATAGATACCAGAGCATAGGGCAGTAGGTCATAGTAGGTAAAAGTGAAAGTTACTGCATAGGCTATAATAGTTGAAGAAATGTCTAGAGAATGTGTAAATCTTTACAAAATGACCACTTATTATTCTGCGGTATTTGTACTTGTTAAGATATTAAGTCAAGTCGAGTAATGCATGATCGGGTACATGTAGATCCATACAATTTCGCCTCCGCCACATCAAGTGTGCTCTCAGAGCATGACGTATACTCCCTCAGCATCCTCCACCACGTGACTCGCGCGAGCCATTTCATCACGCTCGGTTTGAGGTTAATCTAGTTGTAGCACTGGGATGCCCACAGAAGTGTATTTTCTCTGTCCTACTATCACGTGATCTCTAGTAACGCAGTTAAAAGATATGCGAATCTACAAGCAATCGGGCGTCGAACGATGCATCTTTATTGTGAGAAACTATTGCCTCTTGCAAAGCGAAGCCCTCTAGTCTCCATGCAAACGTGACTCGAGCAAATAAATCTAAAGGTGTGTACGAAGTATGTAGTTCTGCAGTCTGTCGCTGTATTTGTATGGGCTACCAACATTAACTGTGCAACCAGATGCAATTGTCAGTTTGTTTCTGAGACGGATACCGTGCACTAATCGCACACTCCAGCAACGTCTTGCGCAGCACATTCATTCGTGATAGGGCAGAGCTTTGACAGATGTGCGCACCTCTTCAGAACTACGAAAACTAATTTCATTAGCTTCGACAAAAGCTTCATGTAAAAACGGCATCTCGATAAGTGTACTAGTGTTAAGTCCTCAGTGTTCTGTGAGTGACAACGACTAAGAATTTACCCTTAACTGAAATTACGCTCGGCAATGACAGAATAACAAGGATACACATTTGTTCAGCGATTTGTACAGGACCTTACCGTATCATTGCAGTCACCATACATATATCCATGCTTAAAATACAAGCAGTGACGATACTGTGGGTCGTGGAAAGTGAAATGTTGCATTTTATGAGTAAAAACCGTTTATAATCCGTCCTATCAGTCAACCATGTCGTCCTCCGCGCCTCATCCTTCTGCTGTGCGTATGTTTCGCACTGCATACGTCGGGTTACTACTCGCTCTCCCCGGCTTACGGTCTTTCCAATGCGTCTAATATGCATTTAAAAGGGGCGTGCCAAATGAGAGAGGGAGAGCCGGGTGTAGGCTGTGATGTATGATGCACACTTCCTTATACTTTCCAAGACATTTTTAAGGTTTTAATATATCGTATTGCTTTTAAGCAGTAAAATAAAAATAATTTTATATAATGAACTGTATACACGTGTACACACAACCAAATTATGGCATTGCAATTGGCACTTCATACACGTTTAACGTTAACAAAACCCCTTATTGTAGGCTTGATTAATTACTTTCTTTGTTAATTATGAGAATGATGAAACAGGCAATTAAAATCGCAGATATTCGCGACAAAATCTCTTTGCCGTCCTATTGAGATCATCAATCGCACTACACGCTCCGAGACCCATCTTACCTAATTCAAGAGTGCTTTATGATCAGTGTTATAAGTTGAATAGACTTCTCCCTTATGTTTCAAATGAGGCTTGCAGTAATTGAGATTTCATGTCATAAGTGATCAGTAAGGTGACTGCTACTACTCGTATGGTTCTCAGAGGTGCAACAAATGAATATTTCAGGAGACAGTTGAGGTAGAGTCCCACATCATAAAGCAATGATATTGAGCCTTGGCGCATACTGGTGTCACCATTGATGTGGACATTGCTGTTGCTGTTTAAGATATTAACAATTGTTTTCGTTGATATATTTCATGTGAAACTAACGGGTCCTTTTCTGTTTTATTTCACAGCATTATATCCCAAGCAATAAATAAGTCAGTTTATTGAATGTATCTACTTGTCTGCTTCAAATGAGGATGGGATTTAAGACAATTCAGTGTAAATCACACACAGCATCCTCCACTCATGAGCCAAGTCATTCAACCTCCCCCAGACAGCACCATAGGGACCGGCCTTTGCTAATGAGACGCAGAACAATCCTGTTGTAGAAGTACCCACCTCCTCTAGAGTGGAGTAGAACAAACTTGAGCGTTCCCTCAGTGACAATCATTTCAGCAAGGCGCCAACGCTGCCACCATTCCAGTCATCATAACCATGTCTGACAGTTTGTCACCACAAAAACCAAAATGACCTAATTTCCTTTATGAAACCCAAGGTGAAATTCAAATCGCTCTGTGATATTGACTGTAATAACCAAAACCTCACTCTGAGGACTGGGAAAATGTATAACACCCTTGTCCATAGATTCTATCACCATGCTTTTATGAAGGACAAATCCTCTGTGGATCTTTGCAATATACCAAGACAGACAAATCCAGCAAATCCAGTTTCTCTGATGTTTTTAATATAGGATGTTTGGAGCAGTCCTAAATTGTTTCATTACCATTAATTGTGCTGTCACTTCTGACACAAAAAGCAGTGCTGTTGTGCGCCTGCTATGACCTTGACACAGACGAGACGTCCTGTCCAGCTCCACGCAACCCACTGCTTCCCATGAGCCGGTATTAATTCCCCAGCATCGCTGCAGTGTGCTGTGGGCTCCCGAGCCATAGGAGGATCCAGTGGAGAGATATTGATCTGATTCAGGGTAGAATGAGAAAATCTGCTGATGGGCACACACACCTGCTCACATCACGCGCCGCCCAGCCCAAGCCAAGGGCTCGCCTTTATCTGGGGCATGATGTCGATACACGATCAGGACATACAGCGCACAAGCGAAGACACAGCACCACGCAGACACACACACACACACACACACACACACACACACACATCCACATACATGCACATACGCAAATACATACACAGACACACATACAGATGCATATGCACACAGAAACACATATACACATATGCACACCAACAGTCACACCCACTTGTGTATGACATCATATGCAGCTGCATTAGGCACGTGCAGTGCACACCCACACACACTCACTGCACACACGCACACAATGAGAATGAGAAGTAAATAATTAGATGCCAATAGATGTACACGCATGCGCATGCTTTTTTCATGAACTCATTAGGAACTCTATACACAGAAGAAAGCTACTCTTCATAGTAACGAGTGTAAGGTCACCATTAACCTCCAGTAAGTGGTGACCGGGCGACGTGAGGGCTTCCCCCCGGTAGTGAAGCGCACATCTGTCTGTGCGGAATGCGGCGCATGCATTATTTAAAGGCCCAGCTTCCTGAGCTGGAGCTGCTGTGAGTAGGCGTCCGGCGTCCTCATGTCCAGAGCCAGCTACTGGCAGCGTGGGTGGCGTAATGAATCGCACTGGTCAGCAGGCCAGCAAGGGAGGGGGGTGTCTTTCTCTACGGTGCAGCCCACGGTAAAGCACATACTACAGAGTGAATATTGATCTGCTGAATGGGAGTCTTCTGTTTCCCATGTGTACGCGGCTCTCTCACTCCTTTTTATTCATCAGTCATCGTTACTGTAACGCAGCATGTTATGGGACTGTCAAATTGGTGTAGGTAACCTTGGGAAGGTTGTTGTTAATGTTTGTAAGCTGAGATGGCCTTCACTCATGTTAGCATGTTTTAAAGGAGTAGCAGACAACATTTTTTATTGTTTTTGAGTTCATTGAGATAGTTTTTGGGGAGATTGACCAGCTTTATGTATGTATCTCATTAGGGGTTGAATGAAACCTTGGCAAATTTTACAGCTTGCAAAAAGACAATGGTGCCATAAAGAAAGAAACCAAAAACATTTCCTTCCTGATCCTAAAAGAATTGCTCAAAAATTGTTCACTATCTCCAGAACTTTACTACATTAGTATAGTGAGACTAATACTATTAGTATTATTACTAATTACTAATTATTACTGTAGTATTATTACACTAATACTACATTAGTATTTGTGAATGTTAGTATTGGTGACAATTTAGGAATATTGTTGTTCCAAATTAATAGGTGACTGTTAGGGAAAGTCTGTTGTTCAAAAATCATATGCCTTTAAGAGAATCCATCAGTGCATAGTAAAAAAAAAATCACTTACTGTAAAGCGTTTTAATTTCACAGTGCTTTTGTCGATGAACAACTCATAAAGCCCTGAACCTTTTTGACCAATTTATGCACAGACTACTACTGGTGTGTCTGTGAGCTTTCCACTGTGAGATGACTGTTGCCATCCAGTCTTGCCTGGCGTGGGCATGGCTTGGGGTCAGCCCTTAGCCATCTTTGAAGAGATTACACCCCCCACCGAGGCCGCTGATTGATTTACGAGTTTCCAGGCCTCTCGTATCCGCACTTCATAGATTCTGCTTGCAGTTGTTGTACTTGTATCATGGTAATGTCCCGGTTTAATTTGTTTATTTCATTTACGCGTTGAGATGACAGACGTTTATCATGTCTAATTTGCATATAAATTTATTTTTGATTCATGCATTTTATTCATGCACAAGTATTCAGAGAGAATGCACACTGTATGCACACAGACTCTATCTCGTACACACACACACACACACAGACATCCAACAGCACAAAGGAGCAGACTGATTACTTTTGCCACATGATGCTTATCAGTTGACAAGGGAATGAAGGAATCTGGACTCAACATGGAATTGGTGGATTTCAGTCTCTAAAAGGCCCAACAGATTTGCGAGAGGATTGTATAAATCCCATGTAGATAGAAACATTCAATTTGGTGAGATACAAAGAGGGTTTGTTTCATTCTCTTGATCCAGTCCTTTTGTTGGTCCCTTGACCTTTTATACTCTTAAATGCTAGATGCCTGAAAAGCCACATCCGAACACTTGTTGTCGGCGCTGTGTTATTGTTGTCAATGGAAGGTCACCATGCTGTACTTTTTGTGTCATAGTTCTAGAAAAAAAAACTCGGAAGGCGTTGGAAAAGCCATGCTTCCATGCGTCATTTATATTTCACGACCTCTTCTGAGTTTTTGGGAGAGGATGGAGAGAGAGTAGTCGTGACAGCCTAACAAGGGAAAAAAAAGCGTTCTGAAGCACCCTTGGGCCCTGTAAAGCAGTCGCTCCTAAAAGCGAAACCTCTTCATTCGCAGTCAGCTTCTCACAGCCTCTCGTGTGTGTTTTTTTTTGTATTCTCCTTTAGAGTGGCAAAGGTGCTTTACAAACCGTATAGAGGTGGGGAGCAGAGAGTGTGTCACCCTGACAGCACTTTGCCTTTGTGACTCACTGCCTGTTATATAAGGGATCTGAAAGCAGCAGCAAATGGGCCGGCTCAGACCCAAGATCAGAGGGGGGAGGGAGCTAAATAAGCCCAGAGAGATGCCGCTCCAGTGAGCAACATTTTTCAAAAATATAGAACAAGTTTTTAATGAATGGCCAGCACAAAATGTTTGTGGAGTAGGAGTTAATAAGGCAGAAGAGTTTGTTGGGATTTTTACACTTAAATAAACACATCATCAAGATGCAAATGGAGGTTCTAAAAAGGCACCAGCACCACTGTCCCTTTCTCATCCATGGCAAATCAAGAACCAATAGCCTGCCAACTCATGCCCAACTCATGCTCATTCTCATGCTCACCTGCAGAACTAGTGATTTCTCAGTCACCCGTGATTGGTCAGGCAGAATTTTCATTCTCTAAGCTCACCCCACAGGCTGATTGCAAGAGCTCACCTGGCACCAGTGCAAGTCTTGGGGGCTATCACTAGCAAAAACACTCACTCGGCCAAAAACTCACACTGGCCCCACCATTCACATACAATAATGCCACTGTCCGACAATAGACAAATAGACATATCCCGTGAGTCAGTGGCAGAGCTCCTGGACCCTAGCGCTGTATGCTCCCCAGAGGCTGTGTGGAAACAGGGCCAGTTTCGGAGCGGATTATGGCAAAAACCCGGAAGCGAAGGGGACTCTGGGACTGGGGCAGAGCGGCATGTTTTAGCCCCCTTAAAGCGAAACTGCCAGACGCACAGCTAAAGCGCAGATGTTGGATGAGCCTCTGTGCTCTCCAAACCATTTGCACTTGAGCAAATTACTCGCAGCCTTTTAATGCTCAAGTGAAAATGGCTGGAGATCTGTAGCTGACTCTTAACAGCTAGTCAGCACTATAAAGCGCCGTGTATGATTAGACACCATAAATAATTTATTGTTTCCAATAACTGGCTATATTCACCATTCTTTTCTGTCTGGTAATGGAAAATCGCATACTATTGTCACTGTCAAGAAATCACTCTGGAAAATCTCTCTAGTCTAGCTTCATCCTTCTGTCCCCCTGTGTTTAGATCATCTATTGCGACCCCGTCACTGTAAGCCTTTTACAGTCCCTCACTGCCTTTCCTAGAAGGCGTTCTGAGCACAAACATCCTCTGCCTCTCTAGGCAGCCGACCAGTGTATGTTTTGGTAGCACTTTACTTGAGGGTGTCGACATAAGAGTGTCACACAAGCCTGTCACCAAGATGACATTCAATTTCATTAATAAATGTATGTATATGTGAATGTATGAAGTTACAGTATGTGGATGGTACACAAGTTAATGGAAGAAAAGAAATGATCATAGTTCCCACTATTCATTTGCCTACCTCTGGTGCATTAGCTGATCCATTTACTGTTGCATCTGCTTCTCTCTGTTGCATTTACTGATGCATTTGCCCCCCTCTGTTGCATTTATTAATGCATTTACTTTTAGATTTGCTTCCTTCTATTACACTTGCTGAGGCTTTAGCTCCCTGCTGTCATTTGTCTTTACCTTTCCATGTCTTTGTTATTTAGCTGAGGCAATGTGTACTGTATCACTGCACGTATTGTATCACCTGCTATGATGCAGTTGAACCACTATAAGTGGCACCTGTAGCTCCGCAGTGGAATATGGATCTAGCAACCAGAGGGTCGTTTTACAGGAAGCACGTGCACTCCATGTGTACTATATGGTCATTAGCTTTGTCTAATGCCTGCTAAATAGCTGCATTTAAAATGTAAATGTGTGATATGCCATTGCTCTTGTCCTCCGATGAAATAGTGCTGCATTGCAGGCTTTCTGCAGCAGCTGGCAATTACCGAAATGGGCGAGGAAGTTTTTGTCATCGGCTCCTCTGACATCCACATGAAGAGCCCTGGCACGCAAAGAGACAGAGAGAGCCGGAGAGGAGATCGCAATAAGAGATCCCTGATAAGCTCTCACGTTCCCCAGACAGAGGGAAGGGGGAGAGACCACAAAAAAAAACCCTAAAGAGAAACAAAGCAAACTGCGATGCCGGAACAAGCGTAAGAGAGCAAATATTTGATGCTTAGTGCGCTGAGAGTACACTGAGGAAGCCGGTCGGACTGGTCACAGTCACATTGGCCCTGGGGTGTGACAAGCTAAGCTGCACAGTCCCCTGGGGGGGGGGGGACAGAGACCAACGGGCATCAGTCCAGGGCTGTGGACGGGAGGCAGCCAAGTGCAGGCAGTAAGTGCGAATGTCCGGCCCCTGCCAAGAGCAAAGGAATTGAGTTCTTTTAGCCCTGCTTAACACACATGGCCAAGTTCAACCAAAATAAGGACAATCCCCTCTTAAAATCGCTGGCCTATTGAAATTCAGGATTCCCTTCCTCCCTCTCTCCCCACACACCACCCCTCCCTCTCTCATTCTCTCTCTGTGCATGACTGTATGAGTGTGTGTCTCTCTCTGTGTGTGTGTGTGTGTGTGAAAGAGAAAAAGAGCCTGCTTTTTCCTGAGAGTTTATATAATACTTAAAATATTTATATGACCATCATTACTTCACCCTTTTGCCTCTTGGAGAATTCGATTTAGCTGTGGAAGTTTTCCCTTTAAATGAGATCATCATTCTCACGGTTTGTTCTGGCTTTCTCCGCATCACCTCTCGTCTCCCCAGCAGTTTCATTCCGACGGATTTCACGCTGCCTGTTCTCCATGCAGTGAGAGCGAAAAAACCTCAAGACCTCGGCCCCACACAGTGAGAAAGTCAGGGCCACTGAGGAAGGTTGAGTTCATGGTCAATGCCTTGAGTCTCAGCACTTGTCAAGAGTGAACCCACCACCACCATCCCCTTGTGCGCAAGGCTATTTCCATAATGGTCATGCGACGATGCCGCGCGAATCGTTATACCACAGCCAGTTAGAACGAAGCTCTGCAGGGCAAGGTCATGCCAAGGTCGTTCCAGTGCTGTTTGCAGGCTGATAAGGGACCCGGCGATAATTCTTATCAACGCCCCGCGCCACTTCCCCTGCCGCAGACTCCACGCATGCTACGGGCCAGGGACAGACTGAAGGACAAGCCATCCTATAGTGTGTGGGAACAGACTCCAATGTTTCGGCTCAAATTCCTGTCCCACTCTTTTTTTTTCCCCTGTCAGACTGTCAGCATCCTTAAGAGTCTGACACATCAGCACAAAATGCCCATATGCATCATGGGAATAAACCACTTCAGGCTAACACTTCCTTTTCCCCTGAGCAGTGGAATGGAATGGCCTCCTCCTCCTTCTTCTGTCATTTTCCTCACTCTCTTTTTGCTCTCTCTCTCTCTTTTTTTCTCTCTCTCTCTTTCTCTCTCTCATTAATGGTCAGTTTCTCAGGGAATTTAATTCATTCACTTATCGCTCCACCTGAATTTCATTTGCAGTCCCTTTGCTTTCCTCCTCCACCAGGGCTGCTAGGACACCATGGCGAGCGTGTGAAAAGGAGGGGGAGGAGAGCGGAGGAGGAGGGGAGGTTGTGGTGGTGGAGCAGGGAAGTGGGGGTAAGAGGAGAGGAGAATGGAGAAAGACGAGGAAGAGGAGGACTACGTGTGAGTGTGTGTGTGTGTGGGGCCGCTGGGAGCCCAGTGGATTTAAATAGACAGGCGCAGGGAGGGAATGACCGGAGAGCTCTTAGTGCGGACTGATGCACAGGGTTTCCCTCCTCCCTGCTTGGGGCCATTACACCCCCTGCCAGAAACGGCTCACTCGGCTCATCACGGGCGGACACAGCAGTTACGCTCCCATCTCCCCCATCAACCTCAGCTAATGGGAATCTGATGTCCAGCCCTCCGCATCCTCCCAACATCCGTTCTCCCAACCCACGGCTAGTCAGAGGCTAGTCAGCGGCTAGTCAGCTTGTCAAAAGCCCAAACACCAGCCCTTGCACACAACGGCTGGCCCGACGCACGCATTCCCATGCATTCTTCCACGGCTAGAATATATACTGACATACATACATACGCACGTCAGTTTCCCATTAATCAGGTGTTTGTTCACACAGCCCTTGGAACTGGAAAGCAGCTGCGTGTGCTGCGAAGACATGACGTACGCCGCGCTGGAGAGCCGTGTCAGGCTGAGGGGAGTGGAAGGAGCTGGTGGTTTGGAGGGCACAGAACAGCAGATCTGAATGCCCACCATAAATCAGCTCCTCAGCCAGGGGGTGGGGGAGGTCATGGGTGTTAATGGCTCCACCTGGATGACAGTGCAGTTTTTGACGCTTGTCTCCAGGGGAGCTTCCCTGTGTGTGTTTACCCCGTTAAGCCCCCAGGTCTCCTGCAACATATAGTGTGTGTTTAATGGCAGGCACGTGTACTGGGGCTTTCTTCTCTTTTTTTTTTTTAGCTGCCCCTGTTGGCCAGGGCTCACTTGAAAAACAGCCAGCTGTCTTAATGTGACTTCCACGGTTTGCAGAGGAGAAATATATAGAAGTAAAATAAACATATCTTGGTGAGGAATTGCAGTGATGTATGGTGCATTGTAAAAATGTGATGACTTGCTTCTCAGAGGGCAACATAAATGTGCCACGTTGTCGACATATCTCATCATGCACAAAGAGATGTGTCTACGTGGGGAGTTCACACTCATAGATTTTTTTTGGTCAGGTAACAGGTGGACATTGAGTATATCACCGTGATTACAAAACATGGCCATCATGATCCTGATCTTTTCTTTTCTCTTCCCCCCCTTTTGCTCTCTTGTTTGTCTCTTGTTTGTTCCTCTTGCTGGCCTAATGATCTCATTACTAGATTAGCAATCATCAGCATAATAAACCCTGTCTGTCTTCATCTTAATCACCATCAGCTCTTCGCTCTCCAACTAAGCAACATCAGCAGCTTGGATTCTACCTTTCTCTCTCTTTTCACTTCTCTCTCTTCTTTCATTTCTTCATTACATTCCTCACACTCTCCCTCCTCCTCCTCTTCTCCTTTGTCTCGTCATCGCGGTGACTCAGGCCTGATCGCGGCGTTCTCCCTCCGAGCTGAGATTGCTAGTCTTCCTCCTCCTCCTCCTCCTCCTCCTCCTCCACAAGGTGTTGCTCATTAGTAGACTGTGCTCTGGAAGGCATCTCTCTCTCTCTCTCTCTCTCTCTCTCTCTGTCTCTCTCTCTCTCTCTCTGTCTCTGGAGGGAGGTAGCTAGCAGTGAGTCTGGCTGGCAATGCTTGGATGATTCTCCCGTGCTACTCTGTTTAGGATGCGTCATGTGTGTGAACGAATTGGCAAATGAGAGTGTGTGTACTAACAAGGGGAGAGATGGAGAGAGGCAGGATCTGTGTGTGTGGTCTGTGTCTGAGGGGAGAGAGGGAGTGAAAGACAGATAGAGAGAGGGAGAATCTGTGTGAAGTGTGCATCTAAAGGGGTAGAGGGAGTGTGTGTGTGTGTACAGAAAGAGACAGTTTGAAAGAGCATGAAGAGAGAATGACTGCCTTCCTCTGTCGTGCTGAGATAGTTGGTGTCTGGCAGTGATTAGGAGGATAGAAGGGGGAGAGGATGGAGGGGTGGATGGATGGGGGGATGAGAGGGAAACTGACAGGATGGAAGAGGGTGTTGATCAGAGCATCTTTGTTTTCAAGTCCTCGTCCATGTGAGGTTGTCGGGCTTCAGTGACTTTCTCTGGGCACTGAGTTTTTCAGGCAGGCTGTTATGTGTCACGACTGACTTTGGATTTCTCTCTCACTGACAGCAGCTGAGGTTAAGCTACAGCCCAGAGCAGCAGAGGACAGAGGCAGTGATGGGCTAGGCTAGGTTAGAGGCTTGGCTCAGCCCCTCATGCCTCTCTCAGGTTCTGCATTGCTGTGGATGCTGCATTATCACACAAATCTCAGTGACACACACACACACACACACACACACACACACTTCTTCGGTTTTGGTGCCTGCTGGGGTTTTTTTTCCACATAGTAATAAAACTATTACAGCACCTGCCAGGATGATCAAAGACACAGGCTCCCGATTTCAGTTTTTAAGCTGACAAGTGGGGAGCTATGCAGCGACGAGACGTCTTCCAGTTAGGACGTCCGCTCAAATACTGGATATTTTCTTTCAGCTAGCCTGTCAAAAACAGTCAGAGCTGGATGAGACTGGTGCCTATATAGTGCTCAGGGAATAGCAGAGAGAGAGACTGAGATGGTTAACCTCTCACAGAACACAGTATTTTTAACCCCAACCTGATTTAGTACGTGTTGTCATGGCGCCAGGATGAGTCATCACTTGTGTTCCATCAGTCAGATTGTGGCTCGTTGGGACAAGGTGGCCGGCCAGCTCTGAACGCGCCAGCGCTGACCAGGAAGTGACACAACCATCTGTTGTCAGGCCAGCTTCTCGCAGGGCCCTGTCTGACATTCTCTCTCTCTCTCTCTGCTGTGGATGCTGCATTATCACAGGGATCTCAGTGATGGAATAGAGTGCAATCAAACACACACACACACACACACACACACACAAATATGCTGTGTACTAAGACTATACACTCAGGACTTCACCGAGACACCCATGCATTCATGTAGGCTTTTCTCTTATGTGGACGTCACAGTGTGAGGCAGTCAAAAACAGTAGCCAATAAAGACAGGATGGGTAGCCTGGACAGCCAACACTGACACAGACACACACACACACACACACAAAGAAGGACTTAAGAGAGTGTAAATGGTACCCCTCCCATGGAAGAGATGCCATCTGGTAGCGGCTCGTGGTATAACTCTAATGAAGCAAAACTTCCCAGACCCTCTGTGGCATCAGGAAGAGCAGCCGCGCACACACACACACTCTGTCCGTATGGCGCGTGGTCTAAAAGCACAGCACCGAACAGGCTGCAAGCGCCCTCCCTTGAGACGTCAACGCTGTTTTTCTATCTTCGAGATTACCTGCACGCTGGAACTCTTCTGCAAAACTCCCAGCTCACTCAGGGATTCAAAGTGGGGTTTTCTTTTGCTTGGCAGACTGACTGCACAGAGGCTCATATGGTGTCTGTCTTGTTATGTAGTAGCTCAAAGTTGGTGATGAGAGGAAGCTGTGTCCGGATCCTTCTGGGAACGCGATGAGCTCATTTGGTGGCATTCTCTAGAGAGGGTGATGTGGCATTTTTTTGACCTCCAGTGGTTTCATCTCCTGTGGCTGCTCCCAGTGGTGACTCACTGAAGTCATTGACAGTTGGGTGCTAATATGTTAGCTTAAATTGGGATCATTTCAGCTGGAGACAACTGTCAAATGCTAAATTTAAAGACTTTTTCAAATAAACAGCATAATGTTAGTAAGAAAAGTATTTTAAGCTTATGAAAAGTGGACTGTACTTCAGCACGGTCTGTTTACATAAAGGCCTAACCTCTTTCTGAGTCACAACTCTCGGCTTGTATCATGGTGAAGGTTACACTTGAGAAGAGGCAAGCAAATTAGGATAATTACAAAGCCAGGACAGAACCATATTTTATTCCACTCTCCGTGCCTGGAACCTCAAGGACATCTCTCCATGGTGAATTTAATTACTGCCAGGTCTTATGGCCACCGTGTGGATTCAGGCCACTTCATGTGGGGAGGTGTGCAGAACAGTGTGTGTGTGTGTGTCTTTGCTCTGGGTGCTAGGAGTCAGCACTGGTGATTCTGTTGCATCACACACAGAGATGGCCAGGAGACTCTTAAGCTGTTGCTGCCGCTGATGCTGTCGCTCCCACAGGGGAGGTATTGCGTAACACACACACACACACCCATCCACAGCTCATACCAGGCGCTGCTCGGTAAGCATATTAAAATAATAGAAGAGAAACATTGGCAGGTTCATTCATTCACAAATCCTCTCCCCTGGTAATGCCTCGTGGCTTGGAGCAGGGCCCAGGGCCAGGCCTGGCTCTGAGTCTGAGATTAGGTCTGAGATTAGGTCATTTCTTTGCTTTGATGAGGGATTACAGGCTCTGATCAGGTCCTCCATCAAACACTGAAGTTCATACAAGGTCAGAGAAAGAGCTGATTCTCAGGGTTGGACATAAAGCCAGCTCCTCCTGCACATACAGTATGGCTCCCTTTCATTAAACCACCTGCAGCTGAATCCTGAATCACGAGAAAATAAGCACATTCAGAGGACATCAAGGAAGAAGAGTTAACATGTACACAGCATTCTAAGTAAACTGTTCTCCTGTCTCATAGCAAAGGGTGTGCACTGTTAAACAGTGAAGTGTATATACGGTCTGTGTGTGTGCCTATCTCATTGCAGCTGCTGTGTACGGTCACAGTGAAATGCAGCACCTTGTATCGGCAGTGCTTATCCATTGCATAACAGTCTAGTGGGAATAGTATTTCAAAGAAGTCAGAAGCATTACAAGAGACCGGGCATTCCTTCGCTACCTCAGCAAGCACACCTCTCATCAGCACTCGATTGGCTCCCTTGGCTGCCTATCAGGATGCAATCTGTTTCCCAGGCAACGGACATGGGCAGCCAATGGTATGGCGCGGCAAGAAAATTGCAGAACCTCTGGCCCTTGCAGAGTAATAAATTCCATTTGGCACAGCACAGCGCCGATCAGTTAGGATTTTATAGGTTTGCAAGATAATGCACGCAACTCTTCTTAGTGAGCTTCTGTGGACACTGCGCAGTCAACCGTAGTCACCCCTAAATATCATTAAAACAGCTTTTTACATCCCATTGGGTACATTTGTCCTCCCTTAAATACTTGCTGCCTTCGCTTCAGGGTGACCTTGACATAATATAAATGGTATTTCTGAGAAATTGTTCTGTTTACACATACAGCAACATGGATCATAAAATATATTTTACACTACTGTATACAAGGGGCAAAAATACATATTTATCAAAACTGACACGAGTTCTGGGTCAATATATCTTGTGAACATACGAGTAAGTCAAACTGTAACGTGATGACTGCTATGTAACAGTACTGAAGATGGGAGAAGTTAAAAATATACTATATATTCTCTGCACGAGCCTTATAACCTACAAACCTGATTAAATTAAGGTCAAGCTGATGAGGGGAAGACATAGGTAGAGTCCTGGAGAAAAAAAGAAAAATCCTCACCAGGTTTCCTGATGGATAAAACAGGTGGTCCTAGTGTGTGTGTGTGTGTGTGTGTGAGAGTGTGCGTGTGAGTATGTGTGTGTGCCCGCACGCACACAGACTAATTATCTGAGGATATCTCCTCCATTAAATATTGATGACCATTACAAAGATCTCAGCAGAGGCTTAACATTAAGGAGCACTTCAAGAACTGCCGGATAGCACCTGTGAGCAACATGCTTTCCGGGGCCACTTTGATTTAGATAATGGCGCGTTCAAAATTACGGCGGAAAATCTTCACGGTCATAATGACTTTGCCGCTGACTGTCACATTGCTGGTTGATGTCTGGTGGAGGGTGGGGGAGGAGGGGTGTTTGTGCTCTGCATTCTGGGCAACGGGTGAGTGGAATGATGCAAAGGCAGTCAATCCACATCTTATACACATCAAGCAGTGTATTTTTTTTGCCAGGATAAAATGATGCATGTTCGTGCTACTGCTTGGATTCTACTGTAATGCTTCAGTAGTTTCCCCTTGTGGCTCTGAGGCAATCGATTGAAGCTAAATGAGGCGTCACAGTTGAGTAAAAAAAAAAAAAAAGAAAAATCTTGCTTGAGTCCAACGCCCTCCTGTGGCTAAAGAGGGTAATGCCTTGGGTCACATCGCTTGATTTTCAACCTTTGGTGAGGAGTTGAATAGATGGGGTGGATCCCAATGTACTCCCTAACCCCTGGCACTCAAAGGAGAAATCTGGTGGGAATCAACCCATAGCCCTGTTGTTCCGGGTCACAGATGCTGTTTTTTTGACTGGCCAGCCTGGATTCAGTTCCCGCACCAGTTACATGGATGTTTTTGCCAGGAACGGCCCACGTTCATGCTCATGATGCGTTGTCATGGAATACATTGCTTCAGCACCCAATAATTTACAGCAGAGAAAATATGAATGACATCAACTATCTGCACAACATTTGCCTTTGTAATGCAGCTTAAATACAGATTTCATTTCACTCAATTTCTCAGCTATTTTACATTCACGTTGTCTTTACATTGATTTATTTTTTCTCAGGTCTCAGGTCATTACATTTTCTCATTTTGTTTCCTATAAGCAGCACTCAGACCCCAGACAACAGGGCTTAATTCCCACCACATTCCTTCTTTAACTGGAAAGGACCCACTAGTCATAAAGTATAATCAAGTCATAAAGTATAGTCAAAGCAACCCCTACAGTATGAAAAATCCTGCCTTGAACTGCAGTATCAGAAATACAGTATACTACTGTGTCAGTATCAGTGCAGTAAATGCAATATTTTTAAGTAAAAAATACACTGTAAAAATACAATGCAGTATTTACTGAACATATTCTGTTACTGCATAAAAATACTGCAGTTTTTCTTGAATAAAATAAAGTTGTTTTTTTTTCCATGAGGGAAGTTTTACTCGTATGCATGAGCATAAGGGCCAAGGAACGTCTCCTTAATTTGATATTCGTTCTAGGAAGAGACCTTGGGCTGATCTATGGCACAAGGGCCTAACCCAACTCTCTAAGCTCATGCAAAGGTTTGGAATTTGCACTCCCTCAGATAGATCATGGTGTTACTATAGAACAGTGGTTCTTAACCTGGGTTCGATCAAACCCTTGGGGTTCGCCGAGTTAGACTCAGGGGTTCGGCAGAGCCTCTGCCGTGGAGGTTCAGACGCACCCAAACTATTGTGTTAATTCGTGATGACACGACCCGAGGGCTTCGGTGAATGCGCATATGAAACTGGTGAGGTTCGGTACCTCACAATAATCCCAAGATTTAGTCCTACATCATTAAGAGCAGTCAAGCCATCAATCAAAGTAGTAAATAAGTTTGACTCTGTGAATGGCATACTATGCAGTGAAGTTTGGGGGAGGCCAGGAAGGGAGAGATTGCATTTATTCAAACAGTTTGAACACACCGTCACAAACCCACGTTGGGGAGATGGAGGTATACCAAAGGATGCCAAAATAAAACAGTTCTTTGCAATCATTATTATTCAATACAACCTGTCACATTGGTCTGAGCAATGTAGAACAGAGTACACATTCTTAAACTGACGTCGTATTTGGAATTAAATTAAGCACAAAGAAAGAACTGAAAACATTGCACAGATGTGTTTTTAAAAATTCACATTCACACTCAGTCACTTTTTTTTCTGTCTCTCTCTCACACACATTCACACACTCACTCCACACACACACACAAGCAGGTTTTATACATCATTAAACATGGTTTCAATCAGCTGATAGCGGTTCTCACTCTGACCTCTTCCCACAGTGATGGCTTTGCAGCTGAGCATGTCCCAGCTGTCGCACCCCCAACCCCCCCAACCCCCGGTCACGCTGTGGTCTAGGGGACAAAGCAGCACGAAAGTCAGTACCGTGTTCAGCATGGAGTTCTTTAGGCTTGACATTGGTGTTGAATGGTCAGTTCTGACACTGACCTTTAGAGGGCAGCGCTGCACATGACTAAACCCCATAGGATACATGTGGCTGTGAAGGTACTGCCCAAACTTGTCTTGGCGCGTTACTGAGAAAAGTTGGGAAATGCCATCTGATCCCCATTCCCGTGCCCTCCTAAAACTGGGCTAGCGTGGGTGGAAGCTGCCATGGCAACCGCAGGGGTGGGGGAGGCGTGGAGGACTTCAGTCAACAGACAAGCAAACACAGGGATGAAAACAACAATGACAAAACAAACAAACAAAAACAGGACCACACTAACAGAATGATAAAAACCTCCATTACAAACACCAACAAACCGGCAAATTCGTAAGAGAGGAAAAGGGGAGGGGCCGATCTTCCAGTAGGACTCTGATATTTGGATTTCTGTTTTTTTTTCTTTGTCCTTCACTCACAGTGAACATGCAGAAACCATCAGCTGAATTGTGGCTTCGGTCTACAAGGTCCTGATAAAAATGCACAACAGTCTTAAAGGACACACACACTCACACACACACACACACACACCCTATATTCCCAATCGTTCAACACAAAAAGTCCACTGACACCACTAGAGTCCCAGCAGTCCTATGCGGATAGCTGAGCAAGAGAAAGAGTCCTTGTTGCACAGAGAAGCTGCCGAAAGCCCCTTTCCCTCTTCCACCCTCAAATGAACCAGGCTTATTCTTGTCCATGACCTTCGAGGTTCGAGACTCTCTTGGCTTGGGTGGCACAGGGTCACGCTGGGCTGACCCCTCGCTCCACTCCAGCAAGCGCTAATGAGGGACCTGCTCCAACAGCACAATCCCAGCAAAGCTTCCCATGCTAGTCACAGAAAAGGAGAAGAACGGAAAGACACTCACAGGCTATGGTCTCCTCTGCTTCTCTCACACACAAACACACACACACACTCGACAAAAATGGCAGGTGGTGTGTGCCAGAGGACACTGGGTGGCCATTTCCTACACAGCCCTTAAAAATAGCCACCAGCATAAGGAAAGTGGTGAAAAGAGGAGTGGAGAAGAGAGAGAGAGGGACAGAGAGAGATGAAGAGCACACACGAGAGCAAGAGAGAAAGGAAGCGAGAGAGAGAGAGGGAGAGTTAGCCACAAGAGGAATCAAAAAGACACAGGTCACCTGGGGAGAGCTCTGTGTTCAGACAGGCGGTGCAAAGGTGTTCACAAATATCTGTGCATATCATTTGCATTCATGAATACATTACTGTGTAAACTCGTACAATGTCCCAAAATATTTCTCCACACGTCAAATAGACAAAAAATAAATAAATATGAAATGGTATAAATGTGTGTATTCAAAATAGGATATGGATTTTAACATATTCTAGTATTTCATTTACATCTTCATAAATATAATATTCTTTTCTTGTTTTGGTTTTCTTTCCTTCCATGGATGGGACAACTAATTCTATAAAGTTCTAGAAGCGTCTACAATCACACGTTCAGTTGGTCAGTACTGACCCCAATAGTGAGTCTGTGTAGCGGAATGGGAACCACTGACCAGCGTGAGTCTGTCAGTAAAGAGGCCTGTATTTAACAATCCTACTGAAACCCTGCGGAGAGCTGCGAAGGTAAACTGGGTGAACTGGGTCAGTGGAATTAGCATGTCTAACAAATGCCAACTCTCAGCTTATTTCCCCCCCGAGGAAGATGGGAAAATAATATGGGCACAAATGATGCTAGCAGTTAACGTCACGCTAGCCTGCATTCTAATTACTGTCCAAACACCTGCTTCCACGGGATAAACATAAAAGCGTAGCTTGCCATGGGGCAGACCAGTTTCTTTGCACTACACAGTTTGACGCTTAGAGGGGTGGAGGGTGGTTGGGGGGGGGGGGGGGTTAAAACATTTTTAAAAGTGTAAATGAGCCAACATCATGACATTTACTGTATGCATTTAGCTTAACTTGGCTGCTGTTTTACTGTGAGCTACAAACAGCACTCTGTAGCATAGTAGAGAACTGCTTTTGAAAGGCTTCGGTCCTGTTGATGTAAGATTTAGGCTTCAGTTAAGGCATTTGATCAATGGAAGGAAAGCGAGAGAAGGCTCTGGAAAAAACAAATCTACACCGTCAAACAGGTTGCCACTGGAGAGGCCTGTTTTCATGTCCGTCATGCATATCAATTGACTTGTTTGATTAAAACCTATGCAAGGAAGACTGTTTAATGTAAGCTCGACAAAAAAACACGGTAAAGATTAGAGTCTACAGTACCTGCGAGTGGTAACTGTCCTGTGAGTGCACAAATTGTTCTTTTACACCGAAATGTTGAAGTTGATTTGCTTTAACTAAATGCAAAACTGAGAGGATTGAATCAGAGAAGATCTACCTGCCGTTTTCATTCAAATGTATATCTGTGAATCTTCCAAAAGGATAAGCGGCTAACAGATAACTGATGCTTACGTATAACTAGGCCCGGGACCAATGTCTGGGAGGCTATGGTGTGTGTTGGATGGAACAAAAACATGAAGTGGAAAAAAGGAGATTTCAAAGAATCAAAAATGTAGGCACCATAAAATAAGGGAGGGTGAGATGAAATCAGATTAGATGTAAAGTCCAGAAGATGGGTCATGGAGACACCCCCTGATGTGAACGAAAACAAACCAAAAAAATTGAAACAAAACTAAAAACCCTGATTGGACACTTGAGAGTTCTAGAGCTCCTCGTAGTCTCCGCCCCCACTTCTGCTGGGCCCGTCTCCTCCGGCCAGGAACGCCTCGAGGTCGTCCACGTTGGACGCCTTCTTGGTCTTGGACTTGCTCTTCTTCTTCTTCTCCTTGTCCTTGTCCTTCTCGTCTCCCGTTCCGGAGTCTTCTCTTTCTTTCTTCTTGTGTTTGTGGCGCTTCTTGCTGCTTTTGTCTTCATCCTAGTGCCGGGTGGGGTGGGGTGGGGTGAGAGAAAAAGGTGCTTTGAAGCTAAGTTTTCAGATGAGCGCGTCACTTGAAACAGTGCCAGAGCTGCCGAAGCAACGTTTGACTGCAGCATAAATATATAGAGAGGAGGGGAGTGATCTAACAGGGAGAGTGCCACAACATTATGTGCCTGGGTGCAGAGAAAAGTCTACAGTCATACACACACACATATATATGAACACAGACACGCACACAGGTAGGCAAACACACGCACACACTGAAACACACAGTCTGGCCCACACACACTGACAAACACCCAGGCCCACACACAGGCATAGGCGCGTGCGCACACACACTCTTTGGATGAGTAAACCAAGATGTGTTTGGGCTTGTGTGTTTTCCCCCTACTCTGCCTTGCGCCTACCTCTTTGCTTTTCTTTTTCTTCTTCTTCTTCTCCTTCCCCGAGTGTCTGCTTTCGTTATCTGCAGGGGAAAGAAAAAAAAGACACACAGAAAAGCTGTTGTGAGCTCGCTGCCACCCTCCATTTGTTTTTAACGTCGCCCGCATAGCCTGGCTCACTCATCTAGTCCCCGCCCACGCAACACCGACTCTCCGACGGCTGAGTCACCGAATGAGGGATTGATCAGTTGACTGACTGACTGACAGAGCGAGTCACTGAATGAGTGATTGATCGATTGATTGATTGACTGACTGAGTGGGTGAAAACAACAGAGAACAGAACAGAACAAAACGGGAGAAAACAGAAGTTAACAGAAGAGAAGAGAACAGAAGTGAAGAGAACTAAACGGAACAGAAGAGAACAGAACAGAAAGGGAAGAGAACCGACCATCCAGGTCCTCGCTGCTGTCTTTGCTCTTGGCTGGCGTCTCATGGAAGCCCAGGCCGAACAGGTCAACGTCGCTGTTGTGGCTCTTGACGGCCAGCGAGATGGAGGCTTTAGAAGGCTCAGGGAGCCCCAGGCCAAAGCGGTCATCTGACCTGTCTGAGAGGTCGTCCCGCACTGGGAAAGACTCCTGCAGCACATGGAGAGAGAGAGAGGGAGTGTGTGTGTGTGTGTGTGTGAGTGTGTTTGTGTGTGTGCGAAAAAGGGAAAGATGGAGTGTGTGTGTGTGTGTGTGTGTGTGTGTGTGTGTGTGTGTGTGCGAAAAAGGGAAAGATGGAGTGCGTGTGTGTGTGTGTGTGTGTGTGTGTGTGTGCGAAAAAGGGAAAGATGGAGTGCGTGCGTGTGTGTGTGTGAAAGTGAATGTAAGATGGAGAGAGAGGGAGGGAGTGTGTGTGCGTGTGCACGAGAGAGAGAAGGAGAGAAAGAGTAGTTGGTCATCAGTTACAGGCCGTCATTAAGACTGATGAAGAGCATCTGTATTCCCCCCCCCCCCCAAGGGCAACGTGAGTCTGAGTGTTTGTGTGTTCAATGTTCACTGCATTGCATTGTGAGAGACTATCCAATTCTGACGTAAGCATGGAAAGGCCTTAATATCCTAGAAACACTGGGAATGTGGATCCCACTAATTCTACACACTTATCATCACTTCAATTAGTACGCTAGCTTAGTTGGTGTTCCTTTTCCCCATATATACCTTTTTAACCTTGCCAATGTCCAGGTCCTCACTCTCAAAGTCGGGGTCGTCCATGACGAACGAAAGCATCTGCTGGGCTACGGGCCCTCCGTGGTCCGAGTCGGAGGAATCCGCCTCCTTAGCGCCCCCTATCTTCTTGGCATGTTGCGCAGGGGAAGCGGCCTTGGTCTTTAACGTAGCTGGCCTCTCGGCCACTTTGGTCTTCACCGTTTGGGGTTTCAGCACAGAGTTTGTGGCAAACCT
Organism: Limnothrissa miodon; assembly: GCA_017657215.1. Taxonomy (NCBI): domain Eukaryota; kingdom Metazoa; phylum Chordata; class Actinopteri; order Clupeiformes; family Clupeidae; genus Limnothrissa; species Limnothrissa miodon. The sequence continues at coordinate 273,453 of JAGFZM010000208.1, forward strand.
AGAGCAGACAGGCCCATAGACATTAATACTCTCAGGGAGACCAAACAAAAGCTTAAATCGAGTGTTTACGGGGGTTGATAATGAATTAAAAAAAAAAAATAAACAACCAGAGAGAACAAACCTCAGTACTGTATGTATGTGTGTGTGTGTTTTTTAAAATACAACAGAAATGGTCCTGGGCTGAGCTATCAGGTCCATGTCAAATCTATACTTCTATAAATCTATAATTCTATGTAACATGGAAAACAACGGAAATTATTACATGAAATGAAATGTTTGAACCAAAACATTTCACATAATCAATCACAGCATTCAAATACAAATGGCATGGATGTTACTGATGTGCCAAAAAGCCAATCTTCCTTGGAACGGTTTCTATAAGAGCTGTGTGTAGGAATGGCGTGGAAACCCCTCTAATGGCCTGGTCAGACTACACAATTTTTTTGTCTTTCGCGATTGTCGTTAACGATTTACCATGACACACTATACGACTTCAGAACCATAGAAACCGCTCTGTGTCTTGGTCGACAGACTGGCCACATTACAAGACTTCATCGAATGTACTGTATTGCTCCTGTCGCATGTCGTCATAGCACCGGTGTCAACAAATTGCCGGCCACAGAAGTAAACACAGGAGCTGGTGTAACCCTCACAAAGAAAACGTCATTCGACTCCCGTCAAAATTCTGACAAGTTAGTCTTTTTGTCGGGGTGTCGCAGACGACAAATCGCAGCTCGTCAAGTATGTCACATTACTCGACTCACTCACATTCCATGTTGTGCCCGAGCGTTCAGAATCGGATACGATGCGGGACAAAAATCGGGCTGAAATCGTGTAATCTGACCAGGCCATAACAGAACTTTTGGAATCGAACACAACAGAACACAGAACAGAACCCAGTAAACAGTAGAAACTCATTCCACAGAGTGATTCACTGGTCACTTGACCCTCTCACCCTTTCAAATCGGCCCCCACGGAAGAGCTTTTTTTGTCCTGATAGGCTGCCGCTGCTGCTGCCGTAGAGGGCTTGGCCTGGTCCTCCTCGTCGCTGGTCAGTGTGACGTCCAGGCTCGGGGCAGCCGCCTGCCGCAGGGGCCGCGCTGCCGCCACTCTGTCATCGGGGTCCAGGTCGTCCTGGAAACCAGAGACCAGGGGGTTGCCTCCTCTGCCCTCTCCGTCACTGTAAAGGGAGAAAGAGAACAGAGAGAGAGACAGAGATGGGGAGAGGATCAGAAATCCCTAGTGGTCATGTGATATGTTGTATATGCCTTACTGAAGCAAAGGTCTTAAGCTTGGTTTCATCAGGCTTGTCTACCTCTACCTCTGAGAGCTATCGCAGGCCACCGTTACCCATCTGTGATTTCTCGTTTTACGATGTACAGGTACATCAAGTGCATTGGGAAAAATGTAACTGTGTAATGTCCACAACAGGCTTTTAACCACACCCTATTGCACAGGTGTGTCTAATCGTTTTTTTCTGCCCAGGTGCCCTGGATTGAAGTGTCCTGCTCCAATAGAATGCAGGGTCGCTCTCTTCCTCTAGATTTTGTCTATTGTTTGTTCTTTTCCTCTTGACTGATTTTGTGCTACACTTTCAGTTTTCCTTGTTAGACTTCTGGATCTTTATTCTTTTTCATTGTAATTCTTATTTAATACATGTATTCATCATTTATTGATCTGCGTGTGGCCAGATGTCGCTCTGGCATTGCTCCGATCCGGCAATGTATAAACTGTCTATCACTACACCACTATGGATGGCCGGTGAAACCCCGTACAGTGAGACCATTCAGTCTGTGCTCATCTGTACCATAATTCCCCAGACAAGCAGCTTCTCTGTAACGCATACCACAAAGAGGACGTCAAACATTCACGAGTGCCGTGTTGATTTTTGACTTTGCGGTTTCGTCTCCTGTGGGTGAAAACCGGTGTGTTCTGGCCCAGCAGGTAGAAAATGCCACACAATCGTGTGAGGTACAAACGTGAGGGCAACAGTCTGGTAGGAAAAAGGCAAAAGCAGAGCACAGATCCTCACCCCCCCCCCCCAACTCCCTCTGCTGCTCGCTCGCTCTCTCTTTTATTAACCGGAGCCAGGACTCCAGACCCATGCGGCATTGTCAAGGCCAGAGGAGAATGATTAATGACCCAGATTTGATGTGTGCCAATGTAAAAAAGAGGAGGAAAAAAAAAAGGAAAAAAGAAAAAAAGAGTTTACAGAACACTAAAATAGAGCGCCCTTTGTGTAAAGACAGACTCTCACAGTGACAACTGAACCATCACTGAAGCTTCCCTGCATGTTTCACAGCCACACCTGCCAGGCTCTTTGAGGCAGTCAGACGACAGACGAAAGTTTCAGTGAAAGGTAAATTTGAACAAATTCTCCACAATCCACAAATATATGTTCTAATTAGACAATATTTTACGCTTTAGAGCGCGTCTCGATTAACCACAGATTGTTTTATGACAAATCATCCCCACAATCCGGCACTTACTCCCATTATCAATGTCATAAAGTTATACACCTGTAGCTGTTGCAGTTCCTTTATACCATACAGTTAATTACATATGATTTTTGTTTCCATGAACCAAAGGTTGTTTCAGGTCTATCGGTGGGGAAAAGGAGACCGTTTCTGCACCTGTCGCTGTCCAGAGTTGGAGCGTGTCTGGCTTTCTCCTTGGCCTTGCCGCCACTGCCGTCTTCCAGGAAGCTCTTGTCCAAGCCCATCTCTGGCACAAAGTCATCCACACTCTGTACCTTGCCAGACTGATGCGGAACACCTGAAACCGCCGGGTCTGAGGAGAAGGAGAGGGAGAGAAAAAAAAAAACTGAAAAAAAGCTGGAAGCTGTAGTTCATGGACACAAACAGGAAGTCTCAGCACAAGGCAACGCAAGCCCATGGCTCAGAGTATGAGGGACTAGTAACAACTCTGCCCCTGCACCCTCTGGCTCTGTGTGTGTGTGTGTGTGTGTGTGTAGTGATGGCTCTGCCCCTGCCCCCCTGGATCTGCAATGCAGCAGCGGGAGCACTGGTGCAGAGCAGAGACAAATGACTGACTGAGGGAGTGTGTGTGTGTGTGTGTGTGTGTGTGAGTGAGTGAGTGAGTGAGTGAGTGAGTGAGTGAGTGAGTGAGTGAGTGAGTGAGTGAGTGAGTGAGTGAGTGAGTGGAGTGAGTGAGAGAGAGAGAGAGAGAGAGAGAGAGAGAGAGCCAGTGTGCGACAATATGTGTGTGTGTGTGAGTGTATGTGAGAGATATCCAGTGTGCAAGAGTATATGTGTGTGTGTGTGTGTGTGTGTGTGTGTGTTTGAGAGAGAGACGTCCAGTGTGCAAGAGTATGTGTGTGTGTGTGTGTGTGTGTGTGTGTGTGTGTGAGAAAGAGAGAGAGTGAGAGTGAGTGAGAGATGGCCAGTGTGCAAGAGTGTGTGTGAGTTTGTGAGAGAGAGAGAGATATCCAGTGTGAGTCTGCTACTGCCTGAGCATAGCACAGAGCTGTAAACACACATGCCTCTGGTGTTCTCTGACTCTATGGTATGCATATTCATCCATGCAGGAGTGAGAGTGTGTGTGTGTGTGTGAGAGAGAGAGAGAGAGAGAGACAGGGAGTCAGGGAGTGTGTGGTTATGAGATGTGCAAACTTCACAGATACTGCTAATGGTTTTTCATTCCTACCCACCCCCATTACTCTCTCTACACACGCACACACACACACACACACACTTCATTGGCATGCGGTGCGAGTGAGAACAAACAGCCCCACAGCGCCTCTCCACTGTGCCACCTGACAGCGCTCTTCCATCACCGCGGCAACGCACACTGGGCTTTCAAATGCACCTTACTGGACCTTACTGGGCCTGCCAGCCACCAGTCCTGTGTGCTGCCCAAGGACGGGGAAAACACACACACACACACACACACACACACACACACACACACACTTACGTGACAGGGCAGTTTCAGGCTTTAAACGCTCACAGACAGACAGACACACACACACACACACAAACCCTCTCTGTACAGTGTTATAGCATCTTTAGTGCAGTTCCATCAGGCACTGGGCTTCACTGCTGGACACCATACTGCGGCTCATTAGACACAAAGCAACAGGAGTCCTTGATTGTCTGCACTGCTCCTCACTGCTCCAACGCTGCCAATGACTTATGAGCGTTCCAAAGGGAAAATGGATGCTGGCTCATCGTTTGGAGCGGGTGATGCACTGACGTCAGTCACGTTGACGCAAATATAAAGCCACGGCAGTGCTAGTACACCGTTTCAAATATTTGTAGAATTCTTTGTGCATCATCATTCTTTCATTTCCAACAAGGTCAGATCAAGGTCAGATGCTCTATGGTCCTGATTTGATTCCCGCAGGATTCTCGCAGGACATTATTAAGACCATGCACCATCTCTCGGAAAAGGTGAAGAAACATGAAGCATTGAAGAAGCATATGGACAGTTGCCTAAAACCTTTGGCGTTTGGGAGAGTGAACATTGCAACCAAGTTGGATGAGAGCTATAGGATAGCTGTGCGTCGTCACAACAAATGAGGTGAGCAAGAACCGGCATATCCTAGGCAGCCTTATTGACTGTGTAGGACCCAGTCTTGTGTGCTAGAGTCAGTTCATAAATTTAAGGATGTAACCTGGCTACATTATCCACTTGTAAGCAGCTTCTAGATAAGATTTATAGTTTGCCATTTTCCCGATTTCGTTCGTGAGAAATGTTTCTGTTTCTGTTTCTGTTTCAGTAAAGCCAGACCGTTAGTTCTTGCCTGAGTTGTATGTGTTTCCCTACATTTCCCCACTAATGTAAATTAAGGGTCTTTTGAGTGATTACACTAACTGTCACAGTCGCAGAAAGTAACGTTAGCCTAAGACCAGACAAGACCATTAGTGTTGGTAAAGTTCACTTTCTACATGAACTAGCTGCTAGTTCAGTTCATAGTTCAATAATTTAAAAACGAACGTGTTCACAGTATCATTCATCAGGCAGTAATATAATGTTAGTTTGTTTAGTTCACGTCCACCAAAACTGTTAACACTTTCATTGTCATTTAATGAATGCTGCCCTCAGGCGCAACACTGCTGTCTGCAATAGCCTACCGCGGACTTGAGTACAAATATATTTTGGTTTCATGATGACTTTTAGATGACAACAATGACGGGCACAGACAGGCTGCTACTACAACAAGTAGTCTTTTACACTTGTCAAGTTGCTGAGTATGTTTGTATCAAGTATGTTCACCAGTCTTGTGCAGAAAATAATTTTGAGAAAAAATAAATGTTTGCTTTTGTTGCAAAAGACTGTAGAACTACCCACAGAATTTTTTTGGGAATCGATAAGAGAATTGATAAGGAATTGGACTGATAGGCAGAATCGATAATGCCATCGATATTGATAAAAACTTATCAATACCCATCCCTAACCCAGACAGTCAGCCAGCCAAGTCGAATGGGCCGATACTAACATACATACATACATACTTGAGCACATGACTACACACTAAATGGCTAAAAATATAATCAATCCTGGCATTTCATACAAACCAATAGTGTATACATGCGAGACTGTGTGTGTGTGTGTGTGTGTGTGTGTGTGTGTGTGTGTGTGTGTGTGGAGGGGGGGGGGTCACCTGGCTTGTCTGGGGTTTGTTCTGGTGCGGCCGAGCCCCCAAACAGTCTGGAGATGAAGCCTCGTTTCTGTGGCGGAGCCGCAGCAGCAGCGGTAGTCGTGGGGGACGAGGCCACCGGAAGCTCGGCTGGGGGCTGCTGCACTAGAGACGACTGCGCCGTTGTCGACTGCGCGGGGCTGGACAGCTGAGGGGCCACAGCGGCCTGGGCAGAGGCTCGTGGCGCGGCACCGCTCGGGTGGGGCACGGGGATGGGCACGGCCTGCGTCTGGGCCGGCAGCGGAGCCTGCGGGGTGCTGGGACTGGAGGCGTCGGGCGAGGCGGCACCACCCATGGGCACCACTGGCGACTGGGAGCCCGAGGAGGGGCTCTGGCCGTTGGTGGGGCCCGGCGAGTTGTAGCCCTTCCCACGTGCCTCCACCATCTCCATGAAGCTGTGGAGAGGGGAGGAGAGGAGAGGAGAGAAGAGGAGAGGAGAGGGGGAGGCAGATGGTCGTCAGCGCAGACAACAGCTGCTTCATTAACCACGACGCCCTCCAGTAACGGAGGGAGTGAGTGAAGGGGCATCACATGCTCACTCTTCAGCAGATGGGAAGGACTTGGCCAAGCTCATCTCGATATCAAGGGGGCGACTTGGACATTTGGTAAGAATGAGAGTGGTGTGTGTGCAAGACTAGCCATGAGTGAGTGTGACGGGTGGCTGAATATTTGAACAAGTGTGTGTGTGTTTGATTAGGTATGAGAGAGTGTGTGATGACTCACATTTCATAGTTCTGATCCTCAGTCTCCTGCTGGACGTTCAGCTCCTCTAGAGTGGCATCGATATCTAGTTGGTTAGTCTCCAACTGCCTGAGGAGTGTCTCTCTCTGTGGAGACACACACACACACACACACACACATTGATTTATTTTACCAAACCTGAATTTATGTATTTAAACTTTACACATTTATTAGCTACAGCCATTAATAACCTACTAAATGTGAGCTTTACTTCACTCCATACCTCTCCTCCGGCTTGATATAAAAGATGTGTCTTACTGTACACCAGATCAAGAGTGCTAAGCTGAGCTAAGATGTGACCTCATTTAACCCAACCAAGTCCACTTGTTTACTGAGCCGGAGCTATCCGTGACTGAACTCCCCCTCGCTTTCACCAGTGCAGAAAAAAAAAAAAAAAAACAACCCTCCACCGGCTCCAGACAAAACACTCCGTCTCCCGCTGCTGCACTCCCTGCCCACCCCTGCCTGACTGTTCAGCATGTCTAAGTGTGCCCAGCCACCCCCCCCACCCCCCACAGTGCCACAGTGCCAGGCCAGGCTAACTTTAGGAGCCCATTAGCATTCCATGCCAGTGGGGTAAACCCTGGGCCTGGGCCACTTGATGACACTGTCTCCTCACTTCCTGCTTCTGCTTTATCGCTCTTATGAACCAGCACCCACTGAACACAGGCCTACAAAAATACATTGCACATTCCAGTACCTCCCCTCTACTTAAAGCACATTTCCAACTGCATGGGGAAAAAGTGCTGAAGGACAGCAATATGTGATTGGCATTACCAATATTTCACCATGTACCTTTCAAATGTAGGCAAACTAGGGGTGGGCAATATAGACGATATATACCGTATGCAATATGAATTTTGCCAATGATAGAGATTTTGGGTCATATCGCCATACCGTGATAGGCTCATTGCGTTTCCACAACCATGTGAAAAAATGTTGACCTGTAGCTTCACCTTATTGATAGTACCTTTTCATTCTTACAACGAAAATGTAAGAGCCTATAAATTGAACAGCTACTGCCTGACGCAGCTTACCAGTTTACTTCTGTGTGAATTTGAGAGTCCAATATAACCTCCAAACGATGACTAAACAACTGTTGTACATATTGACTTTATGCTATGGTAACCATTAAGAAACTGTTATGCTGTAAGTTACATACCAAAGTATACCGTGATATATATCATCTACCGTGTATGGTTCAAAATATATCGCAATATAAATTTTAGACTATATCGCCCACCCCTAAGGCAAACAGTTGTTTTTTTTTTTATTTCATACTTTAGACAGTTAAAAAAAAGGGGAAAAAGTGCTGAAAAAGTGCTCATCTACTACTTTTTCTCTCTCTGTTTCCATCACTCACTTGCTCTCTTGCTCGCTCACTCTCTCACTCCCTAATTCATTCACTCACTTCCCCACCTCCTTGTTCAACTCCCTCACTCCCTTGTTCACTCCCTCACTCCCTTGTTCACTCCGTCACTCCCTCCCTCCCTTGTTCACTCCCTCGTTCCTTTGTTTCCTCCGTCCCTAGAGTAGCCCAGCCTAGTGTGTTAGTGTTTGAGGTGGGGCCCAGTCAGTCAGTGAGTCTAATG